>CM062291.1:82204650-82608517 GCA_031216915.1 Pictodentalium vernedei
AATTCTAAACGTAGGACATATGTTGAAACTAAGGCCATGTAAAATTGAGATACATTTTTAGTATTAGATATATGATTACATTAGGCTTTTTGTTAGAAAAGAGAATTTGAAGTTTTGGTCCCAAAGTTGGAGTCTGATACGTAGTGGTAAATTACCAGATGAATTATGGGAAACAGTGGCTTCGAAAAATTGGCTATTTTTTAAAATGTAATTTTTACACGGGTTTGTTACCGGACAGGTAACTAAAAAATGAAACGGAAACATATAAAAAAAAATTTTGCATTTTAGAAACAGGGGATGCTCTGCTCCAGGGGTAGGTAGGTGGGGTTGGTGGAAAAATTCTGCTTTTGAGGCTGCTGGGTGGTTGAAAATGACTGGTTTCGGCATTTTTTCATGCAATTTTTTTCAGGTTGAAGTCTTGCCTTTCACAATAAATTATCCCACCCACTTTCAGATTGTTTTTTCTACTTCGTCAGATAGTGTTAAATGTTTTTGTGTGGATTTGGGAAATGTAATAAATGTTATGGGTTAGATAACTAAGTTACAGAATATTTGCATTTGAAGAGAGTGTATGGCATGTCATTTTTGGAAATGCCTGGAAAACTGTGGAGCGGAACCTTAAAGAGCATTTTGTCGTCGGTGTCAGTTCTTGAACCAGGAAGTTTCTTATTTGTGTTTGAGTTATAAAAACACCATTTTTCAAAAAACTTTTCATTATTTCTGGTTTGTGTGCAATTGTTAGTGATAGTTAGCATTCATCAAGTGATATCTCAGCACAACTGGAAGGAAATAAGTGGAAATTTTGAGAAATGTATTGATGTAGCCCAATTTCGCACCTGTTTTGAATTTTCGTCAAGATTTCGAAAACACATAAAGGTAGAGCACTGCCTTTCCTAAACACAGAACCTTGTATTCATGACAAATATATGCAATTATGAACAGCCTGGTTGTTATTGTTGACCAGAGATTTGCAGTCATGGTGTCTACATTTTCATTTTGGTCACTGGTGTCATATCTGTGTGTCATCCGTCCGTTAAGCTGTTTACACTTTCATATCTAAAGAGCATCACCCCACCCAAAGCAATGGTTATTACTGCTTATTGCTTTACATTTTGATTGTATTTAACAGTGCTATTGACAGGTCCTGGGTAGTCAGTTTGGCTGGTAGTAATAACAAAGATGCTCTCTGAAGTGGCTCAGAGGAATGTGAGGGTTGAGGTGGTGTAGTGTGGTTGCGAAAATCAGGCAAAACTGTCCGCAAAAGCCATTTGGCAGTCAGAAAGACCGTGCTGTATCTTTTTACTGGTTGAAAATAGAGACTTGTGGCCTTTGTTCATTCAACTCAGGATAGACTCCAGATTCTTTTGCCTGATTGAAATCCAGGGGGGGGGGGGGGGGGGGGGTCACTCTTGTTTTCTCTTTAAGGTTCCGCTCTACAGTTTCGCACTTTTGCACATGGGTGAAATTCTAAACATAGGACATATGTTGAAACTAAGGCCATGTAAAATAGAGATATATTTTTAGTATCAGATATATGATTACCTTAGGCTTTTTGTTGGACAAGAGAATTTGAAGTTTTGGTCCCAAAGTTGGAGTCTGATACATAGGGGTAAATTACCAGATGAAGTATGAGAAACAGTGACTTCGAAAAATTGGCTATTTTTTAAAATGTAATTTTTACACGGGTTTGTTACCGGACAGGTAACTAAAAAATGAAACGGAAACATATAAAAAATGTTTTGCATTTTAGAAACAGGGGGTGCTCTGCTCCAGGTCGGGTTGTGGGAAAATTCTGCTTTCGAGGCTGCTGGGTGGCTGAAAATGACTGGTTTCGGCATTTTTTCATGCAATTTTTCAGGTTGAAGTCTTGCCTTTGACAATAAATTATCCCAACCACTTTCAGATTGTTTATTTCTACTTAGTCAGATAGTGTTATATGTTTTTGTGGATTTAGGAAATGTAATACATGTTATGGGTTAGATAACTAAGTTACAGAATATTTGCATTTGAAGAGAATGTATGGCATGTCATTTTTGGAAATGCCTTGAAAGTTGTGGAGCGGAACCCTAGTGATTGACCGGTTGAGGGCTAGATTATTTATGGTGGTATGAATTTGTTATTCAAAACTTGTTTATTACAAATTATTGGATAATAATAATAAAATATTTAATAAAACAAATTTCTATAAACAAAATATTATTTGTGTTTGACTGCAAATGAAATATAAACAAGGAAAGTGTTGGCTTTTGCTCTGGTATCCTCATTTTTTTTAAAAGCCCTGATAATGACTTGTAGCCCTCAACCGGTTAAAAGGTCTTGACAGCAGGATTATATTAGTATTTTAAGCTGTGGAAACATTTGGCTAAACGGTTGTCACTGAGCACTATTCGGGAGAAAATAGGACTTGAGGTTAAAACTTTAAAAAATCGAAATATAATAAAACAAATGACCACAAAGTATCAACGCGTTGTTTGATTTCGTACGTCATAAGATGTACAATAGTATCAAAGGGAAAATGGATTTTTTACACTAGGACACAGACACATCGCGGCACCATCAACAGTCTCCCATACGTAATGTATCCTGTACTGGGTCAAGTAACTGAATAGACTGATTCGAGCTGTTGGAGCTATACAATTGAGCCTACTAAGACATGGTCGTGGACAGAGGTTGAGACAGGACCAGAGATAGCTAACAGTCTTGAAGTAGTGTTACAAGTCAGCAGCAATGGTTGAAGACTCTCGAAGTGGCTATAGTAGGATCAGAGCCAAGTACTAAGTGCCGATGACGAGATGCTGATAGTGGTGACCGTGGACAGGTTAGTGGCAGTGATCTCGAGGCCATAAAGGCCATGGGCTGGTCTGAGATCTATGAACCGAATAGGAGCTAGGAGCCATATAGAAGACATAAAGACAATGGTCTAGGAGCTGTATGACACATATAAAATCTAGGAGCCATGTGAGATCTGGAAGCTATATGAGTTATCATGAAGGCCACGGTGTATGAGTCAATGCACACCTGTGCCTACGTTTTCAGACATCCAGCTTATGCACATGTGCTGCATGTGTTGTGCGCACATTGTACACTGGCACATAAACACATCTCGACACATCTTGCCTGTGCCCATGTGCCGCATGTGCTAGGTTCTAGCACACAGGCACGTCTCGTAGATATCTCGTCCCTCACCTGGGCAGGGGGTTGTATAAAATAAATACGGACCAGGGTGAATGGACGAGTCTGATAGAACTTACTAAGACTTGTTCTAGGGCAGAGATCGAGATAGGGTCAGAGGTGGCCAGCAATCCAGTAGTAGTACTGCCAATTAGTAGTAAAAGTGAAAGACTCCAGTAGAGGGTAGATAGATACAAGCCTTCAAGAGTGAAAGAAGACAAATATACAGGATGAAGGCAATGGAAGCTGAGCAAAGAACAAATAACGGTTAGCGCGTACAAGTTGGTAGTTAGTTTCAAAAATTGCACAAAAAATCAAGGTAACTTTCGTATTTTGCTCCAGAGACTGGAGCACTACTCATTTGTTCGCATCTCAAACAAAGCTTATGATACGCATTGGAACGAGCTCGCTGAGCTCGTTCCAATGAGAGGTCATACGCTAGATTTTTTTGGCAAAAAAAATTAAAACGTACTGCAAATACAGGACACAATTTCGTTTTACTACAGGGAATGGATGGGGCCATTTTGGCATACCATCACCTCCTCCAACAAGCCTTTCCCACTGCTTGCTTGTGAACTTTTAGAACCATGATATGGTAAAATAACGCCATCATACCATTTAAATGTTGAACAATTGAACATTTGTGATATTTCTTGAATTCACGTGATTTGGAGAGTAGGGGTAAAAAGGTTTTTTTTTCTTAAAAGCTTCCCCTCCAAAGTATCCACCAACAGTTTTCGTATTTCCAACTCCCCTCCCTCCCACCCCCACATCTAACAGGTGCTAATCGAACAAATTTTGGCTCCTGGATCATGCTTCATTGGCTCGAGGAGATAAAGTATTATTTTTTAGGGGGTGGGGAGACACCTCATTTGGGGATTTTCATCCCTGACTACATTTTGTTTGACAGGGCTCTCTCCAAGCTCTGTCAAACAAGATATGATTTAATCTATACAATATTTTAGAATGCCTGTATGTATGTATGTATGTCTGTCTGTCCGCTATAGAAATGAATACGGGGCCATCACGAGTGTCCAAAATGGGTCTGCTAGGCGGGAGGCGGGGGGGGGGGGGGGGGCACCAAAAATTTGCAAGACGTGACGTGGGGGTGGGTGGGTCTCTTGAGTGCGCCAAAAATGTTCATTTCCAACTTGTGCTGTTTTTTTTGAATTTTTTAAAAATATATCAATATATCAGCTAATATATACCATCATTTGTGTTTCAAACCTTAAAGATGATGTTGTACATCACACTCTTAACATAAATACAACATCAGGAGGCTTTATATGTGAGAATATTGGGCTTAATCTGGGAAAATGTCACACGTTAGTAGGGGGTGGGTGTCTTGTTCGAAATGTAGAAAATGTGCAGACAATATTTTGGGAAAATTCTCTCTGATGCAATAAATTCAACCCAAGTTATATATTTATTAATTGATTTATTTATTTATTGGTGTTTAACAACACTTTAACAACCAGGGTCATATCGTGTCGGTGACAGGTTTATAGGTGGAGGAAGCCAGAGTACCCGGAGAGAACCACCGAGCAACGACGAGCAGCTGTCAGCTCTTCAACATCATAACCCACGACTGTACTACACACTGCACAGCGGTACTGCGTACTACACAACACACACAGGGTTAGATTGGCTGAAGTTATGTGCACCTCGGCGTGCAGTACGTCGCAGCACACAGCGTCATCGTGCCCTCACGAGGGCAATTGGGGTAAGTTTATTTTGGATTTTAATGGGAGAGTGGGGGTGGGTGTCTGAGAACGGTAGTAGAAAATTTGCACGTAGTGGGTGGGTGGGTGGGTGTAAAAAGGAGCCGAATAAAAAATAGGACATCACGACTTGTGCCCCCCCCCCCCCCCCCCCCGTGCTAGGACTACATTTTTATGGCGGAGGTCATCGTCAGGTTTAAAAAAGTGTATGGGGTGGGTAGGGGGTGTAGGGGGGCACCAAAAGTTATGACCAACATTTTTTTACCGATATATGTCTTCAAAGGGGTCTACTATGGGTACGTTTTTATCAGGAATCTTATGGTGAGGTTTAAAAAGTAAGGGATCTACTAGGGGTAATGTTAATACTCTCCTCAGCCCGAGCAACGCCGGGTAACCCTGCTAGTAGTTTATATTTTAACACCTCTGTCGGGTAGATAGGACCGCATCTTGGTTGGTAAGTTTGCGTTCCGAGTAATGGGAGTTAGAACACTTCATTAATAAGGTTTAATCATAATCAACGTCAAGAATTGAGGGTTCTCCTTAAACCCTTGAACCTTAATGATTTCACGCATGTCAGTTCAATAACACCAACCGGAAGCTTACATATCAACATATCCATTATTTGGGAAAAGACCAATTAATATTTTCAACCTGCATGGAGAGAGAGAGAGAGAGAGAGAGAGAGGGGGGGTGTCTTCAAGACGAGTAATACGTGAAAACCGAAATATCATTTTGAGGCAATTCAAGAATGTTTGAGGCTTAACTGCCGCTTAAGACATTTTAACCCTTTACAAAATGTAACGTCATGACCATTTACAAAATTTCACAATTCAAATTGTATTATTTTGTTCATTTTTCATTTGTTGGAATCCCATATATAGCTTAAGATCTTCATTGGAACGAGCTCGTTGAGCGCGTTCCAATGAGAGGTCATAAGATAGATTTTTTAGGCAAAAATTTTTTTTTGTAGCGCGTCTTCGAGTTGGATAAAGTAACCCAAAAGTCATATTTTTTCCTTTCCGAATTCAATTTTATTTATTTATACCAACACTTTCAACAGCCAGGGTCATATCGCGTTGGGCATTATAGTGTTTTTTCGGGGTGGGATGGGAGTCTCCTGTCATACTTTAATGAGGCAATTTAATATTTATTCACCCTATGCTGGAATAGTTGGGTGTAAATCCCAAACCCAAATATGGATAAGTTTTAATTTTTAATTATTTCTTACATAGTAACATATCTTTCATTAATACATGACCATGACTTACTACTTGAAAATAAATTGATAAATTTAGTTTATTGATAAGTGTTCACAGATGTAACACAATTCAAAATTTCGGCCATGTTTCTAACTAAACCATCACCTTAAAGAAGAATGATAACTTCAACAATTTGCCAATCTCCAGTTCAATAACGCAATAGAGACCACCATGAAACTTTTGTCGATCATCTTTCAACACTTGAAATCTAATTTGTACAAGTTTTATTGTTTACGTGTGATGGAAATCTGCCAATCGCTTCCACTAAATGAAGCTATTTTATACTGTTAATCTCTTATGCGTTTAACCCGAAGGTGTACTTTATTAATGTAAAACTGACACGCCTTACATTTTGGGACATGTTCAATTGTACATTATCTTGTTTTTGTAGCATGGCGCTATAGGTATCACTGCAGTAAATATTTGTTAGAGAGTTATCTGCCTTGAAATTTTGCACTCGGATATGATGCAATATTCGAAAATACGGATCGTACAAAAAAATTATTGCTCGAGAAAACTGTTAAAGCATTTATTAGACTTTTACATCAATGCTGAATACACTACAAGTAAAAGAAAATGATCTGAGTATAAGCTGGGCCTAAAAATGGAGTTAACTATTTATGTTTTTTGTTGGGAATTCCCGGGAAAAAAATTGGGCTTAAGGATTGTACTTAACTTCCTGTTGAATTTTTTTTCTCTTATTTGTTGCATGACCTAACGTTTTCTGACCAGAATAAGTTGTGTGAAGGTCTGCACTTTATGTAGGTATTTGGATATATAATTTTAAGTGGTGCGATCATATTTTTTTCACATAATTGTTATAATGGTCGCCTATGGGAAATATTTAGTACTGTGATACCTATAAGATCTTAAACGCTGCAAGAACAAATGCCCTTGAGCACTGGATGTGTGACACCTGTTATGTAAACACGGGCGGTAAGAATATAATCAGCAGCTTTTCTTTTCAGCTTGCAATTTGGACAAAGGCGCATAGCCAGGGGAGGAGTGGCGGGTGTGAACGCACCTCCTTACAAAAATGGGGTTCCACCTGAGGTACTATACCCATTTGTGATTTGAAAAAGTTTGGCGACCTCAGTTCAGGACCGGGGAGTGGAAATTCGGGCCCCAGGATTAATTCTGTGGCGGCCCCCTTTCGAAAGTGTTTGGACACTGATGCAGATGCCGAAGGCACGAGCGTTGATAGAGGGTTGGGGAAGTCCCCCCCCCCCCCCCACACCCGCCCAAGAACATTTTGAAATCAGTTATTAAATGGATACTTCTGGCGGATTGGGCCGAAAAATCACGTTATTTTGTGACCGTAAAAATTACTTTTCTAGCAGCATGTTTCAAATTTGCATGTTCATCAGTGAGTATCCAGTGACCTTGAGTAAAAGCTTTTGACTGCACAATTCTTGAAGTGATATCTTTGTTTCGTCAAGCTGACAAAAAGTTATCACTTCAAGGATCACGCAGTCCAAAATGCCAACCGTTGGTCAAGTCAAGAACTCCAATCGCGATACAGCCCCCTTCTTAACATTTAGTTCTACGCAACTATAGAACTAGTGGTTCTTATTGAAATGCGTTAATAATAAGACCCATTAGTTCTGCTGTGTAGAACTAAAATGTTGATAAGGTTACAATGGTACTAACTTTAGAATGGCAACTAGTATTCCAATTCAAAGGGCATCTTATCTTGCTCAGAACTGGGGGAATCAGAACAGAGGGCTGACCCAGGAATCCTGGACTCCTGGGCCAAGCTCGTCCCCAGCAAAGTTCCGGGCCCCGTTACTACCCCGACCCTGCCCCAGTTACCCCTATACAACGAACTATCTGTGGTTTAGCCATAGAGAGTATGATGTATCGGGTTAAGTTGTTTTAAAACATATATGTTCTCGTTTGCATGTAGTTTCTGTTAAACGCCTTGGAACGACTTTGATGCGTTTTGATAGACTCGGCTATAAAAAAAAAGTATCAAAGCACGTAGTTGCCCGGTCCTGGTGTTACAGTGTCTATGTGTTACACCAAGCGTATCGCTGCTTAATTTCTGCCAGAATCACATTTTATGCCAAAGAGAATTACATATATATGTATAATATATATATAATATGTAATATGTAAAATAAAAGTTGCTTATCAGCTTAATCGATCTATTTTCTGTGTACTCTTCCACATGCACAAGTTAAACGTGCAGATCTTTTAGATCCGAAATTTCACAAAATATATTCCCAGGCCTCTATCTTATACTCATTTTTCACACTCCCCCCCTCCCCCCCCCCCCCCCCCCCCACACACACAAAAAAATCCTAGCTACGCACCCGTGACACAATGTAATATCAAAAAAAAGTGTCTTACTGTGAAAAAGGACCATCATTGTTAATGGGAACAAAATGCACGAAGTGTCACCTGCTTACCTCGATTTTTGTGCAATTTTTGAAACTAAACATGCTCGACCTGGCTTGTCAAATACATAATCAATAGTGGCACAGTTTATGTGAAATCAGAAGTATTATACAATATTTGTGCAGTCCCGACAGAGGGGTATTGTGGGATCCCTGGGAATAGGAAGTTCCTGACCACAGTGGCTCGTCCCCGTGGGAGAAAATTTTGATTTTCAGGTATGAAACTCGCCAAATTCTTTATTCTAGACCTTTCTTGAAGGCTTTTATCTAACAATTTTTTTGCCTGGTTTCACGTCAATATTCTTCATAAATACCGCTCCGAGTAGGCCATCGCGCCCCGATTAGGCCTCGCAAGCAAGTACTGCAAATACAGGACACAGTTTGTGTTTTACAAAAGGGAATGGATGGGGCATTCATTTAAAAAAAAAAAAACAACGCTTCGATACCTTTTGAAACTAACTCCGATTCCAAGGGTGGTATGGGGCTTATGAGTCTTATAGCCCCTCCTGGCAAATATTGAAACAGGGGACAATAGGATACGCTTATATAGAAAACTCGCGCAGAAGTATTTAAAATGCAAGTTTTTAGTGTACAAAAATATTGTATGTTGGGGGCACCTGTTCTGTTACAGTAAAAAATAATCAACGTCTGAATTAGGATCCTACGGGTTAAGGAGTCCGTTCCTCTATTTAAAAAATACGAATTTATACCCCACACCCCCAACCCCGAGCCGTCTCCAAACAAATCTGTAATCTGAATATTAGCATAATTTCCACGTGATGCTTTTTACCAGAAATAATATTCCTGTAATGAAAGCAAATTAGTTCAAGCGTAACTGAAAATTAATTGATTGGCAAGCCAACATGTCCTTCCATAAGATAAAAGACATAGTTGAAAGATTCCGAGACCGAGTAAAGTAGCTTCGAAGTTGACAACAGGTACTTTCGTCAGCAATGGCAGTCGGTGTTTTGTTAAGTAACAAAACTTTTTTTAACTTTAGATAAAGGCAAACAACAATCGCCTGCAAACAATATATTTATTGCAGTACTCACATGAAATGTTTTCATTTCTGATGATGTAACTAGAACACTGCTCCAGAATAGCAAAGAATAGAAGCCAAAAGATTGTCCACATATTTGTGTCAGCCATCCAGCTCAGTTTAGACACATGGTGACGGTAATCAACGAAGAATCCGCAAACGACGACTTCGCTGAATGCATTGCGAATCATCAGAGAACGACAATCATTTTATCGATGTAAAGCACTGCGGTATATTTTATAGCGTACATAAATAATTACCACAAATATCAATGTAACACACGACAACAGATGCGAATTTATGATTATTAAACTCGCGAAAGGGGCGGGTTCAAAATCAATTTTATACACAATGGCCACAAACTATTTTAACAATGAATTTCAAAACCAGCTATCTCTTTATAAAGACAGAAGACAAGTTCATTCTCTGTGGGCGCAGGGGTGTAGCCAGCAATTTTTTAGGGGGGTAGCCCAGCCCTTATAAAAAAGTACCATGGTAAACCATGGTAAATCCTAAAATACCCTGGTAATACCATGGTATTCCCAGCCCTTATAAAAAAGTACCATGGTAAACCATGGTATTCCAAAATACCCTGGTAATACAATGGTATTCCCAACCCTTATAAAAAAGTACCATGGTAAACCATGGTAAATCCCAAAATACCCTGGTAATACCAGGGTATTACCAGAATATTTTGGGATTTACCATGGTTTACCATGGTACTTTTTTATAAGGGAGAATGCACTGATGAAAAATCTGGCAACGAAAAAGACTGAAATGTTGGCTAGAGGCCAAGCCTTGGCCAAATGTCAAGATGGAGGAGATTATTGGAGGGGGTTACCCCCTCCAATAATCTCCTCCAACTTGACCTTTTGTCATCAGTGATGGTCCGGTGTGTGGGGCTCCCCCGGAAAGAATCTCCAATATTTGATATCAGCAGTGATCAAAGATTTCATGCTGAGTGAAAGTGAATCAAATTCAATGTTCAGGCACGTATTAGATTGCTGTGGAGAATATCGGTCGCGAACATTTGGGATTGGGGGGGTACGACCCCCCCCCCCCCGGGCTACACCCTTGGAGAGGAAACGGAATGCATAACAGGAAAAGATAAGGAAACGTTTTGTGCAAGCACAAGCGCGCGAAAAAATGCCCATGACACACCTTTGTCATGAAAATGGACTTTCGATAAAGTTATCTCCCCTGAAATTATTAGAAAGGTGAGGGAGGTCCAATTGAGATGCAAGTAATTGTTGAGAAAACACCTATGACATCAGAAGAAAATAAAGCGAAATTTCCTTTTGTTACTTTTAAAAAAAACGAAAACAGACATTTCTCAGAGCTATCTGTTGCTTTTTGTTATCAAGTTTATAAAAAAGTTACAAAAGAAAACTTGGCTTTTATGACAAACTAATAAAAACAACTTAAAAACAACTGTCCACTTTGGCTCTTTGTTTATAGTGAATGTGTTCTTACATTAATTTTCAAGTTTTTATTCTTTCCCCTAGACTTTTATATTAATGGAAATGGTTTTGTCTGTATCATATGTGAAGATGCGCACACTGTTGACATAATGAACAGATAAACAGAACTTTGAAAGATGGTGAAAGCGCCATTTTTTATTTAATTTTTAAATGGGTTTTAACAGAGAATAATAGCCAAACGTTCAAAAACTGATTGGAAAAAACATTGTAAAAGGCCTGCTTCTGTATTTTTATACTCCTGTGCAGGGAATTTCCTGAAGTTTATGAAAGGATGCGCACATCGATGATGGAACTTCTCTAACATTTCGAAATTTCAGTTTTTATATGAAATACCCACACCAAAAGTGTTTAAATATACTGACAACTTTAAAAAATTAAGGGAAGCTAACTTTTCTCTAATTCTCTTCCAATGTCGAAAATGTGTCAGCCATGAAATACTATAGATTTCAAGTTTGAGAGAGAGAAAAAATAACTGAAATTCTCGACAGGTTTCGTGCACATGTCAGAGGAACAAAATTCAGGACCTCCAAGGCCTTTTCTAGAGAATCTTCAATTACTTTCCAGGACATTTTCCAGGCCCCTCAAATTTTATTTAGTCACCTCTGATGTTTGTATACATACCAGTTAGTAATTGTAATCTATGTATTGTGAACTCTTGAAGGCCCAATTTTGACTTTCATCACTTTTTACTGCAACAAAACAGGTACCTCAACACACAGTTTTAGATGCGTGTACATCTGCAAGTTCCATACCAAGGCCCTTATCAGTTGTTTCTAGGCAAGTCTTGGCTGCCTATACAGGTAGCCAAGAATTACCCAGGCACAATTGCAAAGCCACAGAATATCGACCCTTTAATGGTAGCAAAAAGCATAAATATCTTCATTATTGAACAGTAAAAGAACAATTTATTTAATAGAGATTACAGAGACTGATCATTATTTCATGCAACCGTTTGTTATAAAACTTTATACATGTACTATACATTTCATAGCTTCTGTATTAATGTTCTCAGTTCAATATGAAGGTAACATTTCTTATTGTTTGCTTGTTTCTTCTCCCAAATAAATTCCTAATTGGAGCCTTCATGATACAGATTTTCCCAATTGCATGGGCCCCGGACCCTTTCCCAAAGGGGGCAGAAGAATCCATGGAAAAGCTCCCTCTACGAGATTCACATATGTTCTGTAATGATCATCCGATAGAAGAAAACACAATGTTAAACCTGTTCGGCGCAAAAAGGACGATGCAGTCAATGCATTATGTGCAGAGTGACTGGGTTTAGTTGGCCATCCATAATCCAATTTGGACGTTTGGAAGGAGCTTAAGGACCCAAGAAACGAATTTATAATTCGTGAATCACCGGTGTATATACAGAGTACTCGTGCGTGTATACAAGCCTTTAGATTAATCTAACTTGGGCACATATTATCAATGCATTATGTGCAGAGTGATTGGGTATAGTTGGCCATCCAAACACGAATTTGGACGTTTGGAAGGAGCCTCAGGTATCCTCCAACAATACCAGGCCATAGGTATCCTCAATTTAGTATCCTCAAAAGGTATCCTCAACTGATACGTATCCATGTCATAGGTATCCGCAAATACTGAAATGAGTCGAAGAGTCGTTCGAGGAGTCACTCGAACGAGCAATTGCTCGTTGGCTCATTTGCTCGATGGGATTCGAGTCGTTCGAGCAATGACTTTTCAGTAACTGCTCGATGGCTTATAAGGGATATTTGGGATAGGTATGTCTTGTAGTACAGGTAATAGTATCCTCAGAAAGGTATCCTCTAAAAGGTATCCTCGATAGGTATCCTCAAATAATACAATACCTGGGCCATAGGTATCCTCAAATACTGAAATGAGTCGTTCGAGGAGTCACTCGAACGAGCAATTGCTCGTTGGCTCATTTGCTCGATGGGATTCGAGTCGTTCGAGCAATGACTTTTCAGTAACTGCTCGATGGCTTATAAGGGATATTTGGGATAGGTGTGTCTTGTGGTACAGGTAATAGTATCCTCAGATAATTATCCTCTAAAAGGTATCCTCGATAGGTATCCTCAAATAATACAATACATGAGCCAAAGGTATCCTCAAATACTGAAATGAGTCGAAGAGTCGTTCGAGGAGTCACTCGAACGAGCAATTGTTCGTTGGCTCATTTGCTCGCTGGGATTCGAGTCGTTCGAGCAATATGCCGAGTCACTCGATCGAGCAATTACTCTAAAGCTCATTTGCTCGATGGGATTCGAGTCATTCGAGCAATGTTATCAGTAACTGCTCGATTGCTTATTGGGTTTTTGGGAATGCTTTTGATATACCCAAGGGAGATAACTGCATTAATGGAAATCAAGCAATCTGATTGGTTAGTTATAATCTAGATAAATGAAACAACAAGGGTAGTTGGAATAGGGTCAGAACTAACAAGAATAGACCAGAATAGCTAATTATAGTAATAATAAGGTAAACTGTTCCAACTAAAAGGCTCTTCTACGCTACTGGAGTATACTCCAGAACAAAGGAACATGGCTAGGTACAGGAAAACTATTGCATATATAGATAGAAGCAGAGAATTCTGAAAGAATTCGAAATAGTAACAGTTGGGGTGGATTTTGGTGATTTGGAAGGATTGTCGGGTTGTTTGTGGTAATTAGATTTGCTCTTCTACAATCGAACACACTCTCCGAACATACCCCAGAAAAATTGGGTAACATAGCAATCACGTGCTACCATAGAAACCAAGATGGCGGCCTCCAGTATACAAAATGGACGACGGAAATACGTATCACCCTAACAACACGAGCTGCGCATGCGCACTCACACCACGCATTACTATGGGGATGACGTCACAACATGGCCGCTCACGCGGGTTACCATGACAACACAACATGGCGCCACTACGTCACGTGACATGACGTCACATGAGATCATCCAAATGAGATCATCCAAATAGGGCCCCAAACGTGCATGACATACTACTAATATGGTCCCACTCGAAGGTCTAGATTTTATGACACGTTCAAAAACTCATCCTGTGATGTGAACCCAGATTTAAAAGACATATAAAATGAACTAAAGTACATGCAATTCAGGAACCGTAGAATAATGTTTCGAAAAGAAATTTAGAAAATGACCCAGTTAAATTCGTTGTTGAAGTTGTTTTACTAAACATTTCGCTACAGCATTGTTGTTGTGCACCATCCCTTCTCTCGTCCGTATTGAGCTTATTTTCAAATTATTCACAGTGCCGGCCCGTCTGTCATTTACGTCTTTCCTAGTTAAATTCTGCTGCCATGCACAAAGAGAAGACTGTTTGAATCAATAGGACACGGGTCGGCTATACAGTGTGACACGAAACACGCATGAACCTCCAGCTTCCGGGCTACTTTAGCGGCCTGAAGTACTCGGCGATTTTGAGTTGGACGTCTACGCCCCTCCCATAGTCCTAATTCTTGAGCTTCACCCCCTCTCCTCGAATACGGTCTTTCTTGGCGTTCTCAATGCTACTGGAAGAGAGAAATTCCAATCTTTAATTGTGTGCATCATTTTTGCATAGACGTAAAGTCTCCAGTTGTTGAACATTTTATTGCATATAATTTATAGAAATCGATGTGTGGCATCATCTTCTAATGCCTCTCCCTTTAATTTGATTCATCTGAGGTAAGGAAATATGTGTATTTTATACAAATCGCGAACGCATTGAATAATTTGCTGAAAAATTACTTCACTTGAAACATGTCTGGCTATTAAATAATGGCGGTTACTTGATTACACATTCATCATGAGAAAGCGCGAGACGCGTTCTACAATAAGAGTAATATCGAGAACAGAACATAGAACAATAAAGGAATCATACGGGAGAGCGTTTATGGCAAACTGACAGTAAGTTCCGAGGATAAGCATTGCGAAGCGGGAAATAAACCGATGGGAGTGGAATTTCCTGATAGAAAATTATTATAAATAACTTGATCTCTTGGAATGGAAAACAGTATGTGCCGTCAGATATATAATAAATTGCCTGATTTGTTCCAACATGGTTTGAATTAGAGGTATAGAAAGAGACATATATATTAACCCTGTACTTGATTTCTTATCAGCAATACATACAATATAGAACAATATATTACGACAAAAATATTGTTGGTGAATTTGTTTACCCAATCGACAAGTAGAATTTTCGAGAAAACACCTAACTAGTTCAGCTCATCGACCAGTGCCGTATCGTGAAATCTTTTTAGCAGATGGTCTGGGTGAATGAAGGCCACTAAGTTTAGGGCCATAGCTGCTCTTAGCTATGTTTTCTTGCACTTCGTTAAAATTAAAATCAAATTTCCCCCCTGTATTGCTGTATCGATAAATAGTTATCCCCACTTTATTTGTAGAACTATTTTTCGTCGTGGAGACTAATATAAATTATTTCCAGATGGTAAGGGGAATTCTTTGTTTCTGAGAATACAGTACATTGTCTGGGCTTTTATTTCATCTAAATTTGGTATGAGTGTCCAAGGATCCGATGAAGCCACCATGGCTGAACTTCTGTTGTATACTAATAACGCATGTTAACCCTTTACCCAACACAGCTTTTTAATTCTTAAAACATAAACTCAATATGATAATTTGATAATTTTTTTTTAAAAATAAACAATAATTACAAATAAAACCTTACAAATATGGATGTCATTGGAACCAGCTCATTGAGCTGGTTTCAATGACAGCCACAATTGTACAATTTTATTGACAAAGTGTCAGGATATTTCAGGTCAGGCTGGTGTTAAAAATATCTTTGTTTGCTTATTCCCTACCCAGGTATTGAAATTTGGCTAGGTAGGTGGAGAATTTTTTTTTAATTACTATATCGCACTTGAAAAGTCTGTATAATGAACGTAGTAGACCATTAGTTATTTTCCCTTTAATTTCACAATTGCGACTAAAGAATAAATTTCGAGGACATACCGTGAAACTTCCACGACACATAACTCCATCCATAGGTTCTATACATACATGATAAAAAAGCATGTTACGAAATTACACATAATTCTATAGTGATAACACTGCCCTGGGAATTAGTCTAGGCAATCTGCAATGCCTAGGATATTACCTTGGCATTTTCAGTTTTCCTAGGCAATTTTGTTGCACACAATGCATTGGAACAAATCGATACACATTTTTGCCAAGGCAAAATTTTCTAATTCCCATGGCTGATAACAAATAGAGAAAAATGTCTTTCATTTGGACATTGCATACTGTTGATCAGCATGAACACTTTTTTTTATGATAACATTTGTTTAGTCATCGAATTAGCATTTATCTCAATTTTCCATGTATAGGCAAAATGTAATGGACATACCAGTTAATATCAACTTTTGGGCTTTAAAAAAAGTTTCTAGAAACTGGCAATAAAAACTTTCGAGTAGGGGTAATTTTGCCGAGTAGGTAGGGATATTTTTTTTATTACAGCCTCATGTTAGCCTTGAATTGACACTTTTGCTTCCGCTATGTTAGGTAAAGGGTTAAATTAACTAACTTCTTTTCGAATCTGCGAATCCTACCAGACGTGCAGCGAGAATTTAATGGATTCTCGCTGGTTTTGTTGCTCTACTCTTTGCGCGAATCGATTCTCGTATTCTCCTCGAAATATAAGCCCTGCACTATGATGCTATTGATTTGCGCTGTCAAAACGACGATCATACTAATGGAAAACCCCTACTGGAACGTAATTAGGTTTGGTAACTTGTTTACACCGTAAAAGATGTCAACGACCGTCCCGTTGCATTGTGGCATGTGCAATGTTGATTGGCATATTGATTGTCATCATGTCGTGCTCAATGTTTCGTAAATCTCTATATACCGGAACCCCCTCCACCAATCCAACCCGGCTGAGACTGGAAGAGAGTTCGCGGTGTTATCCTTTGAAAAAATTGAAATTATGCTATCAAATGAAGTCGGGATGTTTACAATACCGCAGATACCAACTAAGAGTAGTTAGTCCAAGAACGACAACACACTTTCCGATGAAAACTATTGAACAGCTATAGTTACGTATATACCACAAAAATTCTATCGTTTAAAATTATAGTCTGAGAATCAGTTCTGAAGTTTGCTTTAAAAACAGCTTTGTTTGCCTGAAAAGGTAGCAGCGATTTAAAAGTACTTAATACTATTTAGATGGTGGAACTTACAATCGGTTCATGAGACACATTTGCATTTTACTATTGCATAGAGCAAACGCCACAGTACTAGAAAATGTACAACAACAGAAGTCCTAAATTGCACATTACCTGTGAGAAGCCTGTGGGAAGATGAACAGTACTTAAAAATGACAGCCATGGTGGGATATGACAGAATGCTGGTTTCGAAAAGAACATTCCTCTAGGCCGGCCTAATCTACCATTAAAATGGGGTCCGTTTGACATATTGTTTCAAGTTATTGCACGGATAGGCAGATGTTAACGGGCGGACAAACGGACAGACAGATAGAAGGACGAACGGACGGACGGACCTCATCAACGTAAAACCTCTTACGCATAAAAGAGTGTCTCAACAGGATTCGCATGATAAAATCACAGTACTTTACTGAGACACTTCAGAGATCCGGTTTTTTTTTAATTTTTGACAGGTAAGATCGTGCTATTGCGAACTGGTTTGTCTTTTTCTTATTCTCCTCGAAGACAAAGAACTGTATGTTTGTGTCCCAACACAAAAATTCTACTCCATCATGCATGCTGGTAAATTGAATGATATCTTATTTGGGTAACTACTCCTCTCAGATTATTCACGTCCTAAAATGATGGTTGTCGTAGGCGTATGAGACAGGGAGTGTTTGTGTTGTGGCACAGAACTCCCCCCCCCCCCCCCCCCCCCCCCCCCACCGGGAACAGAACATTTAGCACTTTTAATTTTTCAGGTCAAGAGCAGTGTATTTTACTATTGCATAGTGAAATACACTGCTCTTGACCTGAAAAATCCGAAGGTGGATACGGACATTTGTTTTAAAATTTTAGCATTTCATGGTATGAACAGATTTTCAGGAGTCATCAAGGCAAATCCTAGCCAGGTTATGGCATTTTTTTTTAAATTCAGGACATAGTTTGACCGTCCCCTCACCGCCACCCCGACACTATACCCTCCATTACATCTATGGATGATAGTGGTTCAGAGAAGGCTTTGGAAAATTAAACTAATTTTCAGCTTACCGTTTACCTTGGTCCAAAGGTAATACTTTAAATTTCAAATCTGATTTGTTATTCTAACAATCAACATGAGGAAATACGCTGTTAGTTTGGTGAGTTAGTTTGAGTGTACGTTTAGATTTAGAGGTATATACATAGGAAA
Organism: Pictodentalium vernedei; assembly: GCA_031216915.1. Taxonomy (NCBI): domain Eukaryota; kingdom Metazoa; phylum Mollusca; class Scaphopoda; order Dentaliida; family Dentaliidae; genus Pictodentalium; species Pictodentalium vernedei. Next base: position 82,223,053 of record CM062291.1, read on the forward strand.
CCGTGCATCATGTGAACTAAACTAAACTAAATGGTTGCTATAGACTTGGTCCCCCAATCCAATGGGCTTAACAAAATTTCAAAGCATTTCTCAATTTGGGCTTCAAGGTATCAAAATCGGCATTTTGGCACACTTCAGAAAACCCTCGATTAAGATGATGGTGTAACATGATCGGAAATGGCTGATAAGTTTAGTTTAAACATTATTTTATTTCAAAGTTAAACTGATACATCATAGTGTAATAATGTAATAATCAACACGATTAACAGTATAATCAATGAAATTGGATTCAGCAGCAAGCATGACTGCTTATGTAAGCTGTCCCCATAAAACAAATTGAACATCAGTGTGTATATATATGGCGAGTAGGTCATATAATGTATCAAATTAGGCTGAAAGGCATAGTTAGATTTATGGAAAGAGTTGATACCAAAGAAAAGTCTAGGAAAGAGTTATCGGTAACGAGATCGCTAGTGAAGAGAAATTGGAGAAGATTAAAGAAATGAAATACCCAGGTAAGACAGATGATTCCTCAGTACTTAAGTGGAAGTCCACGCCCCAGACATTTAATCCATCTTTTATATGTCAACGCACGACACAGCACCAGAACCGCTTTGTCGCTATAATAAATTCGTGTACCCTGTTAAATATTTCCTTGTTGACCTGGGAGGTATAGTTAATGCTCCCATTTAGGATAATATCCGTATTTTTGTAATGTCTTTGACGTAGGGGTTCCATATACGATTTCTTTCTGTCGAATAGACAGGGCATCTGAAGAAGTAGTGTTCCACTGTTTCTCGCACACCGCAACTGCATAAAGGTGTTACAGAGATGTAATTATTGAAAAGGTGGTCGTTCAAGTTACTACAGCCTAGGCGCAGCCTGCAGTGGAGTTTTTGCGCTTTCCGTGATTTGTCAAAATAAAATAGCCTGGGACTAGCTGTTTGTTTCCGTTAAGGTATGTTAAAAAGTTGTACATGGAGTTATTTTCACGTATTTCGCTTGGTAATTTATTCCAAAGTTGGGTCGTGGATGGTACAAAGCACCTCTGATGCGAATAGGTTCGACAGAATGGGATTTTCAAGTCTGTGTTACAACGTAAGTTTTAATCATTCGACGTAGACAGCATCTGGGGAGTAAGTCCCGAAAAATATGCGGGGGCCAGGCTATGATACATTTTGAAGAATAGCTTAAGTTTGTGTTTTTCTCGCCTTCGTTCCAAGGGCTCTCAACCTGTCTCTGCGTATAAGAGAGTTCTACCAACGCTTCGCGTCGCACCGGTTTCAATTCGCGCTGCTTCTAATTGAATTTGTTTGATATTTTCGCTATCCAGATTGGAGCAATTGTCCCAGACAACGTCAGAATATTCTAGGACGGGGCGTTAAATGCCAGGTAGACTTTTTCTAGGGTATTCCGATCCAGGATAAACTTGTATTTTCTTAGAAGACCAATTCGTTTCCGTGCTTTAGACGCGATATCATTCAGGTGATCGCTCCAGGTGCCGCGATTGTTGAAGCTTAATCCTAGATGTTTATGTTCACTTACTACCTTAATCTCATTATTGGATATTTTCAATGATGGGTGCCGCGGTTTATCATTTTTACATGACAATATCATTGTTTCAATTTTGTGGATTAAAATTAACGAGCCATTGATTAGCCCAGGATTCTATTTGTACTGTATCATTCCCTAACAGTTCTGTGGTACGGATAGGATCTTCGACGACCAGGTAAAGAGAGGCGTCGTCGGCAAATAATCTGATATTGCTTGAGACATTTTCGACTATTTCATTGATGTAAATGATAATCAGTAAGGGCCCAAGTATGGATCCTTGAGGGACAACTGTAGTTACATTCCTCCAGGATGAGCATTCTGATTGGATTACCACCCGTCCAGGCTGATAATTTTGTTTGAGATAAAAAAATCTGGGCAATTTCTAATGTACTAAACATATTTTATTTCAAGTAATGAGTCATGTGGCATCTAAGATTGTGAGAGAATGGTATTATATACTGAGTCAAAAAGAAAGTATAATAGAAACAAATATGAAAAAATAGCATAACGGATGAATATAATAGTTCTAATGTTGCATGTTTGTGGACAAGAAGTCGTGCAAAGAGTTTAATGACACCCAACCGCATACAATTTTGCTACGGATTTCAAAATAGCACGTACTACCTAGAGATGGGCAACATACAGAACCGAACGTCCGAACCAACAGTTGAATACCGAAACTGTCTGAATTTTAAAAATGTTCCCACTTTTGCTATTTATAAGGCCCTGTAGAGGCTTGATAGCATTTTCACCAGTTCTGTTAACCCCCAATGATCTGGAAATTGTCCTGAATTCCCATTAGACTACATCATGTACATGCCTAGTTGCTTAGCAGTTATTTCTAGTAAAGTCCTGGCTGTCTGTTAAGGCAGGCAAAACCTGACTAGAAACCACTGTCCAGGTGATTTGTCTATTGCCAGCAGGACTTCCTAAAGATGGCATGGCCAGGGTTCATGCTCTGGGATAGCAAAACCCTGAAATAGGTCTTTAAACGTTAAGGTGCGTTTAGTACCAGTCACATAATTACTGCAGATATGATTTGTGTTCATAAAAGAATGCCACTATTGAACTCATTGGCAATGGCACTTCAGTGAGAAATTTTTACAGCTCTGCTATAGTCTGTATGTGTATTGGTGACAGATATTCACAGTCGCTGGTCCTCTGTTTGTTAGCAGTGTTTACTACGAATAGGCGATAACTGGTAATGAGCTGGCAATCAGAAATATGATATCTTACTTAGCAGTCATCAACTTCCAAGCACCAATCAGAGACCTCTTTGGGTGGCCTGCCTGATAAAGAGAAGCCAGGCTTTGAAGAGTACCTTGATGGCACCTTTGGGGGGGGGGGGTCACTGTTGTTCAGGCTGAGGTCGCGATCCCTGGAGCTGAGGGGAACAACAGTGAAAAAGAGTGCCAGATGTGTAATGTGGGTATGTTGGACACCCTGGAACACTTTCTTCTAGAATGCCCAAAGTACCAGTCTAACAGAATAAGATTCACTGGGAGTATAATGGGGAAGTGGGATGGGAGGATGAAGGACATGGGTTAGGGAGAGACTCAAAGGAGAGGGTTAATATGCTAATCGGAGAGATTGGGAAGAATGGGGCAAGGGATGTCATCAAGCAGTTCGTCTCCGAGTGTTGGGAGGAGAGGAGAAGCGTGGGAACAGGGAGGCAGTTGGGAGTACAGGGGTAACCAAAGCTTTTTCGTCCGAGAACCGCGACAAATCAGCGGCTGGCCAAAGTGTTATTATTATTATTATTATTATTATTATTATTATTATTATTATTATTATTATTATATTAACAATCATTACTAAGATCTGTTTTCATGAGGGCTACAATTTAAATTTCAGCAGTGCAAAATCTCGCTCCGTCGGTCAAAAATGGAATGCACTGGTAAAATTCACAATTGCGTATTGAAAAAAAGTTTAAAATTTTAAATTCAACAATATGTCGTCGCTTGAGTACAACAATGAGTTGCATTGAAAGGACGATATTTATAAATAAATAGATATATTAGTTGGTATTCCATGTATAAAAGCGCAGGATGTGAATAGTAATATAGTACAGACTATACTTCAAATCTCTATTGTCTTAGTTATTAACATCTTTTTATGAGAACAATACCTTCTTGCAAAGTGAGAACACCCCATTTTTGCGCTCTGCTAGAGTCATATATCGCAGGGCGTAATTTAAGATCTTATACATTAATAAATAAAGTATCAGTAACTAAATCAGCTCTAGGAGGCAGATGGTGTTTTTATTACCTTTAGTCCAAATAACAGTAAAAAATAATTTAATTATCTAATTCTGAAATTTAAGATAAAGCTCAGAGTCATCATTTAGTTACACAAGAGGCGAATGGAAGTTCGTTGCCTCCATTGTATATAAAGGATGTCCATTCATTCATATCAACCGTCAGCACATGAATATGGGGAAACTCCAGAAGGTCCCAAATCATGCACTCAGGGTCGCCCTCTGTGCTCCCTGGGATATACCTATCAAAATACTCCACGACAGAGCCGAAATTCCAACCATAAAAGACCACCCGGCCTCCCTAGCCGCGAAAAATCACGACCGGTTAGCCGACTGCCAACTAATATCAGAACTACAGGTAATTTGCGAAAGCGGACAAAAACCCCAAAACGCCAAAATTTAAGGTAACAACCATGTAAGTAGGAACCAGACCGCTGAAGTTAGGGCAGGAAACACGCCAGGGCGTGGCTCTTGTGATAAGGCCTGTCCCGTCCCTTTATTTCGACCGGACGATACCTCAGAGAAGACGAGTAAACAGGCAGTAAAAACGGGTCAGCCGTGACCTTCTGCCAGGATGAGCTGTCTTCGCCGACTCTTCTAAAATCACAAAAATTTAATGTTTAATACTTAACAAATACTGGGATAGAGAAGGTGAAAATACAGGCAGTAATAACAGCTCGGCCGTGATCTTCTACCAGGAAGAGCTGTCTTCACCGACTCAACCAAATCACTAAAATTCAATCTCTAAAAATAAACAAATACTGGGAAAGAGAAGGTGAACATCCAGTCAGTAATAACGGCTCGGTCGTGATTTTCTGCCAGGAAGAGCTGTCTTCGACGACTCATCTAAATCAGGAGGAGGTAAGGGCAGGAAACACCCCGGGTGTGGTACTTTGGTAAAGGCCTGCCCCCTCCCTCCAATTCTTTGCTGAAAAAATAATCCGGAAAATCATAAACTGAACGAAAAAATTGTACTAGCTGCTCCCAGTGATCGACAACCATCCAAAAAATGCAATCACATATTTTTGTCTATCTTAAAAATCAACTAATTCTGCCTTTTTCTTTTAGCAGGTACACCAAGATGCTTTCTTTTTGATCGCCGGCACCCCAATAACCGCTATGGAAACTATAACCGATATGGAATACAATAACCGCTATGGACTCTGAGCATGAACATCCTCCGCTCCATCCCTAGAAGTGGTCACCCACCTCCAGGGGGGCAAGCGTTGGTCCTGCGCCCCGCTTCTACCCTTTTTGTAAGCGTATGTAGCTCATCTTTGACTCAGCTAAATAGGTTTCAAAGCATTTCAGCCCCCCCCCCTCGAACCAGGGAGGTTCGGGTCCTGCTATGGGTGGTCCCCGAAAGGGGCCGTTGTTGTCGTCTATCCCAAAACACATCCAACTGTAAAGCCAGAACAACTGATTAAAACAGCCAGAGGCAGATTATACTTGCCAACGATGGCCCACCATCGCTCCATGATCTATCTTCGAAGTGGTAGACTACACTTGCTCGAAAAAACACCACAGCACCCTCGGGGACAGGTAGCACCTTTGTGAGAGGACCCCTCTCGCTCTGGTCTTCGCCCGAAGGTTCAGTCAACGACCAACACAAAGACAACCCAACACTGTTCCTGGCCATCTAGCCTAAGACATCTGCTGAGTACTCGATCCTTTTCCTCCTTTCACACGCCTCGACACGTAGCTTCCTGATCTGAACCGCCACAGGGGGTCGAAAGAGGCTTGCCCCACAGCGTCCCTGTGCGCCTTCGGCGCGCGAAACCATTTCATCTCACGAGCTCGTTCCAACGAGGGGTCACATGATATGGTTTTGTTGAAATTTTTTGAAACAAAATATTTTTTCAACTGCTGAATTTGCAAATTACACGGACGGATGCGGGCGATTCGTTGGGTAAAGGGTTAAACAATGTTTTCTTTTGTGACTCTATTATTATAGTAAATTGTCTTGAGCAACTTTACGGTACGTTTGGTGAAATTTAGAAATGTAATAAACCTCTGTGGGGAAGTTTGATGGAAATCAAAAACACAATTTCTGGTGAGTTTTAATTTTTTCATTCATTAATATTTCTTACATAGTATCTATCATTTTATCACAATTATAGATGGCACATGACTCATTACTTTAAAATAAAAGATATGTAGTTCTTTAAAAAATGTCAATTTATCTCTGAACAGAAATCAAATTTTCGACCATTTTTGTCATCAACCATCACCTTAACCCTTCATCCTAATCCGAAAGGCAGACGACACTCACAAACAAAATCCTAAATAACTATTTGTTTCATTTTTTGCGTCAAAAACATAGCTTATGGTCTCTCACTGGAACGAGTTCATTGAGTGCGCTCCAATGTGGGTCATAAGCTATGTTTTTGAGACAAAAAAAATGAAAAATAATTGATATTGAGTTGTAATTTTGGTAAATTGCGCTGGCCGTTTTTTTTTGCCGTTATGTTGGGTAAAGGGTTAACTAAACGCTGGAGTTCGATTGAATAATAATAATCAAAATGTTAGTGACCTATCAGAAAAACAATATCAGTTTGAGAGAATGGGGAAACGTGGCCACGAAATGGTTCTAGCGAAGCCGACAGTGCCCATAAGAAAACACATCGCGAGAAAAGTTCTTGGTTGGATGTGGAGATGCAACATTCTCACCCCTCTTTTTCCTCAAATAAGAAGTTGAAAACATAACGCAATATTATGCAAGTTAATAATGCTATCTCCACCCAATCCATAAATATATAAATATTCATACTGATGCTCGTGCGCAACCTTGAAAAAAGATAATTTGCCCGCAAGCTTCATGCCTTCATTCAAAGTGAGCTTCACGATGACGAATCATTATTATTATTGCCCTGTTCCATTTAACGAGTGGCCCGATACAACTAGGAAGAGGACATTAGAAGATGTGCATTTGGCCAATCTTTACTCTAGAATAAGGTTGTTGGGTTGTTGGGTTTTAAGGTTTGAATTTGAGACTAGATACAAATGATGACAGATGGAAAAAAGTGAACGACTGTTTGGTAAGTTTTTTAATTTCTTGTAATTCGCATATCACGAACAATGTTTTCGCAGAAAAAAGGTATGCTTTCTCGTAACGTGTCACAGTAAGGCCCCGCAAGAAAGTACTGCAAATACAGGACACATTTTGTGTATTACCAGAGGGAATGGATGGAGTATCTTAAAACAATGCTCCGATATCCTTTAAAACTTACCTGGATTCCAAGTGCTCCCCAAATATCTGAGAAACTTTTTGTTTTAGTAAATGAAAATTTTTTTTTTGAAACATTTCTTTTTCCCCTTCCCCCGGATCCCATTTGATTTTCTCCACCACTCCCCTATGTATGTGCCGCCACCGGCAGTAACCTAAGTATAGTGTTGAAGATGTAGCACCGGGTCCGTACAACTGAACGGAAAATCGAAAGATATGTACTAGAGAAACGGGATTTATTACACGCCTGTTCTACGAAATCCCCATCTACACCAACATTAACCCTTTACCTAACGAATCGCCCGCACCCGCCCGCGTAATATGCAAATTCAGCAGTTGAAAAAATATTATTTTTAAAAAAATTTCAACAAAACCATATCATATGACTCCTCGTTGGAACGAGCTCGTCGAGCTCGTTCCAACGAGGGGTCACATGATATGGGTTTGTTGAAATTTTTTGAAAACTTTGAAAAAATTATATTTAAAATAATAAATTTTGATATGGTTTGCGTTGGGTAAAGGGTTAAACTATGCGGAAAATGAAAATCTGTTTCGCACACATGGACATGATGTACTATTTTTATGAAGAAGCGAAATTTCACTCGAATTTTCTACAAATCGTGCTCAGCAATTACAATATGAATCGCTAGCGACAGCTAAAATCGTCTCCTGAGTTCCAAAATGTTCTATTTGCGAGTAGGCACATTGAACACATTGGAACTCATGGGATTAAATAGTAATACGGGTTCCCCTCGCAAATTTGGTTGGCGATAAAATGTTTGTTTTTGTTAATAGTTGTCAAATGAATTGCTGAGTGTCCTTCTAATAATGTTTTTTTATTGGCGTGAAGGCTTGGAATAAACACAAAACGTCATGTGTGTGTGAATGGGTTAATCGATGTGGCACTTGTGCCATCGCGGAAGGATAAAACTCGAGGCATGTGGTCTCTCGTTCTATCATTCGTGCTGGCACTCGTGCCATATCGATTAACCCATTCACACACGCGTGTCGTTTTGTGTATTTACTGTGATCGATAAATTCGAATCAGTGTGAAAATGATGCAAGCATCAGAACTAAACCAAGAAGAAAAAGAATTTATAAGAAAATTTATAGAGATTTATTTGAAAGAGTAAAATATCTTCAGAGAAATCAAAAATGTTTTTTTATCTTTTGTAAATAGCGTTTACAGATTTTCGTACAGGAATCAGGTAAAATTTTTCAAGAAACCAGAAAAAACTTCCGTGCACATCTTTTAATGTGTCCTACAAAGAACTCAGAAATAGATATTGAAGAAATACATTATTGTTTACTGTATTTGAAGAATTTTATGCAAAAAACGTATATGATTGCAAAAGACACTGGAATTCTGCACTGGGTAACCCCCCCCCCCCCCTCCCCAAATTTCAAACCTTGGAGGCCTTTGGTCCCCGAACAATATGTCTGATATGCCAGTGTGTCCTGGTTTTAACATTTTGATTCGCCCCCTTCCTTTTAAACTGGTTTGGTCCCGCCTACTTTTTGGGCATTCAGATTTACATATCAACCTTAGGAATGCAATAGAGGGTCCAAATTGTGACTGCCAATATCTCTGCAACATGCAATCAATAACCAGATCGAAACTCGAAAAACCTTGCCTCATATTTCGAACCTCTAATGAGTTTCTATTTGATTTTCAAAGCTTTCAGGTTTATACTGTCATATTAAAGGTATAATCTTTGGCTAAAATAGAGTCATATATTTTGAAAGATGGTCATACTGATATCTCGAGCATAATATGACAGTATTAATCCCAAATTAATATTCATTTAGAAAATTACAAGTCACCCAACCCCCACCCCCGTCCACCAACACGCCCCTTAACACAGCTGAGCTGTGTATATGAATAACGTGTTTATTCAGCATCTAAACAAAGCAATCGTAAGAAGATTCCACTTGGCAGATCCTAAAACACAAAAATGTTGTGCAGGCAATGCAGGTTACTGGTTTTATGTTTGTATTATCTACCCGCACAAATGATCGATTCCCCAAAGATAGTGGCAGCGACACGGGGAGTGCTGCATGGGAAGCTGCCCCCACCCCCATCCCAAAAAGAAAGAAAGAAACAGTCTACAAAATGAAGTGTTCGGTGACAACATGGTGTCCTGTTCCCACAAGAAATGTATCTTGTTCACATATCCATAAGTATTTATTTATTTATTTATTTATTTATTTATTTATTTATTTATTTATTTATTTACTTATTTACTGGGGTTTAACGACACTTTCGACAGCCAGGATCATCTCGTGTCGGACAGTTTTACGAGTGGGGGAAGTTGGAGTCCCCGGAGAAAACCGCCGAGCAACGGCGAGCAACTGCCAGACTCCCTAACATACTAACTCCACACAAGCAGGGTTAGCATTGACTGAAGACAAGTGCACCGTCGACGTGCAGTAGGCCTTGGTGTACAGCACCACAGTGTCCCTACGTGAGTAGTAGATCATGTACCCGTCCGTGTCCCGTCAGGGGGACCCACAGTTGTAGGCTTGGGGAAGGTTATCGAAAAATTGAAATGTAATACAATTTTGGAATACATATGTTTATCTTTGAGAGAGTGTCTGTGCATGGGGTTGGAGGTGAGGGATATGTCATACGTATTCAGTTATGTATCTATGGATTTTGATTTTCTATTTTTGATTTCTCTGTTGAATACCTCATCCATCTGACAGTAAACATTTACGTACTTGGATATAGTAGCACGATGTCTCAGTGGTTACGTAATTGGACTTCAGACCGAGAGGCAGATGGTTCGATCCCCACCAGGCACTTCATCGCCGATTGCCCACATGAGTAGTGGATCACGTACCCGACCGTGCCACATCAGTGACATGACATCATTTCCGGGGTTTCATGCGAGATCACCATGATGGGGAATGGTCGAGCAGCATGTGGGGTGCCCCACGAAATTTGACATCAACGCGCGTGGGTGACCTCACTGTTCGAGCAGCATGTGGGGTTCCCCACGAGTGTTGATGTCAAGTCACGGAATCCCATTTCATGGAGTCGGATAAGAGTCCCATTAGGGAATCCCTTTTTAAGATATACTCAAAAAATATCCCCAAATAGTACAATGCTATGTCATAGGTATCCTCAAATACCCAGGTGAGTCAAAGAGCAGTATGTGGAGTCACCCGATCGAGCAATTGCTCAATAGCTCATTTGCTCGATGGGATTCAAGACCTTCGAGCAGTGTGTGGAGTCACTCGATCGAGCAATTGTTCTATAGCTCATTTGTCGATGGAATTCAAGTCCTTCGAGCAGTATGTGGAGTCACTCGATCGTGCAATTGCTCTTTTGCTCATTTGCTCGATGGAATTCAAGTCCTTCGAGCAGTGTGTGGAGTCACTCGATCGAGCAATTGCTCTTTTGCTCATTTGCTCGGTGGAGTCACTCTATCGAGCAATTCCTCTGTAGCTCATTTGCTCTATGGAATTCGAGTCGTTCGAGCAATGAGTTTTCAGTAATTGCTCGATAGCGTATCATGGGAAATCATCAACCCTGTTTCTAGGTATCCTACTTACGGAATCCCTCACGGAATCCCTTTACAAAACGAAATGACTCGTAGAGAAGTATCTGGAGTCACTCTATCGAGCAATTGCTCTATAGATCATTTGCTCGATGGGATTCAATGACTTTTCTGTTACTGCTCGATAGCTTATTAGTTTGGTTTAAACATATTTTATGTGCCATAAACGCAAAAGGATCGGAGAACATTTTATACAACTTAAACAAACTCCTTTCCGTACAAAGAATAACTAATTATAATGTGGCAAGAACATAGAACAAACTGATTACACAAAATACAAACTACAAACGAAATATGAAATGATAATTTAGAGAAAAGAGGAAGTGAAAAGAAGATGAGAGGTAAAAGGTGAACGGTAAAAGGTGAACAGTTATCTGACTCTGACAAACCTTGCGGTCTGAAAACAGGTACTGTGTTTTCCAAATAAAAGTACAGGTGGGAATGAAAGTACGAGGTGGAACATTTATCAAAATTAAATAAAAGTACAGACCCAAATAATAGTACAGAGTGTAAATTCAATGAGTCGGTGGGGAGTCATGCTATTTAATCTTATCTAAAAGCCATTTTATTTTCAGTATTGCAGTTAGTTTTATTAAAGAAAACTAATAGGCGTTTAGGCACCATGGTTACAACAATAAATACACTGTGCTAAATAAAAGATTACCACACAATATAGTAAAGATTTACTAATTTGAAGATTTCCTCCCTGTTGGAAGGGCAATTTTAAAAAACATTCAGGTCCAAATAAGGTGCATACAGGGTGGGGAAATTCGCCCAAATTAATAAACATACATGTATGTTTACTGGGAATACAAGAGTACTTAAATATACAACCTGGAAGAGGTCATGTTGACAATAGTCAAATTACCTTGACATTGGTTCGTAGTCAAGTCTAGAGGCAGGAATGAAATGGATGGGAAACACTGATAAGCCGCTAGACTCACATGGTGTGGTGTAATAGAATGTCTGGGAAAACACTCAGTTTGTTAACTGAATGAGAGCTACATTATTTTTTACTGGTCATTTGTGAGATGAGTATTTTTTGAAGATATCGTGATTTATTTATTTATTTATTTATTTATTTATTTATTTATTTATTTATTTATTTATTTATTTATTTATTTATTTATTGGTGTTTACGGTCATATACTCATGCACAATGGATAATCATGACCGTGGCAGTTTTACTGGTGGAGGAAGCCGGAGTACCCGGAGAGAACCACGGAGCAACGACAAGCAGCTGTCAGCTCCCCAGCATTGTAACTCCGCACTGCAGCACAGGTAGGGTTAGACTGGTTGAAGACATGGGTACCATCGACGTGCAGTACGCCTAAGTACACGACGTGGACAATCGGGGTTAAGTGCTCGCTCAAGGACACAACGCGGGAGTCCGAATTGATCGTTCGTAGGGTCACCCATCCAATGATTAACCGGGCTCGACGTTGCTAAGCTTCTTTTATGAATATAAATCATATCTGCAGTAATTCTGTGACTTCTTATAAACATACCTCAACCTTTAAAGGCCTATTTGAGGCATTTGCAGTCTCAGAGCACATGCCCTGACCATGCCATCTACAGGAGGTCTTGCATACAATAAGCAAATCACCTACACAGTGAATTCTAGTCAAGTCTTGGCGGCCTTTTAAGGCCGCCAAGGCTTGGCTAGAAATCACTGCGAAGCAGCTGGATATGTACAGTTTGTAGTCTAGTGAAAATTCAGGGCAACTGCCCAGGCCCCTTAGGGTTAACAAAACTGAAAATAAAATCAGCCACTTCTTTCATGAAAATGAAACCTTCAACTGTTATCAAGCCTCCACAAGACCTCATAAATAGTGAAAATAGGAAAATTTGGACAGTTTCCAATATACAATGATTGGTTCGGTTCGTTTTTTTATATCCCCATGATATTGGTTCAGTTTTTTGGTATATTGCCCATCTATACTGGAAAGCAGGGATTGTTTTTTTATGAGGAATATGCCACACTGTGTGATATACTTTTACAGAAAGACATTAGTAGTTGTGGCTTCTCTGACAATGTATCTAGACAGGTATATTACATGTAGGCATCAATAAACACACATATATATATTCTTTTACGAAAATCATATCTGCAGTAATTTTGTGACTTGCTCTGTACACACCTAAACCTTTGAAGGCCCATTTCAGGCGTTTGCAATCTCAGAGCATGTGCCCTGACATGCCATCTTCACGAGGTCCTTCTGACAATTGACAAATCACCTGGCCAGTGTTTTATATAGTCAAGTCGTGGTTGCCTAAGAGGCAGCCAAGACTTGACTAGAAATCACTTCTTAGCAACTAGACTTCTACAGGTTATAGTTGGAATATTGGAAAGCTGTGGATTATAATTCAAAACGCAGAATTCTCGGAAATTTAGTTGTGTATACACGCTAAAAACTAAAGTGTTAAAAACTACACTTGAAGTGCTGTATTTAACACTTACTAAGTGCTGAACTAGCACTTTGTTCAAGTGTAGATATCCCAGAACTTGACAGGTGTTACAATAATACCACTTGACAAGTGAAATGTCGCGACACTTAAAAGGAAACAACACAGATGACGCGGATCAGGCTCGAACTCTCGAGCCTATCCGCGTCATCTGCGTTGTGTCCTTTTAATTATGTACCCACCAAGCGCAAATTAAATTATGGACGATTCTGGAAGAATCACCAATGCTAGACACATGGGAAGTGCCATCCATTCAAGTTTCAGATGTCTGACGATTGTAATGTCTAAGTGCTTAAAGCATTGCACTTTGAGTGTTAAGATCAAATCCTAAGAGTTAGAATGGGTTCAACACATTGAAAGTGTAAGTTTTAACACTTTAGTTTTTGGTGTGTAGTTAACTTGTGGTCGAAACGCAAGTGTTCCAAGCTTCTTGTTGAATTTACAAGCTTCGTCTTCAGAGTCAGTCATGCTGGGCTCCGACAAATTAGACAGTGTAAAACCTTTATCTAACGAATCTAAACATTCCACTCAGCAAGGTTTACTAAAATTACTTTCTATAAATCGGGTGATATTTTCACTTGTTTCGAAAAACTACTTGTTTCGAAAAGAATCGATTTCGGAAAATTTCAAAATCTATCTCAGAAAAATATATTATTCTCCCACCGATATGTACGGACAAGGCCCCCCCCCCCCCCCCCCATCCCCACCTCCACTCCCCAGATGGAAGATTTTAGAGCTGAAACGGTTAAAGGGTTTTCTTGATCGAATATTCACATTGATAAACCTTGGTTAACCGATTAATCACTTGCCCTCATAGGTAACCTAATAATTGCCGTACAGCATTAACCCTTTACCCAACGTAAAGGACAAAATCGGTCAGCTATATACACAAAAATCTCCATTCAGATTTTATGTTTTCAATTTTTGTCTTAAAAACATAGCTTATGATTCCTTATTGGAACGATCTCGTTGGGCTCGTTCCAATGAGGGTTTATAAGCTAGGTTTTTGAGACAAAAATGGAAAATTTTTAGTAATTCAAGAATCTATTTTGCAAGTGTCGCCTGCTACCCGCACTGGGTAAAGGTTAACTTAAGAATGACCAGTTCCAGCTACTGATACAGTATAATGATCATGCAAGTGAACAAGTATGTCATCACGTAACTTACATGCTGCACTCTGTCTCATATAATTGAAGTGAGTCAGTGTGACAATGTTTGCCTGTTTTGGAGCAAGTTTGTTCCTTTGTTAACTCATAAAATACAGTAGTTCAAAAGTAACGCCTAATCGATCAATTACTTTTTAGATCGATCAAGACTTTGATCATTGGTTAATCGTTTAATCGGTTAACCGTTTCAACTCTAATAATTTTAATCTGGATTGAAGTCTTATATATCGATTCGATCCTGCTTGTGATCTCTTTCGAAATAACTAAATTTACATTATCATGATCATGTGCATGTCCTGTAATTTGTATCAGTTTCGAAGTTATGTTTACAATCGGATCGCAACAATCCCGTCAGGGCTGACACACATTACAGGACATGCAAATGGTCATGATAATAATTTACCTAACAATCCAGTTACATAAAGCCCGTTTCCCCCCATTTTTCAGTTTAAATTGGGTTGAAATTGGTCAAACTTTTGAATTTTAAGAACGATATTTTAATGCGCAATAAGAATGCATATTTGTGATAGTGCGGGGTTTACCCGAAATTGAATCTGCCTGATGCGGAATAGGAACGGGGGTGGGGGGTTCTTATACAAACGTTTTTTCCGAGTCTTGGAGTGCAAATTAAGTGGTTTGTTAGATAAAAAAATGGATGTACTTGGGAGATTTCGCCGTGATATAGACACACAATATGTTCAACAAATTGAGAGATCTGTTGTACCCGATTCGGGCTAATTCAGACAACGGTACGTGTATAAAATAAGGCGTTGGAAATCCACTGCGACACGACTACTCCATGGATTTATCAACAAATATATTTACCAGATCTTATGATTTTGCAGTGAATAATCCCGATTGACTAATATCCCAACCACAATATCATGGCGTGCCTTCACCCAATTTAAGGCATGCTTTGATGATGTAGTTGGAATACTTCATTCGTCGCGACTTGTGCCACCACAGTCGGGACGAATCAGATTTACTAGTGACGCGGTCCGACTTTGTTCGGTACCACCCCACCAGGTGTGCCTTTTCTCACAGAACCGGTCCAAGACTGTCCACTATCGTGTTTTCGTTTTTAACCAATGTAGGTCATTTTAACACCTTCCGTATATGTATTCGTAACGTTGGTTAGAGCCATATTATTCATAAGGCTGACTAGACTGAAGCCTAGGGGCCCACAGGGGACTGGGGGCCTGCCATTTTTGTTGTTGTTGCTGAGCCATTGTTACCGGCGCCTTGGGGCTCCAATGGTTAAGAGCACTTTGCACTCTGTGCCGTAGCGATACATGTAAATATGTATTTATCCATATATATACTCTCTTAAGTATACTATATATATATGTGTATATACAGTACACTATTTTAATGCTTACTTAAATAATATGGTAAGTTCTGAGAGGAATTCTTCAGGTGACCCGCAAAATGGATATAGGGCTATGTACTGCGGTATAGCGCCTACCGTACCAGGGTCAGGCTGTCAGCTGTAGTGGGGTGAAAGATTTAAGTGCCGGAGGGGGCCCCGAGGCCTACGTACCTAAAAGCCTAAAAGCCCCGGCCATGGGTTAACACTGCACTGACGTTGGTGAAGGCTGACTGCAGGTTCTTTGTGGATATCAGACATGTTTGATAAACTGCATGTAACATGAAGAATTCTATAAGGCATTTTGACTTTGTGACGAGCGGATTTTATATCTTCTCGTTTTGACATTGAGTGCAACAATTTTTTAAGGCACCTTCTGCAAAGGCTTAGCATTGCAAATGGTACCTTGTTGCACTCAAGGGACGATAATATAGTATCACTATTGCCTTCACTCGGAATGGTCAGGCATCTATATGGAACGATTTAGATCTTAGAAAGCGTGTTTCCAGAACTGATCTCTTGGTTTTTTCACAGATGAAGTTGGAAGGTCAAGTCCACAAGTGAGTGTCTGGACTTGTTATTTTTTCTTTTTAGCTATCAGGGACAAACAATGACAAACAATGACAAACAAGTCCTCACAAGACATGGTAAAATCCACCGATTGCGTTGTTTGATTCGTGGGGACATGGCGAGAACAAAGGATAAAACATTGTGAGGACCAAACAGTACTGTTTAGGTCCTCACAACAAATGCAAGACCAGTCCACACACAACACAAACACACACATATTAGGTTGTCTTCGCGACGCCCTTGCGAAAAACCAGGGCGGAAATATCTTTAAAGTAAGAAGGTTTTGCGGAATTGAGCGTATCCGCTCCTGGATTGGTGGGCATTTAATAAGATCATTTACTATATTTGGTAAATATCTTGTCAGTTTCACTCTATCGCAGGTGTCTTCTCTCAGACATCTCCAAATTGACAGAAAATAACTTGGGCCTTAAACATTTCAATCGTTGTCGTTAGTAGTATGTTATGTACCCGGACACCCCTAGGTGTACAATAGTATCACGTAGCGCTATAGTACCGGTAAGTTCCATTGTACAATAGTAATTTGTCTGGTTCGGATTCTTGCAGAATCTTCGTTTACTTCGTAGAATTACCACAATCGACCTGATAATTGTTTACTTGACTCGGATTCTTGCTGAATCCTCGGTTTCTATCTGTGTGTCTACAAGATATGTTATGTATTCTGACTTCCCTAAACAGCTTTATGTCGGGAGTACACATTATATGTAGCACATAGGCACATCCAGCATATGCCTATGTCCTACCAGTATTAAGCACGTCTAGGCTCGTCGGAATATTTATGGAACAAGGTAGTAATGGCACAAGACTGCAAGGATGTTATAAGACTATATAGTATTGGATGACTACAACAGAGCAAAATCATGGGACAGATAGTTGGAGATAAGATGGTAAGACAACCCGTATAAGAGCTAGGAGGCATATAGGAGCTGTATGGGAACCCGGTCATAGGTATCCTCAGATACCCGGATGTGCCTATAGGTTAGTGGACAATGTGTCACGTTGTGCATTTTCACATAAGCACATATCGATACATCCAGAATGTGCCTATGTGCTAGTGCACAATGTGTAACATTGTGCATTTTCACACAAGCACACATCGGCACATCCAGTGACTATATGCTATCTGTAATTTGTACAATAGAACATAAACACGTCCAGGGTCGTCGGTATACGTATGGATCGAGGTAGTAATGGAAAAAGTGTGCAAGGATGTTAGAAGACCATATAGTATTGGATGACTACAATAGAGCCAAATCATAGGACAGACAGTAGGAGATAAGATGGTAAGACTACCTGTATAGGAGCTAGGAGCCATATAGGAGCTGTATAGGAACCTGGTCATATGTATCCTCAAATACCCGGATGTGCCTATAGGTTAGTGGACAATGTGTCGCGTTGAGTATTTTCACATAAGCACATATCGACACATCCAGAATGTGCCTATGTGCTAGTGCACAACGTGTAACATTGTGCATTTTCACATAAGCACATATCGGCACATCCAGCATGTAATTATATGCTATCTGTAATTTGTACAATAGAACATAAACACGTCCAGGGTCGTCGGTATACTTATTTATCTACTTTATACTAAAAACAGTAACGTTTTATCTTTTATCGGTATCGAAAACTCGCCGTCAATAAAATCTTATCGTTATCGTTATAATTATCGTTACTGCAGTAAGAATAAAAGTCACGTGATATAGCAAGAATACAACGTTCACGCCCATCTCATTTGCATGACGTACTATTTCATTCAACACTTTGAATAACTAATTATCGCTGCCGCGGATCGAAACAAATAAAACGGGGCGTATTTATCGAAATGTATTGAATAAAAAAGAAGGCCATTAATTAAACTTACTGAATTGTAAAAATAAAATTTGACGGAAAAGAGTAAAAATTAGTAACTTACACTTTTTCAAATGAGATTATTTCACCCTTCGAGACTTTAATTATCCTGACGTTCAAACGTCACTGGGAATTCAGTTTCTTCAACATTTTTCAAAATGTGACGTCAAACGTCGGAAAGTACAAATAACCAGATATTTTTCACATTAGTGATTATCTGGTTTATGGCTAGATTATTTTTAGTGGTCTGCATTTGTTAATCAAAACTTGTTTTATTACGGGAGTGGGGGAGGTGGAGGTGTAGATAAAAGGGTTATATACACATGGTGTTTGTAAAAAATCTTTTATCGCGACTCGAGCGTTTTCGGGGGCTACATAGCTACTCGTCGCTGCGCTGTATATGCCCCCGAAAACGCTCTCGTCGCGATAAAAGATTTTTTACAAACACCATGTGTATATAACCCATATGGATCGAGGTAGTAATGAAAAAGTGTGCAAGGATGTTAGAAGACCATATAGTATTGGATGACTACAATAGAGCCAAATCATAGGACAGACAGTAGGAGATAAGATGGTAAGACTACCTATATAGGAGATAGGAGCCATATAGGAGCTAGAAGCCATATAGGAGCTGTATTGGAACCCGGTCATAGGTATCCTCAGAATACCCATATGTGCCTATGTGCTAGTGCACAATGTGTCACATTGTGCATTTTCACATAAGCACATATCGGCACATCCAGCATGTGCCTATGTGCTAGTGCACAATGTGTCACATTGTGCATTTTCACATAAGCAAATATCGGCATATCCAGCATGTGCCTATGTGCTGCATGTAATGTGTACACATGACATAAACATGTTTATGGAAATCAGAATACTTTATAAGTAGATGAGGAAAGTCATAACTTGTAGACACATTATGTAGAAACAGTTGATACCACAGTAATCCGAGCCAAGTAAACAATTGTCGGGTTGTTTGTGGTAATTCTACGAAGAAAAACGAGGATTCTGCAGGAATCCGAACCAAAAAAACACTCTTGTACAATCGAACCCCCTCTGTACTATAGCACTGCGTGCTACTATTATATGCCCAAAATGGGGCTTCATATCAAATAAAGTCGTTTTTGGTGATTTGGAGAGATTGTCGGGTTGTTTAAGGTAATTAGATTTACTCTTCTACAAAGAAACATATCCTCCGAACATAGCCCAGTCGTATAAGAAGCCTTTGCGTAACACAGCAACGACGCGCTACCATAGAAACCAAGATGGCGGCCTACGGTATACAAAATGGACGACGGAAACACTATCACCCTAACAACACGCGCTGCGCATGCGCACTAACACCACGTATTACTACTAGTATGGGGATGACGTCACAAGATGGTCGCTCACGCGGGTTACCAATACATTACAACAAGGCATAACTGAGTCACGAGACATGAAGTCACTTCCGAGGTCATCCACCGAGGTCATCCAACCCAGGGGTGTCGGGGTACATGACATACTACTGTCGTCATTTAAAACTGTACGCGCTCACCAGTATTTGCCATCCAACTAAGATCATTCTTTTTGTTGAAAAGCATTGCAAGAGGATATTTGAACAAGCCCTGAAAGTCACAGTTAAAGGCGAGTCTACACGGCCAAAAAATGAGAAAAACAGGGTGGGCTTGTGTTTTGCGTGATTGTTGTCCGAAATTCCAGTACCTGTCGTTTGTGTTAGTATAATGAATATTTATTTATTTGTTTATTTATTTATTTATTTATTTATTTATTTATTTATTTATATATTTATTTATTTATTTATTTATTGGTGTTTAAGGTCATATATTTATGCACAATGGCTAATCATGACCGTGATAGTTTTACGGGTGGGCGAAGCCGGAGTACTCGCAGAGAACCACCGAGCAACGACAGCAGCTGCCAGCTCCCCAACATCGTAACTCCGCACTGCAGCACAGACAGGGTTGGATTTTTTTGAAGACATGCGTACCATCGACGTGCAGTACGCCTCAGTAAACGGCGTTATCGTGCCCCCATGCAGACAGTCGGGGTTAAGTGCCTTGCCCAAGGACATAACGCGGGACTCCGTACTGATCGCTCAGACGGTCACCCATCCAATGACTAACCGGGCTCGACGTTGCTTAAGTTCGCTGATCTGACGAGAACCGGTTACCTCAACGCCACCGCGCCCCTAGTATAATGATACCAACCAGAACAAGCGCTTCGAGCTTATTTCACAGAATAGTGAGTGAGCTATATATTTTGAAAGACAAGACTCAAAAAGTGACAATAAAGTGTACGATAGGCCTACATTTTTTATACACAGGACGCTAATGGGTCTTCTACCTTTGGAAATTACCTTTTTGCTTGAATTCTCCTTTTGTATTTGTCATGTTAGTAGTATGTAATGTGGTTTTCACCTCTAGGTTATAGGCCCCATGCAGTACCCCGGAAGTGACGTAATATCAAGTGACCCAGTGGCGCCATGTTGTGCTGTCACTATGGTAATGACATCACAACATGGCCGCTCATGCGGGTTGCCATGACAACACAACATGGCGCCACTGGATCACATGACATGACGTCACTTCCGGGGGTCCTGTAACCTCGAGGTGAAAACCACATTACATACCACTCATGTTAGCCGTCCTCGTCGACGAAAAGTTCGTTTGACAATTCTGGGGCATCCCCAGTTCTGATGAATAGTGGTTGTGGGAGGGTGGACTATCGCATATACAATATTACGTGGACACGAGGTTTAAGATAGCCGACAGAACATATATCTTATTTTACCTTTACTGATAAGACCAGCCTATGACAGATGGTGAAAACTTAAGAAAATTATGCTATTTGTGACTAAGAGTCAGGCAGATACTATCCTATAACATTGGTCCTTTGGAAGCTCTCAAGGAGAACTTTCCAAGGATTAGTGTCAACCAGCGAAGAAAATAAGAGAAAAATATTTTAAAGTTTTCTTACAACTAATTTCCACTGTCTCTCTACATATTAATCTTCAATTAAAGGCTTGATTTTGGCCCAATTTTCATTTCACTTATTTATTTACTTATTTATTGATATTCGTTTCACTACACTTTCGACAGTCAGGGTCACCTCGAGACCGACAGTTTTACGGTGGAGGAAGCGGAAAGAACCACCGAGCAACGGCGAGCAAGTGTCAGGCTCCCCAACATACTAATGCCACACAAGCAGGGTTAGCATTGGTTGAAGACAAGTGCGCCATCGCCGTACAGGACACATTAGTACACAACGCCAATGTGCCCCCACGTGGGCAATGGGGGTGACGTGTCTTGCCCAAGGATACAACGCGGTTGCCACAGGTGGAATTCGAACCTAGGACCTCTCGGCTTGCAGCCTGCACCTCTACTCGTGTGTTCCAAATAAAAGTACAGGTGAGAATAAAAGTATGGGGTGGAACATTTATTAACATTAAATAAAAGTACAGACCCAAATAATAGAACAGGGTGGAAATCCATTGAGAGGTTGGGGGAGTAATGCTAGATAATTTTATCTAAAATCCGACTTATTTTCCAGGATTGCAGTTAGGTTTTTCTAAAAGAAAACAAAAAGGCAATTAGGCATCATGTTTACAGCCATGAATACACTGTGCTGAACAAAAGACTTTCACACAATCTTGTGAACATTCACTAATTTGAAGATCTCCGTCCTGTAGGAAGGGCAATTTTAATAAACATACGGGCCCAAATAACGTGCATACAGAGAGGAAAAATTCCCCAAAATTAATAAACATACATGTAGGTTTATTAGGAACACAAAAGTACCTATTGAGCAACCGCGTCGCCTTTCAAGTCACTGGAAATAGTTTTAAAAAACGCGAATGGAGTTGTATCCCCTCGTACGTTCACTTTTCAAATGTTCAATGCTGTGCAGAGGATACCACT
Source organism: Pictodentalium vernedei (assembly GCA_031216915.1). Taxonomy (NCBI): domain Eukaryota; kingdom Metazoa; phylum Mollusca; class Scaphopoda; order Dentaliida; family Dentaliidae; genus Pictodentalium; species Pictodentalium vernedei. The sequence goes on from CM062291.1 coordinate 82,245,013, forward strand.
CTCCACTGTTCTCCACTTGCTGTTAAATAGCTCGGCTCAAGGTAATAAGTTCTTTGTGGACATGTCTTCTTATACTCCCTCTCAAACCGAGGGTCTCCATTTCAAAATGTGATATTAAAGAATTATTTCGCAGTCGTACACCTGTTAAGCCAAGTACATTTTACAGAGACGGCTTTCGTAAGTTAGTGCACACGATATCTGATTTGATTATAACCAGCTGCTTTCGGCTCCAATAGTATTATAATAATATTTACCTGATAAATTAGTTATTCCGCCCAACGCATATCACAAAACACGTATTTGCCCCCCCCCCCACCCCTGAACATGTCTTATGAACACTCAATGGAGCGACTTCAATTAATTTTGTCGCCAACAAAACTTTTGGCTCCCTTGTGTGAATGAGTTCGTTACCATTTACCCTAAATAACAGCCAGAAGTGACCAGTGTTATTCCCCCAAATCGCATTTAAATTTTATTATTTTTCAGTTTTTCCCTCACAAACATAACATTTGACCCCTAATCAAATTTGTCTCAAAACATAGCTTATGACTCCTCATTGGAACGAGCTCAACGAGCTCGTTCCAATGGGGAGTCATAAGCTATGTTTTTTGTGCCAAACAGCAACAAATATTCACACAGGAACTTGGCTTCAACACATTTGAATATACACACCCTAAGGATGCTGAATTCAAGAAACAATATTTTGTCTGGTGTTTTGTGAAATGTTTTTTCCCCGAGTCCCCGAGTGGGTCTGACTGAACCCAAAAATATTTGTTCTCATAGCACAGTGACAACAACTGCACCCAATAAATTTATCGCAAACATTACTGACATAAAAAATCTTCTTTACAGGTTCTGTACAAAAAATGTAATGCACAGAATTCCCATAAATATGACTGCCAACAGGCATTCTGAATTTCTGGCCGAGCCCCAAAGCACACATTACCATCCCATGGTGATAACAAACGTAGTCCTAGAAGTTCTGTACAAAACACTGATTGCACCTAATTTCAGTATAAAATGGCCGTTGGCAGCTATCTTGAATTTCGGACTGCATGCAAAGACACTCGTTCCTGCCCCAAGGTGATAACAAAGGTACCCAAGAAGTTTCGTGAAGATCGGTTCATAAATTCAGACCCTAGCCCGAGCCTTATTGACATGTGTACTTACTGTGTGTAAGTAGCACTGAATAAATCAAAGTTCATCTAATTTTCATAATTTCTGCATGAGAAAAAAAACCGTATTATATGTGATGTATAACTTATTTGCTCGATGGGATTCGAGTCATTCGAGTAATGCAATGCAATCCTTCAAATAGGGAAAGGGAATACCCGCGAGTGTTTATGTCAAATCACGGAATCCCATTTTACGGATTCGGATCCAAATCCCACTTACAGAATCCCTTTTTGTGAATCCCTTTTTGGAAACGTCTGCGGCTATGGAATTCTTTTTTGCGAAATGAGGGTAAGAGTCGAAGGTGCGAGTCACTCGATCGAGCAGTTGCTCGATAGCTTATTTGCTCGATGGCATTTTTCGAGTCATTCGGGTAATCGGAGATACTTAGCAAGCCTGTACTAATGATAAAAGTTAGTTGTAGTCTTACAAGGTTGTAAGGGGTGCAGGAGACTATAGTATTAGGTAAATACACTCGATCATACGATAGACAGCACAGGACATGGTGGAAGCCGATGGTAAGATTAATTGTATAGGAGAGTGGAATCCGACTTATGGAATCCCACTTATGGAATCCCTTTTTTGGAATCCCTATAGAATCCTTTTATAGGATATGTCTGTAGCTACAGAATCCCTTTTGGTCGTATGTGATTATGTGTCAGTGCACAATGTGTCACATTGTGCATTTTCACATGACCACATATCGGCACATCCAGTACGGGCCTATGTGCTACAAGTAATATGTACACATGACATAAACAGGTCGTCGGAATACTAAATTGAAGAAGGTAATAATAGCACAAGACTGCAAGGATGTTAGAGGCCTATATAGTATTGAATGACTACAATAGAGCCAAATCATAGGACATATAGTTGAAGATAAGATGGTAAGACTACCTATATAGTATAGAGCTTGGAACCAAACTTATGGAATCCCATTTTGAAATTCCTACAGAATTCCTTCGGGGAAAACGTCGGAGGTTATAGAATCCCTTTTTAGGCGCATGTGCCCATGTGCTAGTGCACAATGAGCCACATTGGGCCCTTTCACATAAGCACACGTCGGCACATCCAGCATGTGCCTAAGTGCTAGTGCACAATGTGCCACATTGTGCCTTTTCACATAAGCACATATCGGCACAGCCAGCATGTACCTATGGGCTAGTGCACAATGTGTCACATTGTGTCCTTTCACATAAGCACATATCGGCACATCCAGCATGTGCCTATGTGCCAGTGCACAATGAGTCACATTGTGCCCTTTCACATAAGCACATATCGGTACATCCAGCATGTGCCTATGTGCTAGTGCACAATGTGGCGCATTGTGCCTCTTCACATAACCACATATCGGCACATGGTATGTCGGTCCTAGAAAGGATTCGGAGTGGGGGAGATCCGAGCCAATTGTTAGATAAATAGGTTATCACCACTATGTGGATTTCCGAGATGATGTATTGAAGTTGAGACCTCGCATCTGGGTCAGATATCGACTCGTCTCTTCGTGACGAGCGTTTTTGAAAATGTCAGGACGTAGCAATATTTTTTCATCGACTTTTTGATCTTTGGTTGGGGTTTATGTTTGTTGCCTATAGGATTATAGGTTAAAGTTGGAAAATTTAGAAAATTAGTATAGAATCTAAGGGAAAGAAACACGATGGGAATATACTAATCTGATTGGACGATTTACTTCGACTTCGATCTGGTTTGTTAGTGTAGAAACATTTTGATCCTCATTAAATTTATTATTAAAAATCATGTAGTTAGGAGTGCCATTTAAAGAAATTATTAAATATAGGCCCAACAATTAGTTAAGGGGTCAGTTAAGGATGCTACTAAAATTAGAGCGTAGGAATTTAAAAAAAAAAAAATTTAGTTCCAGGCAGAAGCAGAGGATTCTGTGTAATGACAATACAAAGGAACGTGTCTATTATTGGGGTAAAAATACCCATGGTATGGCAATCCTAAAAAGGATTCTGGGCAAAATCCGAGCCAAGTAAACAATTATCGGATTGTTTGCAGTAATTCTACGAAGTAAAGGAGGATTCTGTGGGAATCCGAACCAGAAAAACTACTCTAGCTAAATCGAACTTACCCCAGGGCCCCCTCGGTTCCGGGGGACCTTTCGTACCATGGTACTGTGGTCCTAAAAAGGATTCTTTAAGAATCCGTATCAAATAAAAAGTCGATTTTTGGTGATTTTGAGGGATTTTTGGGTTGTTTACGGTAATTAGATTTACTCCTGTTCAATCGAACATACCCTCTCCCCCCCCCCCCCAATCCTAGCCCTCCCTCTCCTATAAGAAGGTTTTAGGTCACACAGAAACCACGTGCTATCATAGAAACCAAGATGGCGGCCTCCAGTATACAAAATGGACGACGGAAACACGTATCACCCTAACAACACGCGCTGCGCATGCGCACTAACACCACGTATCACTATGGTAATGACGTCAAAACATGGCCGTTCATGCGGGTTACCACGACAACACATCATGGCGCCAATGGGTCGTGACATGACGTCACTTCCGGGGTCCTGCAACCTAGAGGTGAAAACCACATTACATACTACCCATGTTAGCCGTCCTCGTCGACGAAAAGGTTCGTTTGACAAGTTTGAGGCATCCCCAGTTCTGCTGAATAGTGGTTGTGGGAGGGTTAACTATCGCATATACAATATTACCTGGTGGACACGAGCTTTAAGATAGCCGCAGAAAAGATATCTTATTTTACCTTTACTGATAAGACCAGCCAATGACGGATGGTGAAAACTTAAGAAAATTATGCTATTTGTTACTAAGAGTCAGGCAGATTCGGTCCTATAACACTGGTCCTTTGGAAGCTCTCAAGGAGAGCTTTCCAAGGATTAGTGTCAACCAGCGAAGAAAATAAGAGAAAAAATATTTTAAAGTTATCTATCAACTTATTTCCACTGTCTCTTTGTATATTAAACTTCAATTAAAGGCTTGATTTTTGCCCAATTTTCATTTATTTATTTATTTATTTATTTATTTATTTATTTATTTATTTTTTGGGGGGGTTAACGACACTTTCGACAGCCAGGGTCACCTCGTGTCCGACAGTTTTACGGGTGGAGAAAACCGGAGTACCCGGAGAGAACCACGTAGCAACGGCGAGCAACTGCCAGGCTCCCAAACATACTAATGCCACACAAGCTGGGTTGGCACTGGTTGAAGACAAGTGCACCATCGACGTGCAGTACGCATTAGTACACAACGCCACCGTGATCCCACGTGGGCAAGGTGGGTGAAGTGTCTTGCCCAAGGACACAATGCGGTTGCCGCTGGTGGGATTCGAACCGAGGACCTCACGGTTTGCAGCCCGCTCCTCTACTAGTACCCACTGAGCCACCGCGCCCCATTTCATGTCACTAGAAATTGTGTAAAAAATGCGAATGGAGGTGTATCCCCTCGTACGTTCACTTTTCAAATGTTCAATGTTGTGCAGAGGACATCGCTCTCCATCGTTCTCAACTTGCTCCTAAAAAGCTCGGCTCAAGGTAATAAGTTCTTTGTGGATAGGTCTTCTCATACTCCCTCTCAAACTGGAGGTCTCCCTTTCAAAATATGATATTAAAGAATTATTTCGCAGTCTACACCTGTTAGGCCAAGTACTTTTTACAGAGATGGCTTTCGTGAGTTCGTGCACGCGATATCTGATTTGATTATGATCAACTGCTATCGGCTCCAATAGTATTATAATAAAATTTACCTGATAAATTAGTTATTCCACCGAACGCAAATCACAAAAACGTTATTTTTCCCCTCTCCCGAACATGTCTTATGACCTCTCAATGGGGCGACCTCATTTAATTTTGCCCCCAACAAAACTTTTGACCCCCTTATGCGTATGAGCTCGTTACCATTTACCTTACGTAACAGCCCAAAGTGGCCAGTGTTATTCCCCAAAATCGCGTTTAAATTTTATTATTTTTCAGTTTCTGTCTCAAAAACATAACTTTTGACCCCTCAAAAAATTTGCATAAAAAACATAGCTTATGACACCTCATTGGAACGAGCTCGTTCCAATGAGGTGTCATAAGCTAAGTTTTGGATGCAATTTTTTTTGTTGTTTCTTGCAAGTGTCGTCCATTGGTCGTATTGTGTAAATGATTAGACATGTTCCAATGAATGGTCTTCTGTCTCTGATCATAAGTTATGTTCTAAGAGGGAAAATAAACAAAAATGTGTGCAGAGAAAAATAATGGAAATGGCGTCTGAGGGTATAGCGTTTGGTGAGATATTAGTCGAAATACTTCGTGAATGACGACCAATAACCTCCTATCCTGTGTTTCTTTAACGGATAAATTGTTCCAAAATTATTTTTGTCAATACTTTGCTTTTGTCTAAATGTATTGAGTATTTTTTTTCGAAGATTGTTAAGCATGGACTCCACAAAACGGTCATAGCTGCCCACCAGCAACAAAACTATTTTACTTTTGCGTTTTGTTCTAAATTTTTGTTACATTTTGATTTTTCCACCCAACCAAGCTTATAACTCCTTATTGGAAAAAGATCTTTGATGTCGTTCTAGTAGTTGTGTAGATGACTTGTTCTCATGCTCGGAGCGGGGGTGGGGTGTCGGTGGGGTTAGCGGCTAACAATGTGGCGTGCGGGAAAAAACATCCCTTATTTCTGTCGTAAATTATAGGTCTGGATCCCTCGCTAACGTATTAAAATGGGACCCCCCCCCCCCCCACACACACACACACCCCATCTGCTGCACCCTTAAATCACCTGAAAAAATCGAGGTCTAACAGGCGCATTCTTCTTCACACTGACATTTTATTTTCAGTTTGAATGAACGATCGTGTAAGTGAAAAAAGGCCATAAGAACGAAACATTTGCGACCAATTCTTTGGTTGGGGAACAGCCGCAACCGAACACCATTTCTAACACACTGCGTTCGAAAGTGGGATCAACATTTATGTTTCGGAATTTTGTTACCGTGAATTCCTGTTACTTGAATAGCCACTTTGCCAGCAAGAATTATTCAATTAACAGAAGTATTCAATTAACAGAGATCTGGTTACTTTCCTGTATTTTAGAGATAAATTGAGCATTTATTTTTATTGTATCTCGTTTGACAGAGCTCGTGGAGTTCTGTCAAACAAGATATAACTGACTAAATGCCTGTATTGGATGTGCCGAAGGCACATGGGTCTATAAACAAAGGCAAGTTGGTGATTTGCATTGTCTCTCTGTCCTCCAGATATTAAACTTCCATGAAAGTCTTGGTTTTGGCCAAATGTTTTGGTCACTGCATGGAAATAGTGTAAAAAATGCGAATGGAGTTGTATCCCCTGGTACGTACACTTTGCAAGTGTTCAGTTTTGTTCAGAGGACATCGCTCTGAATCGTTCTCCACTTGTTGCTGCATAGCTCGGCTCAAGGTAATTTAGTTCTTTGTGGATAGGTCCTCTTAAAATATGATATTAAAGAATTATTTCACACTGGAACACCTGTTAAACGTAGTATAGTTTACAGAGACTGCTTTTGTAAGCTCGTGCACGCGATATCTGATTTGATTATAACCAGCTGTTATTTATTTATTTATTTATTTATTTATTTATTTATTTATTTATTTATTTATTTATTTATTTATTGGGGTTTAACGAAACTTTCGACAGTCAGAGTCATCTCGTGTCGGTCAGTTTTACGGGTGGAGGAAGCCGGAGTACCCGAAGAGAACCACCGAGCAACGGCGAGCAAATGTCAGGCTCCCCAACATACTAACTCCACACAAGCAGTGTTAGCATTGGTTGCAGACAAGTGCACAACGCCACCGTGGCCAGACGTGGACAATGGGGGTGAAGTGTCTTGCCCAAGGACACTACGCGGTTGCCGCAAGTGGGATTCGAACCGAGGACCTCTCGGCTTGCAGCCTGCACCAACTCCTATCGGTTCCAGTAGTATTATAATAACATTTACCTGACACATTATTTATTCCACCCAACGCAAATCACAAAAAACGCTAGTCCCCCCCCCCCCCCCTCATCCCACCCCACCGAACATGTCTTATGACTTCTCAATGGTGCGAGCTTATTTAATTCTATCTCCGAGCCACCTTTTGGTCCCATGCGAATGAGCTCGTTACCATTTACCTACGTAACGGCTTGAAGTGATCACTGTTATTCCCCCAAATTGCCATTTAAATGTTATTAATTTTCAGTTTTTGTCTCAAAACATACATTTGGACCCCTAATTGGAACGAGCTCGTTAAGCTCGCTCCTATGAGGAGTCATAAGCTATGTTTTTGAGGCTAATTTTTTTTAGTTATTCACCAAATGTTTCTTGCAAGTGTCGACCATTAGTCGTATTGTGTAAAGGATTAGACTGGTTCCAATGAATGGTCTTCTGTCTCTGATCATAAGTTATGTTCTAAGAGGGAAAATAAACAAAAATGTGTGCAGAGAAAAATAATGGAAATGGCGTCTGAGGGTATAGCGTTTGCTGAGATATAAGTAGAAATACTTCGTGAGTAACGACCAATAACCTCCTATCCTGTGTTTCTTTAACGGATAAATTGTTCCAAAATTATTTTTGTCTATACTTTGGTCTAAATGTCTTGAGTATTTTTTTTCGAAGATTGTTAAGCATGGACTCCACAAAACGGTCATAGCTGCCCACCAGTAATAAAACTATTTTACTTTTGCGTTTTGTTCTAAATTTTTGTTACATTTTGATTTTTCCATCTAACCAAGCTTAGAACTCCTTATTGGAAAAAGATCTTTGATGTCGCTCTAGAAGTTGTGAAGATGACTTCTTCTCATGTTCGGAGCGGGGGTGAGGGTGTTGGTGGGCCCGCGGCTAACAGAGTGGAATGCGGGAAAAAACATCCCTTATTTCTGTCGTAAATTTTAGGTCTGGATCCCTCACTAACGTATTAAAATGGGACCCCCCCCCCCCCCCCACACACACACCTCGACTGCTGCACCCCTAAATCACCTGAAAAAAATCGAGGTCTAACAGCCGCATTCTTCTTCACACTGACATTTTATTTTCAGTTTGAATGTACGATCGTGTTAGTGAAAAAAGGCCATGAGAACGAAACAGTTGCGACCAATTCTTTGGTTGGGGAACAGCCGCAACCGAACACCATTTTTAACTCACTGCGTTCGAAAGTGGGATCAACATTTATGTTCCGGAATTTTGTTACCGTGAATTCCTGTTACTTGAATAGCCACTTTGCCAGCAAGAATTATTCAATTAACAGAAGTATTCAATTAACAGAGATCTGGTCACTTTCCTGTATTTTAGAGATAAATTGAGCATTTATTTTTATTATATCTCGTTTGACAGAGCTCGTGGAGTTCTGCCAAACAAGGTACAACTGACTAAATGCCTGTATTGGATGTACCGAGGGCACATGGGTCTATAAACAAAGGCAAGTTGGTGATTTGCATTGTCTCTCTGTCCTCCAGATATTAAATTTCAATGAAAGTCTTGATTTTGACCAAATGTTTTGGTCACTGCATGGAAATAGTGTAAAAAACGCGAATGGAGTTGTATCCCCTCGCACGTGCACTTTGCATGTTTTCAGTTTTGTTTAGAGGACATCGCTCTGAATCGTTTTCCACTTGTTGCTACATAGTTCGGCTCAAGGTAATTTAGTTCTTTGTGGATAGGTCCTCTCAAAATATGATATTAAAGAATTATTTCACAGTGGAATACCTGTTAAACCTAGTATATTTTACAGAGACGGCTTTTTGTAAGTTCTTGCATGCTATATCTGATTTGATTATAACCAGCTGCTATTTATTTATTTATTTATTTATTTATTTATTTATTTATTTATTGGGGTTTAACGACACTTTCGTCAGCCAGAGTCATCTCGTGTCGGACAGTTTTACGGGTGGAGGAAGCCGGAGTACCCGGAGAGAACCACCGAGCAACGGCGAGCAAATGTCAGGCTCCCCAACATACTAACTCCACACAAGCAGGGTTAGCATTGGTTGCAGACAAGTGCACAACGCCACCGTGCCCAGACGTGGACAATGGGGGTGAAGTATCTTGCCCAAGGACACTACGCGGTTGCCGCAGGTGGGATTCGGACCGAGGACCTCTCGGCTTGCAGCCAGCACCTGCTGCTATCGGCTCCAGTGGTATTATAATAACATTTACCTGAAACATTAGTTATTCCACCCAACGCAAATCACAAGAAAATGCTACCCCCCCCCCCCCCCCCACCAAACATGTCTTATGACTTCTCAATGGAGAGAGCTCATTTAATTCTATCTCCACCCCAACTTTTGGCCCCATGCGAATGAGCTCGTTACCATTTACCTAACGTAACGGCTTGAAGAGGTCAGTGTTATTCCCCCAAATCGCCATTTAAATGTTATTAATTTTCAGTTTTTGTCTCAAAACGTACGTTTTGATCTCTAATTGGAACGAGCTCGTTGAGCTCGCTCCTATGAGGAGTCATAAGCTATGTTTTTTAGGCTATTTTTTTTTAGTTATTCACCAAATGTTTCTTGCAAGTGTCGACCATTAGTCGTATTGGGTAAATGATGAGACAAGTTCCAATGAATTGTCTGATCATAAGTTATGTTCTGAAAGGGAATATGAAAAAAACTGTGTACAGAGAAAAATGGAAATGGCGTCTGAGGAGAACGTTTGCCGAGATATTAGTCGAAATACTTTTTTTGTTGACATCGTATTCTATTTTGCAAGAGAGGAATTTTCACTGATGTATAATGGTTACAAACATTTCTTGTTCTTTTCTGTACAAACAGAAAAGAACAGAACTGAATACCACTCACACTCGTGACTTTTTTAAATATTAATAAATTTCCGTAGAAACATGCATTCTTTTTTCTTTTCTTTTTTATAGATTTACAAAATATATACACTTTATACAAAAGTTCTGATTATTGATAGAAATAATCAAATTAATCAGATCCTGTTGGCTGAAACATTCTGTATTTTTAGGAATTTAAGGAGACCCAATACAAATCTATTAACACGTTTGTCAACATCCATACTTGATATATTTTTGCATGCATTCTTACAATCAACATGTATTTTGTCTGTATTAACTCAGCAACTGTCGTGTATCCGCCCCCTGATACAGATGTTTGTATCAGGGGGGCGGATACAAGCCCGTTCGAGTGAGTTCCATTTTTGTTCTTTCTGTTCATTCGTACGAATAAATAGTTCGTTACATATTCGTCTACATTCTTAACTTATCCCCAATATATTGTAAGATAAAATGAAAGTGTCAAAGAGACTGTAGCTCAACTTGTTTAAGACATGTACATGTATAGTATGTGACACAGCAATGTACATAAATGCTGACCATAGTCTGTAACAAATATACAGGTAAAGTACTGTAAAAATTGGGTGACAGTTAGATGCTAAACTAGAAAAGAAATCTTTGAGGTCCAGAGTGGGTCTGACTGAACCCCAAGATATTTGTTCTCATAGCACAGTGATAACAAAGGCACCCAAAAAACACTCGTTCCTGTCACAAGGTGATAACAAAGGTACCCCAAGAAGTTTCGTGAAGATCAGTTCATAAATACAGACTCTAGCCCAAGCCGTATTGACATGTGCACTTATAGTGTATAAGTAGCACTGAACAAATCGAAATTCATCTAATTTGCATAATTTCTGCACGAGAAAAAAACCTGTATTATATGTGATGTATTCCCTCTTACTAAACAATCCTACAAAAATTTATTCAAATCTGAACTTTCATACAGAAGTTCTGTACAAAAAACTGATTGCACTAATTTGGGTACAAAAAGGCTGCTGGCGGCCATCTTGAATTTTGGACCGCACCCAAAACACTCGCTCTCGTCCCACGGTGATAACAAAGGTACCCAAGAAGTTTCGTAAAGATCGGTTCATAAATACGGCCTCTAGCCTGAGCCGTATAGAAGTTGTGTACAAAAACTGACTGGACCTAATTTCGGTACAAAATGGCCACTAGCAGCCATCTTGAATTCTGGACCGCACCCAGAAACACTCGTTCTCATCCCAAGGTGAAAACAAAGGTACCCAAGAAGTCTCGTGAAGATCGGTTCATAAATACAGACTCTAACTCGAGCCGTATTGACATGTGCACTTACTATGTATAGGTAGCAATGAATAAATCAAAGTTCATCTAATTTGCATAATTTCTGCACGAGAAAAAAACCCGTATTATATGTGATGTATTCCATGTTACTAAACATTCCTACAAAAATTTATTCAAATCAGAACTTTCATACAGAAGTTCTGTACAAAAAAATGATTGAACTAATTTTGGTACAAAAAGGCTGCTGGCAGCCATCTTGAATTTCGTACCGCACCACAAAACGCTCGTTCTCGTCCCACGATGACAACAAACGTACCCAAGACGTTTCGTAAAGATCGGTTCATAAATACGGCCTCTAGCCTGAGCCGTATAGAAGTTGTGTACAAAAAAACTGCTTGGACCTAGTTTCGGTACAAAATGGACACTAGCAGCCATCTTGAATTCTGGACCGCACCCAGAAACACTCGTTCTCACCCCAAGGTGATAACAAAGGTACCCAAGAAGTTTCGTGAAGATCGGTTCATAAATACAGACTCTTGCCCGAGCCGTATTGACATGTGCACTTACTGTGTATAAGTAGCACTGAATAAATCAAAGTTCATCTAATTTTCATAATTTTTGCACGAGAAAAAAACCTGTATTATATGTAATGTATTCCATGTTACTAAACATTCATACAGAAATTTATTTAAATCAAAACTTTCACACAGAAGTTCTGTACAAAAAACTGATTGCACTAATTTTGGTACAAAATGGCCGCCGGTAGCCATCTTGAATTTCGGACTACACCCAAAAACACTCGTTCTCGCCCCAAGGTGATAACAAAGGTACCCAAGAAGTTTCGTAAAGATCGGTTCATAAACGCGGTCTCTAGCCCGAGCCGCATTGGCATTTGCAGTTACAGTGCTGAAAGTAACATTAAATATATCAAAGTTAGTCTAATTGGCATAATTTATGCACGACAAAAAAAAACCGTATTATATGTGATGTATCCCATGATACTAAACATTCACACAGAAAATTATTCAAATCAGCGCTTTCATATGGAAGTTCTGCGCAAAAATCTGATTGCGCCTAATTTTGTACAAAATGGCTGCCAGTGGCCATCTTGAATTTCAGACCGGACTCTAAAACACTCGTTCTCGTCCCACGGAGATAACAAAGGTACCCAAGAAGTTTCGTAAAGATCGGGTCATAAATACGGCCTCTAGCCCGAGCCGCATTGGCATTTGCACTTACAGTGCCGAAAGTAACATTAAATAAATCAAAGTTAGTCTAATTTGCATAATTTACGCACGAGAAAAAAAACCCCGTATTATATGTTATGTATCTCATGGTACTAAACATTCATACAAAAAAAAAATTATTCAAATCAGAGCTTTCAAATGGAAGTTCTGCGAAAAAATCTGATTGCACCTAATTTTGGTACAAAATGGCTTCCAGCGGCCGTCTTAAATTTCGGACCGGACCCAAAAACACTCGTTCTCGTCTCACGGTGATAACAAAGGTACCCGAGAAGTTTCGTAAAGATCGGTTCACAAATACGGCCTCTAGCCCGAGCCGTGTGTACGGCGCGACAGACGGACGACGGGCCATGACAATACCGCAATTTTGTCTTCTCCAAAGTTGAGCTAATGATTACTGCCATTATGTGGATGTACAAAATATGTATCCGAGTCTCGCTCCGGGTTCTAAGGGTAGATCACGACTCGTCTTCGACTCGTCGTGATCTGCCCTTAGAACACGGAGCTCGACTCGGATACATATTTTGTACATCCACATAATGGTAATAATCTCTATGTAAAACACATTTTATTACACCCCGAACGTCTAATTATAATAGGAATCGGTAAATATAAATTGCGTTCTCCCCTCACTGGTGAGATCAAACACCTCGGTGATTAACATTTCGTGTGAACTTGAAATTTACAAATGATTTTCACAAGCGCAAAACGAAAGTTGTTCTCGCTCCACTGACAAGACGCTGATCTGTGTCAGCGGAAACAGCGATCAGCTGATTGTGTAAACAGATTTCTTGCGTGGTATGGGCGTCGGTTTGGATCGTTTCAGTTTAAGCTTCAAATGAAAGGGGTAAAATAAAAAGAAAATCTAATGTTTTGTTGTGAATACCGGGATTAATCTCATTCGTGGGAGATGTATTTCCACTTGCAGCAAGATGCTCGTGAAAATACGAATTCTCTCACTCACTCATGAGATAAATCCCGGTATACACAAGAAAACATTAGATATCCTTTTTGTGGAGAGAAGATTGCTATTAAAATATTAGGAGAGGCGTTACTACACTGACATATTAAAACCTATTGCTGGTAAGTCGCAAATTCTATGAAAACTTAAAAACATTTTAAGCACTAAACTTCAACTATTTAATCATTTATCCAACGTAACGGCAAAAACCGGCCAGCGCTATTCTCAAAAATCGACAATTAATTTTCATTATTTTTTCATTATTTGTCTCAAAAACGTAGGTTATGACCCCTTGTTGGAGCGAGCTCGTTCCAATAAGGGGTCATAACCTATGTTTTTGAGACAAAAAAATGAAAAAAATGAGTTATTCAAGAATCTTTTGCGTCTGCTTTTCATGTTAGGTAAAGGGTTAAACGACCATTATTCCGTTTCTGTATTTCTTTCACGCATAACATGTTTCGAAATTATTTTTGTCCAAACTTTAGTCTAAATGTCTTGAGTATTTTTTTTTCGCAAAGTGTTAAGCATAGACTCCACAAAACGGTCATAGCTGCCCACCAGTAATAAAACTATTTTACTTTTGCGTTTTGTTCTAAATTTTTGTTACATTTTGATTTTTCCATCGAACCAAGCTTATAACTCCTTATTGGAAAAAGATCTTTGATGTCGCACAAGAAGTTGTGTAGATGACTTTTTCTCATGTTCGGAGCAAGGGTGGGCGGGCGGGGGTGGGGGGGGGGGCGGGGAGTACTAGCGGCTAACAGAGTGGCATGTGGCAAAAAAAAAAAAAAAACTAAGATGGGATTCTCCGACCCCACACCCCATCTGCTGCCCCCTTAAATCACTTGAAAAAATTGAGGTCTAACAGGCGCATTCTCCTTCACACTGGCATTTTATTTTCAGTTGGGAGCGCGGTGGCTCAGTTGGTAGAGGTGCAGGCTGCAAGCCGAGAGGTCCTCGGTTCGAATCCCACCTGCGGCAACCGCGTTGTGTCCTTGGGCAAGACACTTCATCTCCATTGCCCGCGTGGGGGCACGATGACGCCGTGTACTAAGGCGTACTGCACGTCGATGGTATGCATGTCTTCAACCAATCTAACCCTGCCTGTGCTGCAGTGCGGAGTTACGATGTTGGGGAGCTGGCAGCTGCTCGTCGTTGCTCGGTGGTTCTCTCCGGGTACTCCGGCTTCCTCCACCCGTAAAACTGTCGCGGTCATGATTAGCCATTGTGCATAAATATGTGACCTTAAACATCAATAAATAAATAAATTTATTTTCAGTTTGAATGTACGATCGTGTAAGTGTAAAAAGGCCATGAGAACGAAACATTTGCGACCAATTCTTTGGTTGGGGTACAGCCGCTACCGAACACCATTTCTAACTCACTGCGTTCGAAAGTGGGTCAACATTTATGTTTCGAAATATAGGTACCGTGGAATCCTGTTACTTGAATAGCCACTTTGCCAGTAAGAATTATTCAATTAGCAGAAGTATTCAATTAACCCTTTACCTAACATGAAAAGCAGTCGACACTTACAACAACAAAAATTCTTGAATAACAATTTTTTTCCATTTTTTGTCTTAAAAGCATAGGTTATGACCCCTCATTGGAACGAGCTCGTTCCAACGTGGGGTCAAAACCTATGTTTTTGAGACAAAAACTGAAAAAATAATGGAAATTAATTGGCGATTTTTGAGAATAGCTCTGACCGGTTTTGTCCGTTACGTTGGGTAAAGGGTTAACTGAGATTTGGTCACTTTCCTGTAGTTTAGAGATAAATTGAGCACTTATTTTTATTATATCTAGTTTGACAGAGCTCGTGGGACTCTGTCAAACAAGATATAACTGGTCAAATCACAGTTACTGGAAGTTGTGGCTGCAACCACTTTTTTCACCGATAGCAATGAATGCACCACGACAGTCCTGACCCCGTGTTACAAATACAGCAGTCTGTATAAAAAAGTCTCTTCCAGTAACTGTGGTCAAATGCCTGTATTGGATGTACCGAGGGCAAATGGGCCGACAAACAAGGCCAAGTTGGTGATTATCGGTGTAATTTCACGACATTGTGCACGCTTTTTTATTCAATTATTACCACTTTATAGGGCGCTCCTTGTGTTATTAAAATGATCTGAGGTGGACGATAAGACTCAATAACAGCCCGCAAAAATAGCGTTAATAATGAAAACGGCCCGCTAGCCCAGAATTGTGGGTAATTTATGTTCCGGAAAAATGACACTAATGTGCTCGAAATTTTGTTGTCCATTTATTCCAACAAAAAAGATTAAACCATGATTTATTTCGGTTTATTAACTTCATTTAGGATTTAAAAGTGGTGGTGAGTATTGATATGATAAATAATCTCATTTTGTAAATAACGGCGTGAGTTTATAGTTAAAGCGCTTCAGCCAAATTCCAGCAATCCCATTTTCGAGTCATCCAAATAAATTGTACTCAACTTTGAACTTTGACCTTTGTTTGTAAATAAACAGACGACAATCCGATTCTTCTATTCTAAATCAAAAATGCCTCAAAACAGCGAGCTAGATGAAGAGGGCCTTGATAATCTAGAAATGAGTTCAAAGCCAGAAATTTCAAGGCTTGAAACGGCGTTCTTTGGTAAGTGGTAATAATAGTAATAACATATTCCTTTTCGGGCGTCATGGTACATTAATGGCCCTCGAAAAATGATTAACAGCCCTCGGGACCATTAACGGCCCTCGACTTCGTCTCGGGCTTTTAAGTGGCCCTCGGGCTGTTAATCATTTTTCTAGGGCCGTTAATGAACCATAACGCCCTCAAAAGAACATGTTATTGTTATATTAACAGCAGGCGCGTAGTCAGGACATCAAAGTTAGGTGAGCAAGGGTAATATCTGGGGGGGGGGGGGGGGGGGGGGCTAGTTCAGCGATCTGAATGTAGCGCCCCCCCCCCCCCTCCCCAGGTAAGGAGGTATCCGCTACGATCAGATGCTGAACTACAAGGGGGCATACAGAATAGGTTGTCCTGCGCCAGCGCCAGCAGAGCCACGTAGCTGCGAGATGGGGGCGAGCACAAGAGGGGGCACCCCCTCTCGCTGGGGGGGGGGGGAGGGGGGGCTGCCACGGAAAAGAATTGTGAAATTCGCAATGAAAACGCAATTTCCTTCACTCTGGGTCTGTTTGTGTCCATAAATTTTAAGTTGTGGAAGGCATCAATAATTAGGCCACATCACCGAGATGGGGGCATGACTGAAATTTGGGCGCATGTGTTATCCTCAGCCCCCCCCCTCCCCCAAACCCACACCCATGCCTCCGCCAGTGATTAACAGTAGTTCAAATATGTACTGAAGGTAAGGTAGACGGTTTGCTTTTTGAAAGTTATATTCAGTTAACGGGTTTATTCAGGTAAAAGATATCCAGTTTAGTGAGTTCCACTGTACTTTGGACTGTAACTACTAAAATAAGGTAATTAAAAAGAAATGGTCGCAAATAAATTGAATACATGAAGGCTGTAGGTTGGAAATATGAACTGATCTACTCTTGACATTTTTAACGTTTGGTTTGTGGCAATTGCGAAAATAAAACCAATAACCTGCAATGACGGGTGAAATTTAATTTTAAAAAATCATAAAATTAAATTGTATTACCTTTAACTGAAGGAAGAATTTATTTTTACTGTTTCTTGTTGAGTAATCTCCGTGTTCTGAGATTCCGTTTGTAAATCCTCCATGTGTCGACATCAGTAGAGAATAGAAGTCTCAGTATTTTTAAAGCCATGTAATTTGTAGTTGAGAAAATTGATATAAGCAATTGTTATCATACAGAAAATTCCATTTTTAGATATTATTAATCTTCCACCAAAACATGCCAGTAACCGTTCTCCAGATCTTATCAACAAATGAACATGTCCATGGTTTGGGCGGAAAGTGTCGTCTGCTTTTCGGATTGCGCGAGAATCGAGGCTCAAGATTACCATATTTGGCCAATGGATTGTCAGTTTCATTTTCTTGCAGGTGTTAGCTCTTTTCTGGAATTCACCAAACGAATGCAAAAGAACTTTATTGTTAACCCTAAATGCCAAACATTGTTTATAACTGACCGTGTTGACAGGACGTTACTGTTTGGAAGGGGAAAGGGGTTATTCATTTATTTATTTATTTATTTATTTATTTATTTATTTATTTAATTGAGTTCAACGACATTTTCGACAGCCAGGGTCACCTCGCGTCAGAAGTTTTACGGGTGAATGAAGCCGGAGAGAACCACTGGGCAACGGCGATCATTTGTCAGACTCCCCAACGTGCTAACTCCACACAAGCAGGGTTAGCATCGATTGAAGACAGGTGCACCATCGAGTGCATTACGCCTTATTACACAGCGCCACCGTGCCCCCGCTTCTTGAATAAGGCAACCCCCCCCCCCCCCAAAAAAAAAAAAAAAAAAAAAAAACTGTGTTTAGGGTAACCTGTAGAAAAAAACTATAGGGTAGGCAAGTAGAGATTTTTTATTTTATTAATGATTTTTTTTTTTTTACATCGTGTTCGCAAAGTGTTAAGCATGGACTCCACAAAACGGTCATAGCTGCCCACCAGTAATAAAACTATTTTACTTTTGCGTTTTGTTCTAAATTTTTCTTACATTTTGATTTTTCCACCCAACCAAGCTTATAACTCCTTATTGGAAAAAGATCTTTGATGTCGCGCTAGAAGTTGTGTAGATGACCTTTTCTCATGTTCGGAGCAAGGGTGGGGCGGGCGGGCGGGGTGGGGGCGGACTAACGTCTAACAGAGTGGCATGCGGCAAAAAAACAAAAACAAACTAAGATGGGGTTCTCCGACCCCACACCCCAAATGCTGCCCCCTTAAATCACCTGAAAAAATTGAGGTCTAACAGGCGCATTCTCCTTCACATTGACATTTTATTTTCAGTTTTAATGTACGATCGTGTAAGTATAAAAAAAGACAATGAGAACTGTACATTTGCGACCAATTCTTTGTTTGGGGTACAGCCGCTACCGAACACCATTTCTAACTCACTGCGTTTGAAAGTGGGTCAAGATTTGTTTCGGAATATAGGTACCGTGGAATCCTGTTACTTGAATAGCCACTTTGCCAGTAAGAATTATTCAATTAACAGAAGTATTCAATTAACTATTTAACATGAAAAACAATCGACACTTGCAAAAAAAATTCCTGAATAACTTATTGTTTTCATTTTTTTATCTCAAAAACATAGGTTATGACCCCCTCGTTGAAACGAGTTCGACGAGCTCGTTCCAACGAGGGGTCATAACCTATGTTTTTGAGACAAAAAAAAATGAAAATTTAATTTGCGATTTTTGAGAATAGCGCTGGCAGGTTTTGTCCGTTACGTTGGGTAAAGGGTTAACAGTGATTTGGTCACTTTCCTGTATGTTAGAGATAAATTGAGCATTTATTATTATTATATCTCGTTTGACAGAGCTCCACGAGCTCTGTCAAACGAGATATAACTGGTCAAATGCCTGTATTGGATGTACCGGGGGCAAATGGGCCTATAAACAAGGCCAAGTTGGTGATTATCGGTGTAATTTCTCGACATATTACAAGCTTTTTATTCAGTTAACAGCAGGCCCGTAGCCAGGACATCAAAGTTAGGTGAACAAGGGTAATATCTAAGGGGGCAAGTTCAGCGATCTGGACGTAGCGGCTACCCCCCCTCCCTCCAGGTAGGGAGATAGTAGCTACGTTCAGATCGCTGACCTACTAGGAGGCATACAGAATAGGATGTCCAGCATCATCCGAGCCACGTAGCGGCGAGATGGGGCAAGCACAAGAGGGGGCACCTATTCTCGCGGGGGTGTGGGGGGGGGGGGGGGCTGCCCGTAAAAAAAAATGTGAAATTCGAGACAAAAAATCGCAATTTCCCTCACTCTGGGTCTTTTTGTGTCCATAAATTATAAGTTGTGGGAGGCATCAATAATTAGGCCATATCACCGGTGTAGGGGGCATGACTGAAATTTGGGGGCATGTGCCCTCCTCAGCCCCCCCCCCCCCCCCCCAGTATATATAGTTTACTCTATAATATATAAGCAATTAACAGATGAAATATGTACTGAAGGTAAGGTAAACGGTTTGCTTTTTGAAAGTTATATTCAGTTAACGGGTTTATTCAGGTAAAAGATATCCAGTTTAGTGAGTTCCACTGTACTTTGGACTGTAACTACTAAAATAAGGTAATTAAAAAGAAATGGTCGCAAATAAATTGAATGCATGAAGGCTGTAGGTTGGAAATATGAACTGATCTACTCTTGACATTTTTAACGTTTGGTTTGTGGCAATTGCGAAAATAAAAACAATAACCTGCAATGACGGGTGAAATTTAATTTTAAAAAATCATAAAGTTATTTTTTTTTACCTTTAACTGAAGAAAGAATTTATTTATACTGTTTCTTGTTGAGTAATCGCACTGTTCTGAGATTCCGTTTGTAAATCCTCCATGTGTCGACATCAGTAGAGAATAAAAGTCTCAGTATTTTTAAAGCCATGTAATTTGTAGTTGAGAAAATTGTTATAAACAATTGTTATCATACAGAAAATTCCAGTTTTAGATATTATTAATCTTCCACCAAAACATGCCAGTAACCGTTCTCCAGAGCTTATCAAGAAATGAACATGTCCATGGTTTGGGCGCGAAAGTGTCATCTGCTTTTTGGATTGCGCGAAGAAAGAGAATCGAGGCTCAAGATTATCATATTTGGTCAATGGATTGTCAGTTTCATTTTCTTGCAGGTGTTACCTCTTTTCTGGAATTCACAAAACGAATGCAAAAGAACTTTATTGTTAACCCTAGATGCCAAACTTTGTTTATAACTGGCCGTATTGACAGGACATTACTGTTTGGGAGGGGGAAGGGGTAATTTGTTGATTATTTTTTTTGGAGTTTAACGACATTTTCGACAGCCAGGGTCACCCCGCGTCGGAAGTTTTATGGATGGAGGAAACCGGAGTACCCGGAGAGAACCACTGGGCAACGGCGAGCAATTGTCAGACTCCCCAACGTACTAACGCCATACAAGCAGGGTTAGCATTGGTTGAAGGCAGGTGCACCATCGAGTGCATTACACCTTAGTACACAGCGCCACCGTGCCCCAGCGTGGCCATTACTGTCCAATCGGTATTAAGTGCCTTGCCCAAGGACACAACGCAGTTACCCCCGACGGGGATCGAACCGTGGACCCCTCGGTTTGAAGTTCAATGCCTTAACCACTGGGGAAGGGGGTAAACCTAATTTGTCCCGACTGATGGCTCAAGTCCTGGCTGACTAATGTTCGACGAAGGCATGCCTTGATGATGCAGTTAGAATATTAGTCCAGTCTGGATTATCGTTGAAAAAACTCAATACTTTTTCGAAATTTATTAATGAATAATTAAAATAATTATATATAGTAGCGGTGACGCAACTTATTATTCAATTAACCCTTTACCTAACATGAAAAGCAGACACTTTAAAAAAAATTCTTGAATAACTAATTTTTTTCATTTTTTGTCTCAAAAACATTGGTTATGACTCCTCTTTGGAACGAGCTCGTTCCAACGAGGGGTCAAAACCTATGTTTCTGAGACAAAAAAATGAAAATTAATTGGCGATTTTTGAGAATAGCGCTGACCGGTTCTGGCCGTTACGTTGGGTAAAGGTTTAACACGTAGCGTACCGAGACTCCTAATTGGTCTTTTTGGGATTCCAACAACCCAAATTAGGCACGGCAGATCTTCATTCCCACGTGTGTGCAGGAGCGTAGCTATGATTTCCTATTGAGCGGATGGGGCATAATTTTTTTAGGAGTGCCAGGACGATATATGCCATAGGCATATCCGAAGGTCGTAGGCCTGCGGTGGAGGTGGGTATGGCGACTCCCCGAACCCCGCCAATGGCAGGGCCATACCCACCCAACCTCAGGCCTACGCTATCCCCCTTCCATTAGTGGGGGTTCGGGAGCGGGGCCACTCCGAGAAAACTTTTGAAATTCAATGCTCTGAGAGTGAATTTGAGACCCTCCGGTGCTTTAATTTTCCCATTTTTTTTGGGGGGGGGGGGCTGTAATTTTTAGGGGGCATTGCTGCCCTATGCCCCCACCCCCACTACGCCACTGTATGTGTGTGATACAGTCCAAGTAACAACTCTAGTTTTTTGTTGGGAAAGTACATGATTATTAGCATTATAGAATTGATATCTTAGTCTCCAATCCTTACGATAATGTGTCGACTGAAAAATTATTGGGGGGTGTCACCCTCCCACTCCACCCTTAGGGAGTACCCTGTGTGTTGAGGTCTTCTGAGCTGTTGCCGTCATTGAATAAATGCAGATCACTTCACATCTGCAAAAGTATATCAATTGACTTTTTTAAAGGAAATTAATTACCCTTTTTCGCAGAAAGTTGCTTACAACGAACATCAACGGACATAGAATTGGTAAAAAAAAAATCAAATATATTATAATCACCTGTTTTCCTGTATGTAATTTTGTCATAGTTTCCTGTTTCAGCTGAGCTTTGCTGTTGAACAAAGAAAATATACTTGTATAAGTTTAATACACTTTGCAAGGCGAAACATAATTATCAATCCAATGGGAGGTCATAACCTTTGTTTTTAAGACAAAAAATGAAAAAAAAAAATTTATTCAAGAATTTTGTTTGCAAGTGTCGTCTGCTTTTCATGTTAGGTAAAGGGTTAATATTATTGTCCCCTGAGTTCAACAAAGTGCAATCTTTAAGACTTTAGCATCTTGTTGCACACAAGAAAAGATTTCTAACTCCTGAACCCAATTGATACATTTCGAACAAAGGGGGCAGGGTATATGTGGATTTCTTTAGGAATTGGAAATTCACAGGTAGCAGTTGAAAAGTTCTCAGTCAAATGTGTGTATGTGTGGTGGCGGCGTGTGGTGGTTTTCTTAAAAGCTGGATGTTTTGGCAGCCAGGGGTGGGGGCGGCGGTGGCTACGGTTGTAAATTCAGAGAGGTCGCCTCCTCCCCTAATCATAACCCTCTAGACACGAACCAGCGCATAATTATTGTAATTTGATATTAGCAAATGTAAAAATACCTGCTCATCATTCTTTTGTGGGTTTTGTTGTGGCCTTATGTGGTTAGTTTTGATCAATTCCCATCTTTCCACCCGAAGACAATCTTTCGGTTGGAAAATGGTTGAAGTACAGAAGAAATAGACTGAAGGCGTAATTCGTTGGACAAATGCAACTAAATTCTTTACGTTAATATGTAATATACACAAATAATCACGAAAAATAGACCCCAAACAGCCCCATGCAGATCGTAGAATTCAGAATTTTTAAAAGGGTGGTGTCTAATGGGTGGGAGGGGCAGTGTCATAAAGTACATCAAATCGTTTGCGTGTCTTAGCTATGTAAGATCAACGATATTCAATGTAAAAGCTTTTTCATTCACACGTAATGTAAAGATCAATCTTTTTTCGTTCTCTTTTAGTGCTTGCAATAGTTTGTTGTTTTTGTTAATTGATGTTTGATTGGTTTCGCTGATAATTTGTTACAATGTTATTGCTGTTACTATATAAATATGTTGGTTTCAGTCACGCATTGTTTAATCTAACACGCTATTAACTGCTGCTGCTTACCACAACAACCCTCTTCCAAGGACCAATACTATAAAACTTTTACTTTTGTATTTTCTAGAATTGTATTTTTTATTTGTGACTTTAAATGGATTGAAATGAGCCATTAGCATTTTCACCTGGGGGGACAGGACTAAAATTCGGGGGAGGGGAAGGGCGTGGGATTTTTTAACCATATTTTATGGGATTTTTCAACTGGAATCAATATTTCGTCCATTGAGTGCAACCAGGTGCAATCTAGAATGCTCAAGCTCAAGCATTGTAGATGACGACTTGTTACACTCAATTGAAGATTTCCAACTTTAACCCCGAAAGATCATACATTTCGAATGGGGGGGGGGGGGGGGGGGGGGTGCATTCGGATTTCATCTGCGGTTGGAAATTTACAATTAGAGGATTCTCACTCAAGTTTGTTGGTGTGTGTGGGAGGGATGGAGGGAGCGGGGTGGGCTCAAAAGCTGATCAAGGAGTAGGTCATTTTGTATAATCACCTTACAGTAGATGGTTAACCCTTTACCCAAAAAATCGGCCGCATCCGCCCGCGTAATATGCAAATTCAGCAGTTGAAAAAATATTATTTTTCAAACAATTTCAACAAAACCATATCATGTGACCCCTCGTTG
This sequence comes from Pictodentalium vernedei, assembly GCA_031216915.1. Classification (NCBI taxonomy): domain Eukaryota; kingdom Metazoa; phylum Mollusca; class Scaphopoda; order Dentaliida; family Dentaliidae; genus Pictodentalium; species Pictodentalium vernedei. The sequence continues at coordinate 82,268,664 of CM062291.1, forward strand.
GAACGAGCTCGTTCCAACGAGGGGTCACATGATATGGTTTTGTTGAATTTTGTTTTATTAAAATAATAAATTTTGATATCGTCTGCTTTGTTTAAAGGGTTAAACTAAGTATTCACAAACATTGTCGTGTTGCGTGTTAGCGATCCGGCGTTAATTAGGTATGACCGGTAAAATGCTAATACCATGGGGATAAATTATAGATTAAAGTACTTCCGCTGATTAAAATGTCTTATTCCAAACAATGAATTGGCTCACGGGTCCGTTGCGCTGCAAACAAACCGTTGGCAATTATGACTTGCGCACTATCACCATGGTTTTTGTTACATAATTTATTCCGCATTTTCTTGCTGGCAACAATCCTGCATAAATAAGAACATTGAAACATTACGAATCATTCGAGACTCGCCCATAAGAGACGAAACAGATATTCTTCCGGTACAGACGAAACTTTTGTAACAGTCCATCAAAATGAGAGAAATTGTACATTTACAGGCCGGACAGTGTGGAAACCAGATCGGTGCCAAGGTAAATATGTTATTACATTACTCTGAAAATTACGTCATTGTTGTTCTGCAATATATATATGTACACCTCCCCAAAATGAATTCAATCGATTGGAGATTAATTACGGAAATTATCATCTAGTACCGACAGAACAAAGTTGGAGGAAAACAATGAGAAAATGTTAACATTTACTCCTATTCCAACACTTGACAACAGTTCTAGGGAACAGTTGCGGACATCAGTCCTTGGGGTGGAAAGCACTGGGACTGAGGGAGGTTTCCAAGAAGCGATATTAACCCTTTACCCAACGTAACGGTCAAAACCGACCAGCGCTATTCACAAAAATCGCTAATTAATTTTAATTTTTTTGTCTCAAAAACATAGGTTATGGCCCCTCTTTGGAACGAGCTCGTCGAGCTCGTTCCAAAGAGGGGGCATAACCTATGTTTTTGAGACAAAAAATGAAAAAAATTAGTTATTCAAGAATTTTGTTTGCATGTGTCGTCTGCTTTTCAATTTTGGGTAAAGGGTTAAGTTTTGGAGTTACGAACAGATGAAAATGTGAAAAAACATTTTCTACCTCATTGTCCCTCAAAGTTTTTTTCAGCTGGTACTGTTGCTGGGCTTATACAGTTTCGTATATAAGAATCCGTATCCTGTTTTGACTGCGCCATCTTGTAATATATATGCATTGGGAACACGATTTCACAGAAAACAAGCTAATTTACCATGCAATCTATCTGTAACTGTTCAAGGTGATCACGTGTTTGTGAGATATATAAAACCAACCGATATATATATATATATACCTATAATCTTATCTTCTTCCCGTTAATCTTTAACCCTCTTCACACAGTCACAGATGTCAAAAGACCGAAATTTCAGACAGCAGATTTTACTCACGATGCAACCTCTATGCAACTAGAAATTTAACCAATTCAGTTTTGTTTGACAGAGCTCGATGAGCTCTGTCAAACAAGATTAATTTGATTAAATTCCTAGTTGCATAACAAGAAAAATTTGCAGCTTGAAGTTTTGATACATCGAACTCAATGTGCGGTGGGTTAAAGGAAGTCGAGGAATTTAAAAATCAGCCACAGCCACAGCCATTTTGTGACAATGAATTTAAAAAAGCAGATTAATTATTTGCCATGAGACCACTTCATGCCAAAAATCTAAGCTATTTATTTATTGGGGTTTAACGACAATTTTGACAGCCAGGGTCACATCGTGACGCAAAGTTTATGGGTGGAGGAAGCCGGTGTGTGACAGGAATGATAGTCCGTAGGAAAATTAGTCCCTCTGGACTATTATTCCGCGGAATTACAGTCCTAGGTCTAACATTTCTAGGAATAGTAGTCCGCCGGACTACTATTCCTAGAAATGTTAGACCTAGGACTATAATTCCGCGGAATAATAGTCCAGAGGGACTAACGTTCCTACGGACTATCATTCCTGTCACACCTGAGTATCCGGAGAGAAACACGGAGCAGCAACGAGTAATGTCAGATTCCTCAACGTACCAACTCCGCACAAGCAGGGCTAGCATTGGTTGAAGGCAACACCGAGGTGCTGTACGCTTAATAGACAGCACAACACCGTACCCCACGTGGGCAATCGAGATTAAGTGCCTTGCCGAAGGACATAACGCATTTGTCCCTGACGGGGATCGAACAGTCGACCTTTCTGTTTGAAGTCCAATCCGTAACCACTGAGCCACATCTAAGCTATTAAAAACAATCAATTGGTAGCAGGGAGGGGGAGGAGCCAAGGTATGGGGTGGGGGATATATTCTACTACGTGTATATTGTGGTGGCCTTCATAATCATCCTCACTCCACCCTGCAATTAATGGTAGCCAAGTCCCGAGAAAAGAAGATGACAATACAATTTCATAGCAAGTCTAATGAAAGTATTTCATTACGTGCTGCTCTGAACTTTGTGTATATGACGGTGGAGTAAATGCTGGGTGAGTGGAAGAGTGCCTCTCCCCCCCCCCCCCAAAAAAAAAAACAAAAACAAAAAAAACAATTTTTTGTCGGACAATAGTAGAACACAGTACTATATATTATAAATATTGCACGGCTGGAGTGGACGATGCCAAAATAGTTATCCTCGAGGTAGAATAGTTCAGCGCCGAAGGTGGGTGAACAATTCTTCGTTCAGGACTTCTGTTTTGGCATCAGATGCGGACTGGCCGTATTGTCTCCACCTGGGGCCCCCAAAATCGATGCAGCCCAGCACCTGTTGGTACGTGGAATTTTGTGAAAATGACCAAAAGCCGAAATGGATCTGATTGCAGAGACTGCTGGTATATCGAAATGTTCTCTATGTGGACTGCCATTGGCAGTCCACATAGAGGACATTTCGATATACCAGCAGTCTCGTCTGCTGTTGGCCGCTCAGACGAGAGGAAACAGCGTTGCTTCAATTTCAAAAAATCAAATTTGTTTCCTATTGGGCTGAACTATGGTCTTCCCGATGGGTCCTTACCTCCGCCCCAACCCCAACCCCCAGGGAACCAATTCTGTCGAATCATCGATGAAGATGATACAAAAATGCCATCGAAACGTCCTCAATTTGGACTGCCATTGGTCTCTCAGATGCAAGGAAGACGCGTTCGTTCAGTTCGCAAAATCAAAATTTTCTCCGGGTCTACAGCCGCCCCCTCCACACCCTTGGTGCATGCCCCGGTACTTTTCTTGGCCCTGTCCGCCCTTGTTTGGTATAGTCGACGACATGCAGTGCAATAATTATTATATTATATCGAACGAATTAAGGAATAATCTTGCTACCCATCAGAATTGGAGTCCGAAGTACACTGCCTATTGTCAATGACCTTGCCAAAAACAGGCATTTGGGGTATTTCTCTGAAGGTTTTTTTTAATCGATCAGTATAAATGAACTCCCGGAATATTGTGCATTTTAACTATCCTGTGAGTGATATGTGTAGGAGAAATTTCAGAAAAAATACTTTGTATTATTCTGAAACTATATTGTTATGGAGAGTTCCATTCTTGAAATTAGAAATAACGAAACAGAATTCGGGAAAAAAGTCTTTTAAAAGGACTCCTTGTGTTCCATCAGTCAAACGTCCAAGAATTTTTGTGACAATCCTCTCTTCACGTATATACGGTACCCACCCAACTGTACTCTTGTTAAATAGCATAGAAGTTACGTTGTATACAGTACGTGGGGGTGGATTGTAACTAAATCACCCGTGGAGTGGTGTTATCACCCAAAGTATCACTTTCAAATTCTGTACACGTGGACAAAAACACAAGCAATGTTTCAGACAATGAACCTCCGAGTTCAATCCGGAGGTCCATTGGCTGGAATTTTGCTTGTGCTGTTTATGCTTTATAACAAATTTGCAAGTATTGCTTGAGTGGAAGCTGCACTCTGATTTAGTGACAATACACTCTCCACGTGCAGTATAGTCACCGTCCCGAGTTCGATCCCCGTCCGGGACGACCCGCGTTGTGTCCTTGGGCAAGGCACTTTATCCCGGTTGCCTACATGGCGCCGTGCACTAAGGCGTACCGCACGTCGATGGTGCACATGTCTTCAACCGCTGTAACCCTGCTTGAGCGGAGCTTGAACAGAGTTAGAATGTTGAGGAGCTGACAGTTAGTTGCTCGTCGATGCTCGGTGGTTCTCTGCACGGGTCCTCCACCCGTAAAACTGTCACGGTCACGATTAGCCATTGTGCATAAGTGTGTGACCTTAAACACCAATAAATAAATAAATAAATAAATAAATAAATAAATAAATAAATAAATAAATAGTATAGTCACCAAACAGACTATCATCAAACAGAATATCTATTTATCTCGGAACTTCCAATTCATAGTATCCCCCACCCACCCCTATTTAGTCATGCTACTCAGGTGCGTAACTAAGTTGTTGTGTACACACCCTACCCCAAACACTCACTCATACGCAATAATTTTTCAGTCTAGACATATCTGTCTGAATTGTAGACTTATTGATATCGATTCGCTCATACTATCGATCATGCCATTTCTTGCGAGAATAGATTTTGCTACTTTACTCTTTACCCAACGTAACGGCCAAAACTGACCAACGCTATTCACAAAAAATCGCCAATTAATTTTCATTATTTTTTTATTTTTTTGCCTCCAAAACATAGGTTATGACCCCTCTTTGGAACGAGCTCATCGATCTCGTTCCAAAGAGGGGTCATAACCTATGTTTTTGAGACAAAAAATGAAAAAAATTAGTTATTCAACAATTTTGTTTGCAAGTGTCGTCTGCTTTTCATGTTAGGTAAAGGGTTAAATTGGGCTAAGTCACGTACACAGTCGATTATAGAAATGGTGGTCTGCATTGCACGGGTCGAACTTATGAGGGGCTAGCATTGACTCTCATCGCCAATTTGGAAGAGTATACGTGCTCACTGATTAAAACGTTAGAGTCCATGCATCACGACTTATGTACTAAAATATAGAGATAGGCAATAAATACACCGAAAAAGCGAACCGATACCGATATCATGGGGATACCCGAAAACCGAACCGAACCGTTAGTTGAATACCGAAACTGTCTGAATTTTTTAATTTTCCTGCATTCGCTATTTATAAGGCCCTGTTGAGGCTTGATAACAGTTGAAAGGTTCATTTTTCATGAAAGAAATGATTGATTTTATTTATTTATTTATTTATTTATTTATTTATTTATTTATTTATTTATTTATTTATCGGTGTTTAAGGTCACATACTTATGTACAATTGCTAATTATGACCGTGACAGTTTTACGGGTGGAGGAAGCCGGAGTACCCGGAGAGAACTACCGAACAACGACGAGCAGCTGCCAGCTCCCCAACATCGTAACTCCGCACTGCTTCAGTTTTGTTAACCCTCGGTGACAGACAATTGTCCTGTTCTCGCTAAACTACATCTTGTACACGTCCAGTTGCTTAGCTTTATTGCTAGCCAAGACTTGACTAGAAACCACTGTACAGGTGATTTGTCTATTGTCAGCAGGACTTCCTAAAGATGGCATGGTCAGGGCTCATGCGCTGGAATCGCAAAACCTCGAAATAGGTCTTTAAACGTTAAGGTGCGTTTAGAACAAGTCACAAAATTACTGAATAGATATGATTTGTGTTCATAAAAGAATGCCACTATTGAACTCATTGGCAATGACATTTATAGCGTGGTGGTAGAGTGATACAAGAACAACTTATTCTGTTTTTTCCTGATGTGAATTCCCCTTTGGTACTGTCAGCAAATTTCAGTCACGTCAGACACTGAATACCGAACCGACACCGAGGTACCCCACCCCCCTAAGAATACCGAAACCGGTACCGGACTTAAAATTCCAATACCGCCCATCTCTGCTTGTATATTTTTCCATAAATAAATTTCCAAGAACACATGAGTTTCTGAACTGAAATTCCGACTGACTTATATTCCAACAACGTCACCAAGGCATGCCTTTGTCGAAGGCATGTCTTGATGATGTAGTTGGAATTTTTTATCAGTAGGGACTTGAGCCATCACAATATGGACAAAATCAGATCAAATCAGATATGCCCACCCCCATCCCCCAATTCGTCATCTTCGCGAAACCTCTGATGACATATCTTACCTCCTGATTGGTAGTCAACCTAATGACCTTTAAATACAATGATAAAAAATTAATTCTTGGAATTCTTGAAAATTCGTGCGTTTTTCCCAAACCTGTTCAGTACCAATTCAGTGCCAATGGGCATCTTAATGACCTATTATAACAGATCATGTCTGCTCATTCCCGGAACTTCTCGCGTTAAGCTGGTGTGCCCCGTCATTCCTTGTAATATAAGGAATGCATAAGGAATAGACAAAGGTGATTTGGGAGCACGATGGCTCCGTGGGTTATAGTATCGAACTTCAAACCGAGAGGTCCACGGTTCGATCCTGAACAGGGTTAACTGCGTTGTCTCATTGGGCAAGTCGCTTAATCCCGATTTCCCACATGGGGGCACGGTGGTGCTGCACGTCGATGGTGCACTTACCTGGTTCTCTCCAGGTACTCCCGCTCCCCCTCCCATCCGTAAAAACTGTCCGGCAGGATGTGACATCGCTCTTGAAAGTGTCGTTAAATTCCAATAAAAATAAATAAATAAATAAGTATGAAAATAAATAAAACAGAGGTGATTTACTCTAAAGCGGCCAACGTATAACCTTAGATTCTAATAAGGGCACTGGATCGCATAAGTTTAACCCTTTACCCAACGTAACGGCCAAAACCGGCCAGTGCTATTCTCAAAAATCGCCAATTAATTTTCATTATTTTTTTCACTTTTTGTCTCAAAAACATAGGTTATGACCCATCATTGGGACGAGCTCGTCGAGCTCGTTCCGATGAGGGGTCATAACCTATGTTTTTGAGACAAAAAATGAAAAAAATTAGTTATTCAAGAAGTTTTTTTGCAAGTGTCGTCTGCTTTTCATGTTAGGTAAACAGTTAATCGATCAGATATTTTAGAATACATGTTCTATTCCAGTTCTGGGAAGTGATCTCTGATGAACATGGAATAGACCCAACTGGTACATACCACGGTGACTCGGACCTGCAGTTGGAGAGAATTAATGTCTACTACAACGAGGCTACAGGTAGGAACCAAGCATCAGACTTTATACAATGGAAAACATCAAATTTTATACGGTGGATCCAAACTAATTGAATCATGATTGCCTCATAGAATAACCATGTCAAATGCATATAGTTTTCCAACAACAAATCATTCACCATACCTTTATTACAAATTTGACATATTGCCTTTACATAGGTTATGGAGTTAATCCATGTTATTTTCGTAACCTTCAAGTTAACTTTTCTTATGTGAAACAGTTAACCCTTTACCCAACGAATCGCAACCTCAAATGTGTAAATTCAGCAGTTGAAAAAACATTTCCCCTATAAATTCAACAAAACCATATCATGTGCCCCCCCCCCCCCCCCCCCACACCTCATTGGAGCCAGCCCGTCGAGCTAGTTCCAGTGATGGGTCACATGATATGGTTTTGTTGATTTTCTTTTATAAATTAGAAAAAAAAAATATTTAAAATAATAAACTTGGATAACATCTGAGTTGGGTAAAGGGTTATACTGTAAATCTCAAATGTTACCAGCTTTACAGGCTTCTTTGGCCCCAGGACTTCTGTTAGCATTTAATCTATTATATTTTGTTTGCATTCTGAACTCTGTCAATCAAGTTATAACAGAATTCATTACTCAACTTATATCCAGAATGTAGAAAAATGACACTAAGTTCTGGTTACCTGCATGCACCTGTTAAGTAATTTTTTTTCATCACCAAAGTTTGTGTGCTTATAGGGGTTTAACGACACTTTCAACAACTCGGGTCATATCGTGTCAAACAGTTTTACGGGAGGGGGAGCTTGAGTATCCGGGAGATCCGCCGATCAGCCGTCAGACCCTCCAACTTACTATCCCTGCATGTGCAAGGTTGCAGAGATTGAAAGCAAATGTATCATCGGCGTACTTTACGCTTTAGCGCAATGCGCCACTGTCACCCAAAATTTGAGGGCTTGCTCATTACACAGTCGACCAAAATCAATGTAATTTGGTCACTGTCAGGACAAGAAGGCTCAGAGTTATTTCCTTTGAATCTGTTGTGAACTTTCTCCAAAAAAAATCGGTATAACATGTCTTTTGCTATCAAGTTCTCTCATCCAAGTTATCGAAATTTGGTCAAAATATGTATGGCTGTAATTTTTTAACCTTTGCCCAAACAAGCCTGTAAACAGAGACACTCACAAATAGCAATCGGTAGTCATGGAGGTACGCGCATCGGAGAAATTTTCAAGTAGTCACTTTCAGTATTAATTATATAAGCCGAATAGACAGTCATTATGGCGTGTTTGGTGAGAAAACTCACTGGAGAGGCTGGGGACATGAGAGGTTCAATAGCGCCCATCTGCTGCTCTTGTCAAAGCCCAACTGATTGTAGGCGCACACTGTAATGATTACCTACAGTCCGGGTACTTCGATATGCTCTCCTAGTCCATATAGGATTACCACGAAAACTTTCCACTTGAAAATCAATCTCTGTCAGATTTTTCCCAACAAAGGTAAACACTGGTATTCTCCTAAAACACCATGACAAATGTTTTGGTGTTTTGGGACAACAATACAATGGGTTACGATGGTGTACGACGGTACAACATGGTAAACTCTAGTTTTGTCCTCAGACACCATGGTAAGCTATAGTGAACACGAACTATCATTTATCTAAAAATCAACTTAAGTTGCACCCAAAACATGGAAAAAAACCTTTTTATATCAGCTCTCCCTGTTCCGGTTCCGTATCAGACAGATTCAACTTCCGGTAATCATCGCACCATCACATATATGCATTGTTATTACGCATTAAAATATGAAATTCAAAATTTTGACTAATTCCAACCCAATTTAAACTGAAAAACGGGGGAAGGGGCTTTATGTAACGGGATGGTTGGATAAATGTATTATCATAACCAAATGCATGTCCTGTAATTTCTATTAGATTCTCGGTCGTGTTTACAATCGGATCACAACTCGCCTTGACGGGCTCGCTGCGATCTGATTGTGAACACGACATCGAATCTGATACATATTACAGGACATGCACATGGTCATAATAATGTATATTTACCACGGTACTTATTCATAAGGGATCTTGCGATTATGATATGTTTAGTGATGTGAATTGGAAATTCTAGTTCACATCTCCACTATCTTCTGCGTATCGAATTAATAGAACAACATATATAGTAATTTGATCATGGAGTATTGGTGGATGCAATTGTAATATTTTGAGTTCTACTTTTGTTCATGTTACTTATAGATTCTCGCATACTGTCCTGTATAGGGTGTTTTATGCTAATAAATGTTATGTTATGTTATGTTATGTTAAGGGATGTTCTGATATGGAATCAGTTGCACAATCAAATGTATTGATTATCGGAAAACAACAGTTACTGTTACCATCCAACCAGTTCCATTTATTGATTATTTTAACGAAACATCAATTTAGTCTAGCCAGATTAAATGACCAGATGCACACGCGATGAGTTGCATACTGCTGTATACAAAAACAGGAATAAATCAATAGCATACTACTCAACTGAGTGAAATTCTCCCCTGCGAAATCTTTATATGAATCAAAGGAAGGCCAGCGATAGCCTCTTCCACCCCTTTGATCTGCCTTGTGTGGGCACGATTATGAAATTTCATGATCGACTTTTGAAGAAGAATAATCGATTAATCGACTTTAATCGTACTCTGTCACCCGTAGAAGCCACTAACTAGAAAACAATATTTCTGGCCATTAGTTCCTCGGGCCGGACATTCTTTAGGCATGCACTGTACGTATGCTGGACGCCTACTCTCTCCGAGGAAAATTCAGATTCTTGACCATCTCAGGCCCAAACCTGAGTCCTACCTCAGCTTTGGACCTGAGGTGGTCAAGAGTCTAATAATAGCCGCATTGAGATTTAAGAAGGCAATTGCACTTCTTGGCAAACTGAGAAGGACAATTATTTGTACTCCCATATACTTTCTACAACGCCAGACCCGGGGCCAATACTATAAAACTTTTAAAACTGTATTTTCTAGAATTGTATTTCCTAGTTTTGACTTTAAATGGATTGAAATGAACCATTAGCATTTTCAATAATCTGTCAATATGCCAGTTGGCAAATTGCCATATCTTATAAAATGCTAATGATTCATTTTAGTCAGTTATATTGATAAGTAGAAAATACAATTCTAGAAAATACAATTGTAAAGGTTGGTGTCATGTGTTGTACCTGTGTACTTCTTTCCTGTATTAATTACAGTGCATTTTGATATTCTACGGTCTCTGACACTTCTTACGATCTCGATAGGGAGGAGAGAAATAACTAAAAATTCATAAGTAAAGGAGTGATGAAAACCCATAATCGTGGACTTTCAGACTGTAGTAGATTATGGGTGTTTCCGACCATTAGTCGACTTCTCGATTAACCCTTTACCCAACACAGACGATATCAAAATTTATTAATTTAAATGTCATCTGTTTTATTTTAAAAAAAAAAATCAACAAAACCATATCATGTGACCCCTCGTTGGAACGAGCCCAACGAGCTGAATTTGCATATTACGTGGGCGGATGCGGCCGATTCGTTGGGTAAAGGGTTAATCATGACATGTTTGGATCTGCCACTATTTGTAAAGCAGAGTCACAGACACCAAATCAGTGAAATTTCACTTACTTTTTACGTTTGGGTATGCGGAGGTTTGTTTTTTTTTTTAGAATATTGCGAAAGGGAGAGGCAGGTGTGGGTTAACTTCACTAATGTGCTTTCTAGTGCCCTGTGGAAGGAATTCTGAATGTTAATTCGAAACGTGCATGTTTCTTTGCATTCGGCGTAGCATTTTATCAAGGATATCAGTGGTTTGAGTCATTTCTGTTTGATTATTGCTTTATTATCGTTTATGAAATGTAATCTTTGGGCACTTTTCAGAAAATTATAACTGAACAAATACAGATGGTCAACATTTATATTGCTCACTATTTAGATCATGCAGATAATGTACTGACTCTTCATTGACCTACAACGCTTTTCATTTTTCCATTAGAACTCTGATACTTACAGTCTGGAGTGAAATAAATAAATAAATAAATAAATAAATAAATAAATAAATAAATAAATAAAAACAATTCTATAAAGCAGGCACTTTGCACCAACTCCAAAACTATGAGGGTGGCAACATATCACGGCTGGATGGAAAATAGCCAAGAGTATAGCGGTGCAAGATGAGCAACACAGTGATAACGTGCCTGGGTGTTCTACTGCGATTAGATATGTTTGGCGCAGAGGCGGTCCAGCCTGGGGGGGGGGGGGGGGGGGCACAGGGGACCTTTACCCTTCCACTTTTTTCATATTACGCAGTTGCACGATGAGTTAAGATGGGGGCATGCAAACGTGTCATATACAGACAATCCTGTAATATATTATGTGCACATCCAAACAAATTTAGTTGTGCTGGACCCACCTTTGGTCGCTTCGATCTGTCTCTTCTACTTTAATCATCTTCCAACCCGAAGGCTTGAAGTTGAAGAAATAGACCGGATAGAACCGTGGCAAGCTCATCAAATGAGTGGCCAGCGGATAATCGCACATTTGCTGATATGCTATTTTAACTTTTCTTCCACGGGCCGAACCACGGAAGTCTCGGAAATTTGTGCTCCAGTTTCATGGAGCTTCCACCGCCTTTGGTTTGGAACCGAAATAGCCTGTGTCAGTTGCAAGTCCACACAGTCTCGTGGCAGTGTTAGATTTAGAGTTGACAAGTAACTGACGTTATAACATTGGCTTCGGTAGGTCCCACACACCCCAAACTTGGTAAATACTTAACTTGCTTGCAACATTTTTTTTCTTCTTATTTTGTTATTCTAGGTGGTAAATATGTTCCAAGGGCTTGCCTTGTCGACTTGGAGCCAGGCACCATGGATTCAGTTCGATCAGGTCCATTCGGTCAAATCTTTCGACCGGATAACTTTGTGTTCGGACAGAGTGGCGCAGGAAACAACTGGGCGAAAGGACATTACACCGAGGGAGCCGAACTGGTCGATTCAGTACTGGACGTTGTACGCAAAGAAGCCGAGAGCTGCGACTGTCTACAGGGATTCCAGCTGACACACTCTCTAGGTGGCGGTACCGGATCTGGAATGGGAACGCTGCTAATCAGCAAAATAAGAGAAGAGTACCCGGATAGAATAATGAACTCATTTTCAGTGGTTCCATCACCAAAGGTAGGCATAGTAATTTCCATCATCCGTCCAAAGGTTGTATCGCCGCCTAATCAGCCCCCACCCCACCCCCCCCCCCCCAAAAAAAAAAAAAACAACAAAAAACCGGGAGAAAAAATATATTCTTGTATCGTATATGAGAGGTAGATTGCTCTGTGGCGCCTTCTAGTCAATACATGTCAGCTGCTGCTGCCACTAGAAACCATAAAGACTGGACGAGAAATCATGTGGGTTACAGTGGTTTTTAAAACATATGTACATACTCACGGAGTAATGAGTTGTTGACATAAATTGTCGAAATTCTTTGTCCGCTCGGACAAATAGTTTTGAAATATACTTTTCGTGGGCAAATCAAAAAGCTGGTGCTTCAAACCGACAACACGCATAATGTAATTTGGTATTGACTCATACTGTTACCTGCCTTTCCAGTTTGAACTTACTGGGTTGGCTGCTGCTTTTTTCCTCTTCATTATATTAACTCTTAGAAGCCGGGAGTCGAGTTTTCTTGCCTGTGATGTAATACGGCAGGTAATCTGGCTGTGACGCTTCGGCTATCTTTGAGCTGGGGAAGATGTCCAAGATACACCGAACCATCCATGGTTCGACCCGGTGGGGGGGGGGGGGGGGAGGGGAGATTAATATATACCTTACGAATAGCTGACAGCGCCCTTTCTTGTCACCCTTCCCCCTCCCAATATCATGCTACTGTAATAGAAAATGTTAATTTTTGTGGTGTATGTTATGGTCTCGTCATGGTTTGGTCTGTTCCTTCTACTTCAGTCATCTTTCAACCCGAAGCACAGCTGACTCACATCCTCATGAAAATCGACTCTTGATAAAGTTATCTCCCTTGGAATTATTAGATGAGCGAGGAACATCCAACCAAGTAGCAAGTAATTGTTAAGAAAACAAGTATGAGCCTTTGACATCAATAGAAAATAAAGCCAAGTATCCTTTCCCTTTGTTACTTTTAATAAACGAAAACAATAGACAGCTCTCCGAGCTGTTTTGGTTTATTAAAAGTAACAAAATGAAACTTGACTTTTTATGGCAAGCTGATCAGAAGCCACAAGTTCACTGATAATCCGTCATTAAGAACATCTATCAGTATCACACCTGCTAACACTATAAGTTCACGTCGGCCCTTTGTTCGGCGACTGCGTTTTTACAGTATTTTGCAAGTTTTTATTCTATTCTTATCAGGGCAAAAATTGCAAATCCCACCCCTAGAATTTAATATTAAGGAAAGGACAGTGTCTGTACTATATATTACGATGCGCACACTGTTGTTATAATTAACAGAAAAGGTTATACAGAATGTCAAAAGATGGTGAAAATGCTGTTTTTTCTTTTTTTTAAATGGGTTTCAATAGAGAATATTAGTCAAACGTTGAAACTGACTGTGGATTTTTTTAAAAATCCATCTTCCATATTTTATACTACTCTAGAGGATAATGCCTGAAGTTAGAGAAATGATGCGCAGTTCGTTGATATAAATTCGACAGCATTTCGAAATTTCAATTTTTATACGAAATTCCCATGCCCTTAGTGTTAAATTTGCTGACAGCTTTGGGAAATTAAGGGAAGCTAAGTTTCCTGCAAATCACTTCTAGTGATGAAAATTGTCAGCCATCGCTTGCCTTCGGGTTGGAAGATGTTTGGCCGAACCGACTGTAGGTGCAATTCATTAGCCACATATCGCTATACATGTTTAGATTTTGTAGAAACTGTATTGCAAGAATGCTTGTACAATGATACCTTTGTATGCTATGTGTTTTTAAACTCTATGTGTAATCATATAGTATCTCTGTAGGAAAAGTGAGATAGGGACGTGTACCTCATGAGACTCCCTATTATACTCCAAACTTCGGACATAATGATCATTCCCCTTTGAGAATCATCCCCATTGCTGCAAATCTCTCTATCAACTTATCAGGGTGCGCGGTGGCTCAGTTGGTAGAGGTGCAGGCTGCAAGCCGAGAGGTCCTCGGTTCGAATCCCACCTGCGGCAACCGCATTGTGTCCTTGGGCAAGACACTTCAACCCCCCCCCCCCCCCATTGCCCACGCGGGGCACGGTGACGCTGTGTACTAAGTCGTACTGCACGTCGATGGTGCACATGTCTTCAACCAATGCTAACCCTGCTTGTGTGGAGTTAGTATGTTGGGGAGCTGACAGCTGCTCGCCGTTGTTCGGTGGTTCTCTCCGGGTACTCCGGCTTCCTCCTCCCGTAAAACTGTCGTGGCCATCATTAGCCATTGTGCAGAAATATGTGACCTTAAACACCAATAAATAAATGAATAATAATAATCACCTTATCAAGGGCATTCCATTTCTTTTTCCCAGCAGCTCGTTTACTGTAACTGTGGTTGTTGTCCAAGAATGGAGTATGTGTTGTGTAATTAGTTACACTTTTCCATTCGACACGAATCGAAACCGGCTGCTTATTCCTGGAATTGAACTAGAGAAATAGGTGAGGAGGTTCCGACAATATCCGCCGACTATGTGTCCAGAGTCATAATTATGGGGGAGGGGTTTAGGGGGATGTGCCCCCCCCCCCAATAGTGTCGGTACAGAACATGTTAATTAAATAAGAAGTTACGACACGGTTACTACATGTATGTATTTATTTATTCACTAATAGGGAGCGCGGTGGCATTGAACTTCAAACAGAAAGATCCACGGTTCGATCCCCAGGTGTAACTGCCTTGTGGCCTTGAGCAAGGCCCTTCATCCCGATTGCTCACGTGGGGGGGGGGGGGGGGGGGGGTCTCGGTGGCGCCGTGTGCCAAGGCGTACTGCACGCCGATGGTGCACGTGTCTTCAGCCAGTGCTAACCCTGCTTGTGTAGAGTTAGTACGTTGGGGAGTCTAACAGTTGCTCTGTCCGGGTACTCCGGCTTCCTCCACCCATAAAACTGACCGACACAGGTGACCCTGGCTGCCGAAAGTGTCGTTAAACCCGAATAAATACCGTTAGTAGATAGATAAAATTATTCACTAATAAATTTCAAAGAAGTCTTGAATTTGTGAACCATTTTATCGACTGACCAATATTCCAGCTACATCATCAAGGCATGCCTTCGACGAAGGCATGCCTTGGTCGTGCAGCTGGAATATTAGTCAGTCGGGATTTGAGCCACCACAGTCGAGACAAATCAGCTTTACACCCCCCTCCCCCACCCTCTTATCGGCCATCTTTTTGCCGTCCACGTGTGTGTCGTTTTTGAAATGGTAGATCTCTACTGGCAGTGGTGTAGATAGCTTTACGCTGGTGGAGGGCAAGCCCAAAATTTTCCGACAGACCGAAAATTTCCCGACAGTGTAACAACAACAAAAGTCCAAACAAACAGAAAGAATCTGTTGTTTACTGCAAATGTACTGAAAATTGGTCTTTTTTACCCCAAATTTACCCAAAATGGCATGTTTTTATCCCCAAAGCCTGCATTTTAATGTTATTAGGCATAAATTCGCCTAAAAATGGTCCCAAAAAATTTCAGACAAAACTTCTGGTGGGGGGGGGGGGGGGGTTCCGCCCCCCCCCCCCTTTATCTACGCCACTGTCTACTGGGTAGGTACATTTAGCATTCCATTGTTTAATGTTGACGCGTTTGTACAATTTACCAAAGTCAGAAAGTATGTTTTTTAAGCATTCGGGTTTTGGTTGATTTTAACCCCATCTGTGCCCAAGCGCTATTGTTTATTTAATTAAGCCGTCTATAGGTTGTGTGGCCCACCGCTGGGCCCCTCCAACTTTATATCACCTAACAGCATTTCATCAGCAAATGCAAAATAACTCAGAAATGTTATCCCAATCGTAGAATAGAATGGGTCCTTGCATAAAGGTTGAACGAGATTTAAATAAGCCGTTTGTATGTTGTGTGGTACACCGCAGGCTCCTTCCAGCTTTATATCGCCTTAAAGCATTTCATAAGCAAATGCAAAATAACTCAGAAATGTTGTCCCAATCGTAGAATAGAATGGGTCCTTGCATAAAGAGTTGAACGAGATTATAAGATTATTATTATACCCTATTATGGTTGATTGACTTGCACGCTAAAAACTAAAGTGTTAAAAACTACACTTGAAGTGCTGTATTTAACACTTACTAAGTGCTGAACTAGCACTTTGTTCAAGTGTAGAGATCCCAGAACTTGACACGTGTTACAATAATACCACTTGACAAGTGTAATGTCGCGACACTTAAAAGGAAACAACGCGGAAGACGCGGATCAGGCTCGAACTCTCGAGCCTGATCCGCGTCATCTGCGTTGTGTCCTTTTAATTATGTACCCACCAAGCGCGAATCAAATAATGGACGATTCTGGAAGAACCACCAATGCTAGACACATGGGAAGTGCCATCCATTCAAGTTTCAGATGTCTGACGATTGTAATGTCTAGTGCTTAAAGCATTGCACTCTGAGTGTTAAAATCAAACCCTAAGAGTTAGAATGGGTTTAACACCTTGAAAGTGTCAGTTTTAACACTTTAGTTTTTAGTGTGTGGCTCGGAGATATCTGCTGAATAGAATATTTTAGAGGGGTATATTTTTCAAATATCTTATTCTGGTTTTCTGGTGGGTATGGAATTTGTTTTAGGAATGCAAGAGGTTAGTAGGATATACTCACACCAGCCCTGCAACATTTCATACAAAATTATATCAGGGAAATGTGTCTTTAACCCTTCACCGTTCGTAGAAGCTGTATCCGGCCTACGTTTCTCACACAAAATCACCATTCAAATTCATTATATTAAAATTTTTTGCCTCCAAAACATAAGTATGGCACCTCATTGGGGCTAGTTTGTTCTAAAGAGGGGCAAAGAGGGGGGACATAAGTTATGCTTCACATGATAAGGTTTTGTTGAAATGTTTTGAAAAATATATTTTTTCCATCTGCTTTACCCAACGTAACGGTCAAAACCGACCAGCGAAATTCACAAGATTCAGTTTCATTATTTTTTCATTTTCTCTCTCAGAAACGTTGCTTATGACCCCTCATTGGAACGAGCCCGTTCCAGTGAGGGGTCATAAGCCATTCTTTTGATGCAAAATATGAAAAAAATTAGTTATTCAAAAATTTTGTTTACAAGTCGTCTGCCTTTCGTGTTTCGATTTTTCGTGTGTTGGTCCATGCTTTTTTATCAAATGCGGTCAATTTCGTATTTTTGATTATTCACATAATCATTTTTTTTCTTATCTTTTGTAGGTATCTGATACAGTGGTAGAACCTTACAACGCCACCCTCTCCGTACACCAGCTCGTAGAGAACACCGATGAAACCTTCTGTATTGACAACGAGGCTCTTTATGACATTTGCTTCCGTACTCTGAAGCTGACAACTCCAACCTATGGTGATTTGAACCACCTCGTCTCCGCCACAATGTCTGGTGTTACCACTTGTCTGAGATTTCCTGGTCAGCTGAACGCTGATTTAAGGAAGCTTGCAGTTAACATGGTACCATTCCCCCGACTTCATTTTTTCATGCCAGGGTTCGCTCCACTCACATCGCGTGGCAGTCAACAATACAGAGCTCTAACTGTTCCAGAACTCACCCAGCAAATGTTCGACGCTAAAAACATGATGGCTGCCTGTGACCCACGACATGGCCGTTATCTCACAGTAGCGGCTATGTTCAGAGGTCGCATGTCCATGAAGGAAGTTGACGAACAGATGCTAAATGTACAAAACAAAAATAGCAGCTATTTTGTAGAATGGATTCCCAATAATGTTAAAACAGCAGTCTGTGATATTCCACCCCGTGGTCTTAAAATGTCGGGCACCTTTGTTGGCAACAGTACCGCCATCCAAGAATTATTCAAAAGAATATCCGAACAGTTCACAGCTATGTTCCGTCGTAAGGCGTTCTTGCATTGGTACACGGGCGAAGGTATGGATGAAATGGAATTCACAGAGGCTGAATCAAACATGAACGACTTAGTGTCCGAGTATCAACAATACCAAGACGCAACTGCTGAGGAGGAAGGAGAGTTCGATGAGGAAGAAATGGACGGAGATGACTAATAAACTGTGACTGTCATTGAACCCCCACATCTTCACATTTCACGCTATATAAGTCGATAACACGTGCACATTACCCCGTCAATGTCGTATTGTATGTAAAAGTATCAATTAAGTTTGCAAACTTTTAGCCTGCAATAAGCCTAAAAGAGAGAGTTTCCAACGAACCGAGATTTTTATAACAAAATTTCTGTTGGATTCCCTTTTCCAATTTCTCTTCCAAAGCTTTTTAACGAGATATTTATAAAAATGATTTTTATTTCACTTTAGGCAAACACGATTTCAGTAAATTCGAGTCCCATCAGTAAATTCGATTCCCATACCTGCTTGAAGATCAAGATCTAATTCAAACGCAAGATTTGAATACTTTGATTTTCATGTTATGAAGGGTTTTATCCTTCATTACAACATTACCCGTCGGTATAGAGAACAAAATCGATTTTACGGAGTGGAACAGGAATTATTGAACCCTTCCAACGCGAGCATCCAGATGCTACTGCCTCATAAACTACCATCCCTGTCTTATCTCGTTATGGAAATCGACTTTCGATAAAGTTATCTCCCATGAAATTATTAGACGAACGATGAAGGTGCAATTAAGGAGCACGTATATTGGCAAAAACACCTACGACATCAGTAGAAAATAAAGCGAAGTTTCCTTTTGTTACTTTTAATAACGAAAACAACAGGCAGCTCGGAGTTATCTGTTGTTTTCGTTTATTAAAAGTCACAAAAGGAAACTTGTCTGTTTTTGTTTAGCAGATGTGTTTTTACAGTAATTTGCAAGTTTTTATTTTCCCAAGAAAAAATGAGCAAATCTTACCTCCCCCCCCCCCCCCCCCCCCCCAGACTATTGTATTAATGGGAAAGGATAGTATCCGTATTATTTGTCATGATGCGTACACTGTTGATACAATGAACAGAAAAAAATTACAGAACATCATAAGATGGTGAAAACGCCGTTTTTCTTGTTTTTAAATGTGTTTAAGCAGAAAATAATAGTGAAACGTTCAAACTGATTTGGGAAATATTGTCAAAAGCCAGTTTCTGTATTTTTATACTACCCTACAGGGAAATGCCTGAGGTTTGAGAAATGATGCGCACATTGATGATACCACTTCGATGACAATTCGAAATTTAAATTTTTATATTAATTCTCATATTCTTTGTATTAAATTTACGGACAGCTTTGGAAAACTAAGGGGAGTTAAATTTCCAGTAAATCTCGAAAATTGTCAGCCATGACTTTGTGTCAAAGACGAAATGGACGAATCATTCTGCATTTGTTGGGAGCTTCAGAAGACCTGTAGTATCAACACTGTACATTGTTGTCAAAATACCAAGGTTTTCAGGAGCATATTTTCCCATAATGCAACGGAGATACGATAACTCAAGAACGCTTTGAGAGATTTTCGTGATTTTTGGGTAGGTGGTGTATATCGATGGAGGGAAGCTCCCTTTCGTTTAGTGTCGCCGTTCGAGTAGTCATTCCAGAGTTATGGGACTTTATTGCTTAGAAAATTGTTGATTTTTTACACGTCGTACGATAACTCGAGAACGCTTCGAGAGATTTTCACGATTTTTTGGGAGGTGGTTTATGTTGATGGAAGGAAGCTCCCTTTTGTTTGGTGTCGCCGTTCGATTAGACATTCCAGAGTTATGGGACTTTATTACTTAGAAAATCGTTGATTTTTTCTTGAAGTTATGATCTCTATAGACATAAGCTATATACATGAAATTCAAATAATTTTATTTCCAAATTATTGATCACAGTATGTTGTTGGTTATGATTATTGTACAAGAATATAAAAAAAAACCTGACAAGTACACATGTATACTCATATTGTGTGCCTCCCTCTTGTAATTAATAACGGGCGTATCATGCGCTCATGGCGCAGCTGTTTATTTCTCCCATACATTTCTCCCACCACCTACTTGCCTACTGTCGAGGCACTAAGTTGTGGTGAAATACCCGGGTTGACAGGCATATCTCACCCGTCAACGTAACGAATCGACACGTCATGTTAACGTCAATATCGTGAGACCTGCCAAGATGAATATCGGTATTTTTTCTTACTGCTTCAACGCCTTTGTGCTGTCTTCGTGTGCCCCCCCCCCCCCCCCCCCCCCCACACACACACTTTTCTGAAAATGTAATTTTTATCAACGACCAACGCTCCTTCAGGTAGGTCGGGTGGCACATGACCTGCCTGCGAACCGCAATCTTGTCACTTTGGCACTTTGATAGGGTGCGGGATAGAAAACTATCCTCCTTGGGGCGTGATATTTGCGTCAGACATTCGGCAAGCCCCGTGTCTGGTGCAAATATTTCTTCCACCCCGTTGGGTGATCTTTTTTCATTCCACACCCACCACACCCGACGAGGATAATAATAATCTGCTGATCTTTCGCCGAAACACATTTGATAAACATTCTAGGTCTATGTTTTGGCAAAAAAAGATATTTGTCGCTGGGTTTCTTACATACAGATGCCTGCACGTGTTAATTTTGTCATTTTCTCCTGTTAACCCTTTACCCAACGCACACGATATCAAAATTTATTATTTTAACAATTATTTTTTTAAATTTTTCAAAACGTTTTCAACAAAACCATACCACGTGACCCCCTCATTGGAACAACTCCGATGAGCTCGTTCCTATGAGAGATAACACTATACACTCTAAAATCTGTTCGGTTAAAAATCAATCCAAATCAGCTAGGTTGAGTGGATATAAATCATTATTCACTCAACCCACTTGATTTGGGGTGGTTTTAACCCAGCTGATTTTAGAGTGTATGGTTTTGTCGAAATTTTGTTTTTAAACATTTTTTCTCAACCGCTAAATTTGTATACTACGCGAGTGGATGTTTCGTCTAGGGCTGCACGATATTCAAAACTGAATACCGGTATCGGTTTTCAAAAAAATACCGCAGTATACCGGTGTATCGAAAACTGTTCAGATATATGGACATAAGTACCACCAAAAAATTTATTATTTTAAAAATTAGTTTATCAGATTTCCCCCCAAAATTTCTACAAAACAATATCATGTGACCCCTCATTGGAACGAGCTCAATGAGCTCGCTCCAATGAGGGTTCACATGATATAGTTTTGTTGAAATTTTTTAAAATTATTTTTTCAACTGCTGAAATTGTATATTACGTGAGCATATTCAGACGATTCCTTGGGTAAAGGGATAATATTATTCATTCGGGGCTACAGTTAAAAAACTCAAGACATCTTGAAAATTAAATTGTGGGTAAATAAATAATGACGATAAACCGATATTTTTGTAATTACACCGGTATTCAATCGATATTGGTTTGAAAACCGGTATATATGGGTTTATCGATATACCATGCAGCTGTAGTTTCGTTACGTAAAGGGTTAAAGGCAGTGCCGACCTTCTCTTTTTTCTGAATTGTCCCAACATAATTTGGCGACATCACAAATTGCTTTCGGACATTTCTTTGTCTCAAATCCTCCCTCACCCAATAACAAGAAGGATCCTACATTGCCTTTTTCAAAATTTGGATGTCTGAAAGACGTGATCCATTCTTCTCTCACAGACAGCTGCCAATCATTTTAGCGTGCCTTGACCTGCTTATAAGTAAAAGAAAATTTCAACGATTCAGAAACTAATCTTCGGTGGTGGTGATGGTGTGTGTGTGTGTGTGGGGGGGGGGGGGGGGGGGGTCTGCATTTCTTCCCCTTCCGATATCATCTCCACTGTTGACAGTTTGGCTTAATTAGAGTACAAACAAAGGGAACCAAAAGGGAGTTTGTGTTATTTCTATACTGCTAATTGTTTCCTAATTACATGTAATGCTGTATAATGTGTTGAAGATGAGGTTTGGTATCCAAACTTGAAGACGCAAATATAATAATAAAAAGATGGATAGAAATTTGTATTTGTTCGAATTATTACAACCTGCATTCAAAAACGTGTGTCGTGACAGTTCAATCTGGCTTTGCAGCCCTTCAACCCCTAGACAAGTTTAGCTTATTCATACGTAGAGCTTTCTGTCGCCCTGTAATTCACAGCACAAACACTGCTGTCTATACAGCTGGATTGCTGGAACGCCCATTGATCACACACAGAAAGGTATTTCAACAGCCGCCATCTAAGGGTTGCTATAAATAAACAATGCTGGACAAAAATAAATTTCTCAAAGGTGTGGCCTGGAAGTCAGAAACCGAACAGGCGCTAGGTGCCATAACTATCCTCTAAAAGGCATCCTTCAATAGGTATGTTCCAATAGGGATCCTCCAATCGTACATTACCATGTCATAGGTATCCTCCAATACCAAGATGAGCATAAGAGTCGTAAAAGGAGTCAGTCTTTCGAGTAATTACTCAATGGTTTATTTGCTGGATAATATTCGAATCTAATCGAGCAATGCCTGTTCTTACTCGATTGTTTTCGCGTTTAAGAATTATATAGGACTTCGTTACGCACAAGGTAGATAACTCTGTATGGGGAGGTATATATTTCGAAAAAGGGAGCAATCTGATTAGACCTCAGACTTGGACAGGGGTGAAGATAGGAACCAGAGATATCTAGGACTACATAGACTGTTAGGGTTAGAGTAGCGAGAATAGCGTCTGTAATAGCAGGTAGTGACAGGCTCGGTTTGGAAAATTAACTGTTCCAAGTTAATGGTTCTTTCGTTATAAGAGAGTACCCCAAAACTACAAAATGAAGTAATACCATTGTTGAGAACTGGTCAGAACGAACAGGAAGCCTAAAATAGTAACCAATAAGCTAAAACTGTTCCAACTTAAAGGCACATCCCCAGGAGACTTCTCGGTCATATAGCACTCCGTTCTAATCTTGTAAGTAGGATTCTCCAGAAATCCTAATTGAAATAAATAGGTAGAAACCGAAGATTTACTGAGAAATCCGAGCCAAATAAAATAGTCGGGTTGTTTGTGGTAATTCTACGAAGTTGTAGCGGATTTGGGGGAAATTAGCTTTACTCTTATACAAAGGAACAGGCTTATAGCACTACGTGCTACTATTATAAACCTTACAAGTGTGATACTCCACGTCCGTTTCGGTGTTTTGGTTATTTGGAGGGTTAGTCAGGCCTATTGGGATAATTCTTCGAAGTAAACGAGGATTTGAGGAAACTCCGAACCATTAAAATACCCGTATGTAATCACACACACCATTCGAACATACTCCGTCCTATTGTATGTTTTTGGCTCACATAGTAACCACGTGACGCCATAGAAACGAAGATGGTGGCCTTGAGTGTATAAAATGAACGACGAAAACACGTGTCACTCTAAAAATACGCGCTATGCATGCTAACTAAGACCACGTATCACTATGGAGATGACGTCACAGGATGATCGATCACGTAGGCTACTATGACAACCAGACATGACATAACTAGGTTTACGTGACTATGACATCACTTCCTAGATCCGGGAGTGGGTTCGGCCAATAAGACACGATCCATCCCTCTCCTACCACTTACTTTGATGTCTGTAAAAAATAAATTTCTTGATGATGAAGATATTTTTCGCGGCAATACAAATTGATTACTTACTACAGGTTTTAGTTATTATTGATTAAAAAACAAGTTCTGGAAAGTTGGTACTATGTAACCAGTTTTCTTGCAAAGTAAATACCATGACGTTTGATGAAGTGAAAGCTGTTATGCTGTGAATGCAGTCACGACGTAACAGCTCTCGCGTCATCAAACGTCATCGATGGGAGGAGTTATCGCGTTGATTGACTTGACGCCATCTTGATGGGTGGGAGGCAGGCTAGGTTACGACGTTTTTCACTGACGTTCCAACAAAGAAAGGGGCCAGGGTCTGCAAATGGTTTCTGACTCCTCATTGGAACGGGTCTACCGATCCTCTTCTAATCAGAAGGAAACAGAAAACTAAATGTTAGAAGCGAATAAAAAGAAAAAAGTCCAGTATTTCAAACCGAAATTTGGGGTGTATTTTTAGGATGATGTAAACCGATTTACGTTAATCGAATGAAAGTTTTATCCTAAGAAATATGTTTGTCAAAGCTAAAACTAAAAGCTATTTTTCCAAAATACCCGACTCTCATTTTTTGCTTCCACAACATATCTCATGACCCTCATTGGAACGAGCTGGTTGAATACACGGTCGAAAAAGATTCGAAAATGGCCCAACACTCGACGGTGTCATCTGCTTTGGTTATGTGTTACTTCAAACTTGTTGGTAAGGCCGCAAGTGGATATTTTTGTATCGTTTATTCTTAATTGATAGAGTTCTAAATTTTTTGTAGTCATCAAGATTTGTTCGCATGTCTTTGCTTCTTACAATTTATGAGAGAGTGCGGGCACTCTTCCATAAGTTATAACAGACAAATACTTGCAGAGGAAATAATTGCATTTCAAATGTAATATGAAGCACATCAACAGAATATAAAACCTTGAAGTCATGGTAACCGCACTTAATAATAAAGCCCAAATATGAGCCTCCTATATCCTACCAGGTAAGCTAGAATGTGCCAAACCAAAAATAAACGTATGCTGGTACCATCCAAGTTTAGACTCCAGGCGAAATTGTCCCGGCATTACCCCTTATTGAGTGTAGACGCAAATGACGCCCTCCTGCTCTGGGAGACACATGTTTGCTATAGTTCCCTCATTTGTATTCAAAAACAGAAGCGCCTCGAAACCTCTGTTTTAAAGGTCATTCTAAGCAATTTGCTCGACAATGAAGAAGAGAGGCGTCAGTGTGAATTGTGGTACTTGCTCGCCGAAATTCCGAAGCGACAAGTTTCCACCTAAAACCATCTAAGTGTTATATCAGTGGATGGGTGGAAGGGTTGAAAATATTGTTTGGCAACACTGCATAACTTTAACACTGCGAATTTGTTTTACTCTGAATCTTCACTCGGCATGCAACCACAACTACAACTGCCGCATGGAAGAGTCAAATGTATTCTCTAGCAGGCCCCACCCCTTCGTCAGTGGGCCGTTGATGACCACCTGTGACCAAAACATAGCTGAACATCGCGTCGATTTGGTTATCATTCAGTCCAAAATCGTTGCAGGCAATTTGCTCTGAAGACTGTAATATTTGAAAATGGTAAGAGGAATTTGGAGGATTTTCTTGCAATTTTTGAAATTTAAACCAAGTGCGATGTCTGTATTTTGAGCCCTGTAGCAAAATAGACATTAAATTGGACTATATTGACGCCATTACTTATAATTTTGATGAAACAATGTATTGCGTCAAAGTTTTAATCAGCGATGGGTGTTTCCCTTCAACTTTAGACCCTTTTATTAATAACACAGTTTGTTCAAAAACAGGATTCAAACAACATTCACCACATTGTGTCACATTTGAAAAATGAAAAAAAAAATTGTCAGTGATAACTAATTGCATCGCTTACATCCCTTCCGGTGTGCAGTAGCCTAAGCCCTTACCCTCAGTCCTTAACTCAACCCGCTGACTATTTTCTAGATATTGTTTATAAAATCTAGTCATGGCTGCTGTCAAGCAGCCATGACTAGATTTGATGAAAAAATCATCTAAACTTATCTAAAGAAGTCATTGGTGAAAAAATCCATTCATTTTCAAAGGGGAAAATTGGATTAAATGCGCCCAAATTATATTTATTTCAGTAGGAAGAGAAATCCTGACCTGAACAGGAAAATCCGCCAGCAGTATGCAAGGAGTTAATCTTAGCATAAAAGCCTGAAAGGAGTCTGCTACGTACAGATACAGATCACAACTAGAAGATGACTACTGTAAACGAATTCTTGAAAAAACTAAATATTTTCAATTATTTTATATTTGTCTAAAAATTGTAGTCTACTACTTCCCGATGGAACGAGCTCAACAAGCTCAACGAGCTCGTTCCAGTGATGGTTCATAAGCTATGTTTCGGAGGTACATTAAGTTGCAGCGTTCCTCGCTGACGTTCCAGTAATTCAGTTGTATACAGATAAGTGTTGTAAACTGCAAACTTTTTCAATGTCAAATCTTGAGGAAAAACATATTCCCCGTGGATATATTACTAGAACAAAGCAGCCCATTATCTCAGGCAAATTATCCATTCAGTAGACGTTTAAATAACATTATGTGTAAAGCGGAGGGCAGCTTTCCCCCGTGGCAACCCCGGAAAGTGAAGCAGTGCTTGTTTACTGCGGTAAACAAGTTCTGCTTTACTGGTATAATAGGACCTGGAACCAACGCCTGCGGTGGATGCCCTCTAACTCTTTACCCAACGCAGACGATATCAAAATTTATTATTTTAAATATCATTTTTTGAATTTTTTCAAAAAAGTTCAACAAAACCATATCAAGTGACCCCTCGTTGGAACGAGCTCGACGAGCTCGTTCCAACGAGGGGTCACATGATATGGTTTTGTTGAAATTTTTGGAAAAATAATATTTTTTCAACTGCTGAATTTGCATATTACGCGGGCGGATGCGGCCTATTAGTTAGGTAAAGGGCTAAAGTGGGCGGCATAGGTATAAACGATTGGCTAAACTTGACTTCATATCCATGTTGTGTAGAGATAGGCGGTATTGGAATTTTGAGTTCGGTATCGGTTTCGGTATTTTTTTGTGGGCATACCACTGTATCAGTTCGGTTTTCGGTTTGTGGCTTGAGATTCACAGATAGTACAAAAGGGGAATCTATGTCAGAAAAATACAGAATAAGTTGTTCTTCTATCATTCTATCATAGTGCTACACATGCCACTGCTAATGAGTTCAACGTTGTCATGCTTTTGCCAATACAAATCACATCTACAGTAATTTGGTGACTTGTTCTAAACACGCCTTAACCTTTCAAGGCCTGCTTAAGGCGTCTGTAATCTTAGAATGTGTGTTCTGAAGGTGTAATCTTTAGGTGGGCTTGATGACAGTAGAAAAATCATCTGGTCAGTGATTTCTAGCCAAGTCTTGGCTGCCTGTTAAGGCAGCCAAGACATGACTAGAAATCACTGCTAAGCAAGGCATGTACAGGTCGTAGTCTATTGAGAATTCAGTTTAACTGCCCAGGCCATTAAGGCATAACAAAACTGAAAAAGAAAATCAGTCACTAATTAAGCTTTCATGAAAATGAACACTTCAACTGCAATCAATCCTCAGTAAGGCCTTATAAATAGCGAATGTAGGGGAACTGAAAATACAGATGGTTTCGGTATTCAAAGGTTGGTTCGGTTCGGTTTTTCGGTATCCCCATGATATCGGAATCGGTTCGGTTTTTCGGTATATTGCCCATCTCTAATGTTGCGGTCATATATATCTTTGATATCTTTCATCAAATCTCGTCATAGATATCTATTGATACAGCCAAAGATGTTGAAAGTGACCTTAAACGCGAATAAAAAATCAATAAATGAGGGAAGATTGTCCCATTCCCCTGTGAAACAGCGATTTGAAATCACCAACTCTTAGTAACCAGGAGTGGAGCTGTTGTTGTAAAATTTGTCAGCCACGTTTTATCGCGGACATCCATCTGTTTACTTATTCATCTAATGGATTAACTAATAAATGGATATGCCACTCTTTGGAACGCTGAACCATAAACATGCACATCTTGTCAGGTCGTTGAGTCAGAAGATCCAATTGTGCAAAAGACTGCTGTATTTCATCGACAAGCAATACATGTTAGATGACAGGATAAATCCCCCAGGCCAGACTCTGTAAAATCAATAGTGTGATTCAATTCCATGGAAATGTCATATTTATTTATAACTCCGTAAAAGAATAGAATAAATAAATATGGCAAGGTCAGCTGTACTTTTGAGAAAACCAATTTCCATGTATATGCAGAACCCATAAATCCTTTATCCAACGAATCGGCCATATCCGCGTAATATGCAAATTCAGCAACTGAAAAATATTATTTTCAAAAAAAAAAAATTAAAAAAAACATATCATCTTTGAAATGTGGGGTCACATGATATGGTTTTGTTGAAATTTTGGAATAATATTTTAAACATTTATTTAAAATAATAAATTTTGATATCGTCTGCGTTGGGTAAAGGGTTAAACATAATTACACTTCTTTACTGTGGTGTGAAACCCATTTTTATTGGGGTTTAATGGTACTTTCGACAGCCAGGGCCACCTCGTGTTGGACAGTTTAACGGGTGGAGGAAGCCGGAGTACTCGGAGAGAACCATCGAGCAGCGGCGAGCAACTGCCAGACTCCCCAATGTACTAACACCACACAAGCAGCATTAGTATTGGTTGAAGACAAGTGTACCATCGACGTTCAGTACACTTTAGTGCACAGCGCCTCTGTGTCCCCGCGTGGGCAATCGGGATTAAGTACCTTGTCCAAGGACACAACGCCGTTACCTCTGGCGGAGATCGAACCATGAACCTTTCGGTTTGAAGTCCAGTGCCGTAAGCACTGGGCCACCGTGAAACTCATATTCCCCGCTTGAGGCGAAAATGAGCTGTTTGGCATTATGTATCCACAGATTTGACCTGATTCAGACAAAAGCAGAAGATATAGAATGTAACATCACGTCACGGTCCTTGGAATTTTGAAGGGAGTACAAATGCGTTTACCGCTATAATAATGATAATAATGGTTGTGAAGAGGGTTGTTATCTTTTGCTTTCCGTGGTAGTACGTTGTTACTAAGGGTAACACGTAGCGTTATTAGATAGGTGACATGTTATGTTTGATTGAAGGTGTCGGGTTGACGGTATTCACCTATCTTGGGAAACATAATTATGTCTTCAGTAGGTGAGATCACCTTGTTAAAGAAAAAAGTCATTAGTACTTTATATTATACATCATGTTTACTAATTCTTCTTATTTGTTATGTTTGCTTTGTACAACTGCCATTATGTTGTAATGCATTAATCTATTAAACTATGCTCATTTAAAACCTGAACAGACATCCGTACAAGAAACACTAGGTCCTTCGGAGTACGCGCTTCCATTGTCCTCCCTCTATCCGTCTCTAGAGATGTCTTGATTCTTCAAGTCCAAGTGATTATGAGAGTTTTTTTCAATCATAGATGATTACTTACGGATGATATTGTACGTATAGGCTTCGGTCCAGATCAACAGATCTCGTATATGCAGTTTTACAAGTGGAGGAAGCCGGAGAACTCGGAGAGAACCACCGAGCAACGACGAGCCACTGTCAGTTCTTCAACATCCTAACTCTGTTCAAGCTTCGCTCAAGCAGGGTTACAGCGGTTGGAGACGTGCAACATCAACGTGCAGTACGCCTTAGTAGACGGCATTATCGTGCCCCCATGTAGTCAACCGGGATAAAGTGCCTTGCCCAAGGACACAACTCGGGTCGTCCTGGACGGGATCGAACTCGGGACCTCTAGCATAGAAGTCCAACAGTCTACCATTGAGCCACCGCGCTCCCAACACATATATCATACATGACTATACTAAGTTTGATAGTTAAATAACCGATGGAAACTCATGTTACTTTCATATTGAAGTCACGGTTATACTTAACCTCAGGGGCGTCGTGTAGATGACCATGGGGTTTAGGGTGTAAGCCCGTTTTGTACGGACTGTAATGACCCTAGTGCCGACTGATAAAATATTCCAACTACATCATCAAAGCATGCCTTCGTCGAAGGCATGCCTTGATGTAGTTGGAATATTAGTCAGTCAGGATTATTATTCAAATACTTCTTAGATCTTTATTTTTGGGTAAATGAAATACACGTGTTGTGGTCGTAACGTAATTTCTTATTAAGTTAACACGTATGGTACCCGAGTTTGATCACGTGGAGGCACGTTGGCGCTGTGTATAAATAAATAAATAAATAAATAAATAAATAAATAAATAAATAAATAAATAAATAAATAATGCTGGACACCTCAACAGCCCGAATCGGCGAATATCGTTTATATGTGGTTACCCAGTTTAGCGAAGAAAAAAACCTCACATCACTATGACCGCAGGTGTCTTCCTTTCACTTATGGTTACTGGCATTTGTAGATATTGGAACAAACAATATCGATTATGAGACCCATTACTGCTAATTACAGCTTGTCAACGCCTTCTCATGCTGTCAGTCGGGTTCCTGGTGGTCCTTTGTGGGATGTTGTTCGATTCTTGGACCAGCATGGCATCGAGCTCCTTGACACTTCTTGGCTGGACTGGATGGGCTGAAACTGCAAGCTGCAACTCATTCCAGACATGTTCGATTGCATTAAGGTCAGGGGATCTTGCTGGCCAATCCATGCGCTCAATCTCCTCCCTCTGTCGGTACTCCCCGACAGCATGGCAACACGAGGACTGGCATTATCGTCCATCAGAATGAATCTGTCACACACTGCGCCTGCATACAATCTGACGTGGATATCCAGGATCTCATCAATATACCGCTGTGTAGTCAATGTACCACGTTCATGGACACAGAGCTCTGCACTCAGCAATGCTGCCTGCATGGAATCGCTCTCCTGGTCTTCTCCATACCCTAGAACGCATATCTGTGTGGTCTATTGACTCATCTGTAAAAAGGACAGGTCGCCAATCTTCTCTGGTCCAGCCAACGTAGTCCATGGCCCATTCATATCGTGCCTGGCGGTGGTTCTGTGACAGCGGAATGCGAATACATGGCCTTCTCGATCGGAGACCACCTTCGTACAACCTTGTCCGGATAGTCTGCGTCGAAACATTTACCCCGGATGCATTCTGAAGGTCACTGCGAAGCTGGGTTGCTGTGGCACAGCGGTTCCTACGAGCCTGAATGACCAAAAAACGGTCTTCAGCTGCAGATGTAGCCCTATCTCTACCACCAGCATGCCGTCTTACTGGTGTGCCATACCGTTGAAATCTTGCCCAGGCTCTGGTGATCACCGTATGGTGCACACCAAGGACTTCACCAACCTGACGGTAGGTAGCCCCTTACTCCACCATCCCTACAGCCCGCCACATTTCTGCTTCAGAAAAATGTCTTCTTACATTTGCATTTGCCATATTCAATCATTAAATCACAAGGGTTTCTGTTGAAATGAAGATTGAATGCCCTACACATGTCATGTACATGTAGGCAGTACATGAAAATCAAGGGGTACATGTTTTCCATGACTGTCACGAAAAGTCTGCCTGTGAAGAGAGCTAATGTAAACACTGGGGACCATCTCAATACATTCCTCAATCATATCCACCAAAAATATCGCAAATATGTCACAAGTAAATTTCCCAATGATGTGTCAAATATTTGGTGCTTAGCAAACTAAGAGTAGTATATTATCATTATCCGCTCAAGTATTAGCTGTATACATGCAACGGTGGTTCGTCTGTCTATGCAAATCAATCAAAAGGCGGAATATTCCAGAACGGAATCAAAGTAGTTTCAGAAGCGGAACCTCCTTGAACTCTTCTTCAAACATCAGGTCTCATGTACAGGACAACTCCGCACGCCCTACTGTAAGGAGACCTGATGATAGAAGAGGATCTCAAGAGACAGTTGGTGGGATTTTAAGAACAAGTCGATGATGCGAAAATTTCTGAATCGGACCGACTCAAATTGAATCGAATCGAATGCTTGGGTCGATTTCGAATTGATTGAATCTCGAAGCTTTGCATGGACTTATTCTTGAAGTATAATATACATCGCGTACAGAAAAGTTCAGGCACGAAGCCCTCTGGAATGGAAAACGTTTGTCGTTCAATGGGAAATTTTGTTCTCTGTGTGAAAATTGTTAGCCGCACGAACGCCAGCATTTAATCTGAAGGCAGTAATTCATCAGCCAGTAGTTGTTCTGACCTGGGCAGGAATGTGCATCAAAAATCATCGGTTCCTGACTAAAGTCTAATCCGCGAGATTCGCAAATAACGACAGTTTCGCCATACACACAAGTATACGAGAACCGAGTAGTCATGTACACGAAAAATGTTCGCTTATTTTTTATTATTTTGAAAACATTACCTTCGTTTATTGTTGTTCCAATGAAGTATATAAAGATAGGTTACAGATTGGTACCGACAGCCAGTGACCCGGAAACATTGTCGGAAAATTTTAACTCTCACCCCACCAAACAGAGTTCGGAATATTTTGAAATTATAGCTTCGGCCTGGAAAGGTTCAGATGCACAGTTTACATTAAATGTCCAGTAACAAACACGAGCATCATTTCAAAATAGTTCCAGTTTCTTTCTCAGTCAAATTCCGAATATTCGATAATGTTATGGGCTGTTTGTTTACCCACTTATTGTGGGAACTTGCGCGCAGTCGACAGTGGATGCGCCTTCACCTACAAATATATACAGGTGTTCTTCCCTACCCCAGTGATAGATATTCCAGTCAAAAAGTATTTAATTCCCTTGAAGACACCAAGATATTATTGAGTAAATTGGTGGATCTACCCAAGAAACAACATTTCTAGCTTTGATTCACAGAAAATGAATGTTTATGATTTTTTTCAGATTCCGTAGTCCGCAATATATCAGTTGGTCGGAAAAGCGAACCAACTAAATGAAATATTCCAGACGAGTGAATCTAGACATAGGCGATGAACTATTTGAATGCTAGACTGGTTCAAGGCCATAATAGCGTCGCATTTGTTTCAGAATTAGATTGGTGGTTTGATAGCTCGCTAAACTTATTTATTTATTGAGGTTTAACGACACTTTCGACAGCCAGGGTCACCTCGAGTCGTACATTTTTGCGAGTAGAGGAAGCCGGTGTACTGGAGGAGAACCACCGCGTAGCACCGAGCAACTGCCAGACTCGCCACGGGGATCGACCAGGGTCCTTTCGGTTTGTAGTCCAGTGCCGTAACCACCTAGCCACCGACCTCCCTATCCAATTGATGTATCCATTTATATGTCAGTCTTTATCCTATGTACATTATTATATATGAGGTCGCTTGGGCTTAGCTTAGGGGGAAAATTGGGAAAGATAGTGAAAAGGAGAGCCAAATGTGTAATTTAGGAGTAGTGGAAACCCTGGAACACTTTCTATTAGAATGTCCAAAATATCAGACTAACAGAATAAGATTCACTAGGAGTATAGTGGGGAAGTGTGATGACAAAATGAAGGCTATGTGGGTACTGGGTGACACAAAAGAGGAGGTTAGTATGCTTATCGGAGAGATTGGGGGGAACGGGGTACTGGATGTCATCAAACAGTTCGTTTCCTGATGCTGGGAGGGGAGGAGAGACGTGGGGATAGGGAAGCATTTGAGAGTACGGGGTTAGTCAAGCACCTAAGAACAACGACACTGAAGCAGCGTATTATTATTATTATTATTATTATTATTATTAACGCGCATAAGATCATTATGAGGTTATTTCTAATACTTTAGCAATGTAGACTGAATTATGTAGGCGTGGTTCATTTTACCTACAACCCTAACATCACAAAGACGGACGGGCACTTTCGACCATATTCGAGACTGTGGCGCGATCTGGTAGAAATTCTTTTTCCACATGCTTCTCCAAAGCACTGTAATATCACATCCATGGGAAAAAATGTAAGAACATCATATTCTATTTTCAATTACTTTTCCTTATTCGGCATTTCTTTCTCTCGGCCCACTGACGTGGAAGAGTGTCGCGGTCCAATATCGATCTTATCGAGATAAAAACCCATGCAAATCACAATGCATACATGTGCATATGCGAATTTCGGTACCCTGTTTTACGACCCCCCCCCCCCCCCTCACCTCACACATACATTTTCAAAAACATTCCGCCGCAGCTTGCCACGTCCCCGATTTTTACACCACAGTAAAATGGTTAAGGACTGCATGGATTTCCATTCAGATTACATAACATGACATATTAATATTATATGACCGATAAAATCGATTCCTTGTTTGTCCAGATAAAATTTCCCCGAACAAAATGGCATTGTTCTGAATACAATTATATTGTTAAAATCACTTTTATACCTGAATTAATGCGTAATTTTCCCCTTGCAAATTGGCATAACATGAAATATGTATAATGGTCATGCATAAAATTGACCTAATCAAATGACTGTTATTAAAAATGTAATCAATGACAATTTGTCCGACGACAATATTGATTGACTCTGATTAACTTCGAAGGCCTGAAACGACGACCAACAGCAATATGTCATTCACACTTTTTAACCCTTTACCTAACCTGAAAAACAGACGACACTTGCAAACAAAACTCTTGAATAACTATTTTTTCTCATTTTTTTGTCTCAAAAACGTAGGTTATGACCCCTCATTGAAACGAGCTCGACGAGCTCGTTCCAAAGAGGGGTCATAAGCTATGTTTTTGAGACAAAAATGGAAAAAATAATAAAAACCAATTGGTGATTTTTGTGAATAGCGCTGACCGGTTTTGGTCGTTACGTTGGGTAAAGGGTTAACAATATCCCCCAATCAATATTTATGGGAAGAAATATAAGCATCAGATTTGGGCTGAGAAAAGATCACTTTGTTTAAAAAAAAATAGATGAGTTTTCAAATCACCGATAGCACCCGATTGTACATATGTAACGATATTTTATTGTCGAGCCTCACGTACTGTGGCAAACTGTGAATGCGGGAGTGCTCGCATGAGAAAATGAGGAGGATACGACATCCGAGTGTGAAAAGTTCGACTGGTCTCTTCCCTCATACCTACAGAGCTGTAAATAATTTTAGAAGAATCCAAAACCTAACACGACATGTCGGCTACATTTGGAAAAATGTATTGAATAACTAAACATCTTCGTTTTCTGCTTCAAAACATAGCTTATAGGCCTCATTGAAGCGTTTTGTTCCATCGATGGGTCATCACATATGTTGTGTAGGCAAAAAAATGAAAAAAAATACAAATCAATTTTGAGGGCTCAGAGAGAGAGAGAGAGAGAGAGAGAGAGAGAGAGAGAGAGAGAGAGAGTATCTTTACCAATATATTTTTACATCACAATACCAGCACCAAAGAATCAGGTACGGTAGAGGTAGGTCATGGGAATTCAGTTACCTGGACCTTGTATCTGTCTTTTAGGTTTCCGTCAATGCAGTTTATTGGGAACTGACATAAAGGGGGTGATGGGATACATAGACTCTTTACTCTTAACATTTGTTGGAAGATTCCCTCGTATGATTTGGATCTTAAATGTCCTTCAGAGACAATAAAAATGTGCATTTTTGTCCCCATATTCAATGAATTTGTTAAAAATGGAGAGAAACTGTGCATTTTTCTCAATGCAAAGGTGCGTTATTACCTAACATATAGCTTTGTGTGTTGCATTTTACTTCCGCGTTATTAAAATACGTAGGTCAACGCGTTAATATATATCAGTGTATATGTGCCCTTTTATGACCGTGTCCACTATTTATGACCGTGTCCACCCCCCCCCCCCAACCCCCGTTCGAAATGCTTACTACATTGCTGGATAAGAAATAAAGAGTTTTTTGAACTTGATTGATTTTCTCAATTGGTAATTTACTGACTGCAAAGTTCGTGATACATATTTTCAATTTTTTAAAGAGTAATTCACTCACAGGAGTTGGAGGAATATCATTCAGAATCATTAATCGGCGGTTCTGCACTCTAAAATCAGTTGGGTTAAAAATCAACACAAATCATCTGGGTTAAGTGAATACGAACCCAATTGGGTTCATATTCACTCATCCCAGTTGATTTGGGTTGAACATCACACCAATTCAGTGGTAAAACGTACCACTGACGATCCTCTCTCCGTCTTTCTTCTCATTTCATTGTAGAGAAGCTGCCCCCCCCCCCCCCGCCTTCACTAATTATAACCTGCAGTACAGAGTTTTTGTAGGGATGGGGGTAGGGGATGTGCCCCCTCCCCCAATGACTTTGCATACTGGAAAGTTTCTTCTGAATTGGAGTCTTAGATATGGATTCGCTCTTGTTTGTAATCGTGCACTTTCTTTCAAGACTAGATTTTGATACTTGGACTCAGGGACGCCGTAATCACGGGGGCAGTGGCTGGCAGATGCCCTCTCTGCCTTCCACCACGGGGCGACAGGAGGCAGACAATGCCCTTTCTAGGTTCGTCACTCAATATTTTCAGTAATTTATTCTCGAAGTAAAGCTAAAATACACCCCAAATCAGATCTGGGAACTTTCAAAATTCAATGGGACAATTGGGAGAGTTTAAGAAGGGGGTGCCCCCTCCCGAAGGGAGGGAGGACACCATCGCTCAAACTCTGCCATCTCGGGCGTTTGACCTTCGATACATGCTTCGGCATGTCATGGCGGGGCTGCTAGTGTGCCGCTGAAGTGCTTCCAGCGCCCCTGCTTGGACTTATGCCATGCACACAAATGATCGGAAATACAGATGAAGGTCTGTTGTACCCTGGGGCCCGGCATTACCATTATGGAATACCGGCACGAAAGTATTAATTAAATAAGATGTTGCGTCATGACCATTACGTATAAATTTTATTTATACACAAATAAATTTACACCTAGTTTTGCACTTGAATCGTGACTGACGAATACTCCAACTGCATCATCAAGGCATGTCTTCAACTTATTTATATTTATAATTATTTATTTATTTATTTATTTATTTATTTATTAGGATTTAACGACAGTTAGACAGCCAGGGTCACCTCGTGTCGGACAGTTTTACGGATAGAGGAAGTCGAGGTACCCGGAGAGAACAACTGAGCAACGGCCAGACTTCCCAACGTACTGACTCCAAGCTGGGTTAGCATTGGTTGAAGACAAGTGCACCACAGACGTATAGTACACCTTAGTACACAGCGCTAGTGTACACCACGTGGGCAATCGGGATTAAGTGCCTTGCCTAAGGACACAACACAGTTACCTCTGTCGGGGGTCGAACCTTGGGCCTTTCGGTTTAAAGTCCAATTCCGTAACCACCGAGCTACCGCGTCTAGGCATGTTTTCAACGAAGGCATGTTTGCCTTGATGATGTAGTTTAAATAGTTGAACAGTCGGGATATGAGTCATCACAGTCTGGACAAATCAAGTCCTCTCACAACCGATCATCTTTGCGACGCCTATATCCGAGGTTAGCACGAGTATGCACCCCGAGAACCGTCTTATCTGCATGGATTGAGGTGATTGACAGGCACGTTATTTACCCGAGGTAACGGTCAAAACCGGACCAGAGCTATCGCAAAAATTGCCATTCAATTTTCATTCAATTTTCATTTTTTACCTCAAAGACATAGCTTTTGACCCCTCATTGGAACGAACTCGTTGAGATCGTTCCAATGAGGGGTCATAAGCTTTGTTTATAACGCAAAAATGAAATAAAAGTTATTCACTAATTTTGTTTGCAAGTGTTGTCTGCTTTTCATGTTAGGTAAAGGGTTAAGCCGTCACATTCGGTTCAAATCAGGTTTACGGCCACTTGGTCGGTCATCTTCGCGATGCTCTTTAGTAGAGGTGGTACTCGGCTCTAATAATAATAAAAAAAAAAAAAAAAAATAAATAAATAAATAAATAATTAAATAAATAAATAAATAAATAAATTTTTGGATAGTGATCTTTTTGTTTAATTATAACAATTGTTGCTTTCATGACTACACGGCAGGCAGAGGGTTAAATAGTATTTAGAAAACAATCTTTCTGCATGCCTGTCGGCTCTAAGGTTTCGCATGAATCAATCAGCCTTTTGTAATACTTCAATGGAAGTCTCAAACACAATCGCATAGTTCGTGAATTTTGTTCGTTGTCCAGTTATATCTAATGAAGCAATTGGAAATTACGGAAAAGCATGTTTTGTCTTGCACGTTAATTGGCTGAAGGTCATAGAACCGGTGTTGCGCAACTTTCGTTTACCTGACAACGGAATCATTTAAATTCGGACTCAAAGAGTTGAAGCAGTCATTCGTCCATTTACTCTCTCTTGTGAGACTCCAAGAAAAGTTACTCAGTCATCAAACGAAACTCTATCAACATGAGGGAAATCGTTCACTTGCAAGCTGGACAATGTGGAAACCAGATCGGAGCTAAAGTAAGTGTTATTGTGCAGATTTTAATTTTCTCTGATTTTCAAATTTTAACCCTCGCCGGGAATTATTTTAGAACAATAGTAGTGCGTATATTTTATTTTGTTGTTGAAAACTGCTGTGTGTTAAACTTTTGAAAGGAGTAAAAAATGTTTTCAAAGTGTATACGCTATACCACTGTTATATAGAAAAATACAATATACGCAATACTCTTGTTCTCGTACTAAAATATATCCCGGCGAGGGGAAAAGATGACCGCTACATAACATCGTAACATGGGTTTAAACAATCGGTTTAAGGGCCTATATAAGTAATGAAATTTTGTTTATTTTGAAATTTTCACCTCTCATATTCCTTAAATTCAGATTAAATATACACAAATTATACATCAAAATGAAGGTTGGGATGTATAGAACACGAAACACATATGTAATCAACTCGTAGAGTCGACTGTAGGCACCACTGGTTCCTGGAAGTCTGCTACCGAATTCGCACCAGAACTGATAACAAAATAATATTTCATCAAAACAACTTGTGGCCAAATGTGCTTCATATATCCAAGAACAAAGCTAGGCATTCAAAACACTTTCGAATACAGCGATAGGTCTGCATTTTGGAAAAGGACAACACTGTCTGCATTTGTTATTGAAGATGGTTTCCATGCTCGACAGACATGCGCAAATCACTCGTTACCACGAATTTCCATCAAAAAACAAAATCGTAATTCTAAGAAATTTCAACAGGTATCATGATGCCTTGCATTGAATATGGCAACATGTGCAATCTCTATCTAATAACAGTATACTGTATGAAGGCGATCTTTTTCATTATTTGATTTTAGACGGCGTTGTTTTTACATGCTTTTTCTGTCCGATGACGTCGGCCGGAAATCGAAAGTATACTCATACGTAAACAAAAACAAAGGCTTTGGACTTTTCCCCAATGCAGCTCTGTCGCCGTGTTTTGAAGAATTTTTATCCCCTAGCTTTGTTCTTGGATATGTAAAGCACATTTGGCCACAAGTTGTTTTCGTGAAATATTATTACATTATCAGTTCTGGTGCGAATACGGCAGCAGACTTCCAGGAATCAGTGGTGCCTACAGTCGACTCTATGAGTTGATTACACATGTGTTTCGTGTTCTATACATCCCAACCTTCATTTTGACGTACATTTTGTGTATATTTAATTTGAATTGAAGAAATATCGGAGGTGAGAATTTTCAAAATAAACAAAATTTCATTACTTATATAGGCCCTTAACACTTTCGCTGCCGAAAGCAACTATTGTCACCTATTTTATGATCTGTTCGTTCTGGTATGCGCAGATCAAACCTGCCATCTGATTAATTGTTGGAAAGTGCTCTCTAAGCCCTTCCCAACAATTAATCGGGTGGTAG
This sequence comes from Pictodentalium vernedei, assembly GCA_031216915.1. Classification (NCBI taxonomy): domain Eukaryota; kingdom Metazoa; phylum Mollusca; class Scaphopoda; order Dentaliida; family Dentaliidae; genus Pictodentalium; species Pictodentalium vernedei. Next base: position 82,308,278 of record CM062291.1, read on the forward strand.
AGTTTCAAGTATGTCATAATTTTTATTAAACTTCCTCGCATACAGGCGTACATAGAGGTCCTCCATATATGACTAAAGTGGGCGTGGCAGTGAAACACTTAAAGTGTTATATACACGAGGAAACATAGGTTACCATGAAATTCTCAACTCTGATATTTCAAAAGGAATGATGCTTTGTTTCTGCCTATTTAGTTATAACCCCCCCCCCCCCCCCCCCCAGAAAAAAAAACAAAAACAAAGGTCAAACTGTGTAAACGGGCTTAGCTCATTTACACTGTTTGGCCTTTGTTTTTGGGGGGTTTATAACTCAAATTATAAACTGAATCTCCCCACAAATGAAAAGTAGACTAGTCCATTTCTTTGTATACAGTCCCACATAAGACGTTGGAACCCCGTGCGTCAGAACTAAAAGGGAAAATCCACATTTCGCATGGAGTATCAATCGTCAGAAATATTTAATCTTTTACCCAAGGTGAGGTTCAAAACCTGCCAGCGTTGTTTACCAAAATCACCATTCAATTTTTATTACATTTTTGTCTCAAAAACATAGCTCTTGTCCCCTCACTGGAACGAGCTCGTTGAGATCGTTCAAATGAGGGTCATAAGATATGTTTTTGATGCAAAAAATAGTTATTCGGGAATTTTGTTTGCAAGTGTCTTTTCCATTTCGTTTTTGGTAAAGGGTTAAGGGCCTATAAAAGTAATGAAATTTTGTTTATTTTGAAAATTCTCACCTCTGATATTCCTTCAATTCAAATTAAATATAAGCAAAATGTACTTCAAAATGAAGGTTGGGATGTATAGAACACGAAACACATGTGTAATCAACTCATAGAGTCGACTGTAGGCACCACAGGTTCCTGGAAGTCTGCAGCCGTATTCGCACCAGAACTGATAATTTAATTATATTTCACGAAAACAACTTGTGGTCAAATGTGCTTTACATATCCAAGAACAAAGCTAGGGGATAAAAAATTTTCACAACACGGGTACAGAGCGGCATTGGGGAAAATTCCAATGTCTTTGCTGTTTACGTACGAGTATACTTTAGATTTCCGGTCGACGTCATCGGACAGAAAAAGCATGTAAAAACAACGCCGTCTAAAATCAAATAATGAAAAAGATCGCCTTCATACAGTATACTGTTATTAGATAGAGATTGCACAGTTGCCATATTCAATGCAAGGTATCATGATACCTGTTGAAATTTCTCAGAATTACGATTTTGTTTTTTGATGGAAATTCGTGGTAACGAGTGATTTGCGCTTGTCTGTCGAGCATGGAAACCATCTTCAATAAAAAATGCAGACAGTGTTGTCCTTTTCCAAAACGCAGACCTATCGCTGTATTCGAAAGTGTTTACTTTTGAATGCCTAGCTTTGTTCTTGGATATTTGAAGCACATTTGGCCACAGGTTGTTCTAGTGAACTATTATTTTATTATCCGTTCTGGTGCGAATACGGTAGCAGACTTCCAGGAACCAGTGGTGCCTGCTGTCAACTCTGAGTTGATTACATATGTGTTAAGTATTCTATACATCCCAACCTACATTTTGATGTATAATTTGTGTATATTTAATCTGAATTTAAGGAATATGAGAGGTGAGAATTTCAAAATAAACAAAATTTCATTACTTTTATAGGCCCTTAAAATGAAAAACTCTCGATTCACTGGAAAAGGTATTGTCTTGATAGGTTTTGGAAAGTAAACTTATTATAACATGGCGCATTTATTGTACTGTATGTATAGCCTTGATCACATGTAAGGATTTAGTTATAATTTGGATTTCCAAACGTCACTCTGCTTCATTTTATTGGGAAATCCCATGAGTTATTGCTGTAAAATTGTTCAGATATCCAACAAGTCCGGTTATTAAATGTTCATTGCTGTGAGATATTTGGAATACCAGATTCGTTATTAAATTGTTATCTTCAATTTGTCTCCGTGTCATCAGTTGAACGCCATTGTTGCACAGCAGACACCAACGATATTCCTCACCGTTATACTACCACGTTCAAGGACAGAGCTCTGTGCATCCATTCCTGCTGATGCCCCCCCCCCCCTAGACCGTGATTGACCCTGCACCATAGCGGTCATGCTCAGCAATGTTGGCTGCATGGAATCGCTCTCCCGCTCTTCTCCATACCCTGGAACGCATATCTGTATGCTATAGGCAGTACCTTGACTCATCTGTAAAAAGGACAGGTCGCCAATCTTCTCTGGTCCATCCAACGTGGTCCATGGCCCATTCATATCGTGCCTGGCGTTGGTTCTGGGACAGCGGAATGCGAATACATGGTCTTGATCGGAGACCACCTTCGTGCAACCTTGCCCGATAGTCTGCGTCGAAACATTTACCTCGGATGCATTCTGCAGGTCACTGCGAAGCTGGGTTGCTGTGGCAAAGCGGTTCCTATGGGCCTGAATGATCAAAAACCGGTCTTCAGCTGCAGATGTTGCCCTGTCTCTGCCACCACCATGCCATCTTACTGGTATGCCATACTGCTGAAATCTTGCCCTTGGTCTGGTAATCACCATATGGTGTACACCAAGGCTTCGCCAACCTTACGATGGGTAGCCCCTTGCTCCACCATCCCTACAGCCCGCCACATTTCTGCTTCAGACGAATGTCTTCTTACATTTGCATTTGCCATATTTAATCATTAAATTACAAGGGTATGTTTTGAAACGAAGATTGAATACCCTACACGTCATGTACATGCAGAAAGTACACAAAAACATGATGAAAATCAAGGGGTACATGCTTTCAATGACTGTCACGAAAAGTGCTTGTCAACTGAGCTAATGTAAACACTGGGGACCATCTCAATACATTCCTCAATCACATCCACCAAAAATATCGCAAATATGTCACAAGCAAATTTCACAATGTGTCAAATATTTGGTGCTTAGCAAACTTTGAGTAGTATATGATTATTTTAACTAAACGAGCCGTTTGGGGGCTCGGTGGCTCAGTAGGTCGAGGTGCAGGCTGCAAGCCGAGGGGTCCTCGGTTCGAATCCCACCTGTGGCAATCGCGTTGTCATTTGGCAAGACACTTCACTCCCATTGCCCATGTGGGGCACGGTGACGCTGTGTACTAAGGCGTATTCCACGTCGATGGTGCACATGTCTTCAACCAATGCTAACCCTGCTTGTGTGGAGTCGGTATGTTGGGGAGCTGACAGTTGCTCGGTGGTTCTCTCCGGCTACTCCGGCTTCCTCCATCCGTAAAACTGTCGTGGTCATGATTAGCCATTGTGCAGAAAAATGTGACCTTAAACACCAATAAATAAATAAATAACGAGCCGTTTGTTATATTTTCAGTTCTGGGAGGTGATCTCTGATGAACATGGAATAGACCCAACTGGTACATACCACGGTGATTCGGACCTGCAGCTGGAGAGAATTAATGTCTATTACAACGAGGCTACAGGTATGGACTCTTGAAGTCTTTTAATCAGGTGTATCTGAAAGGGCCCCAAGCTGTTAACACTGTGGCCTGGAAGTAGTTTTTAAATAAAGCTTTCTCATTCTCAAGAGGGTTTCAAATCGGCAATCAGAATGTTTTGTCATTAACAACGGTAAAAGTTGATAATTATTTTTGATCACTGAAGTCAGTTTAGTAATTTTTTTATATTGCCAACCTACTTGAACTAGAGCCCAGCAAATCACACATGTTCGATTCGAATCGAATATCGAATCATCTCTTATACGAAATCGAAATGGACCTCGATTCGAATCGGTGGTGTCTTGATGTCCGGTTGGAGTGCTATAAACCTGATTATTTATTGGTTTTTAAGGTCACATATTTATGCACAATTGGCTAATTGAGACCGTTTTACGGGTTGAGGAAGCCGGAGCACCCGTCGAGAACCACCGAGCATCGACGAGCAACTGTCAGCTGCTCAACATTCTAATTGTGTTCAAACTTCGCTCAAGCAGGATTACAGCGGTTGAAGACATGTGCAACATCGACGTACAGTAGGCCTTCATACACGACGCCATTGTGCCCCCCCCCCCCCCCCCACCCATGTAGGCAACCGGGATAAAGTGCCTTGTCCAAGGGCACCAGGCGAATCGTCTCTGACGGGGATCGAACACAAGAATCCAACAGTCGGCCACTGAGCTACCGCGATCCCTTAAACCTGATTTGTTCGGACTGTGATGGTTCAAGTCCCGACTGATAGAATAATCCAACTACATCATCAAGGCATGCCTTCATCGAAGAAAAGAGGCGCTTTATAATCAGGGGGTGGGGGCTTCTGAACCTTTATATCCCTTGAGTGGAACAAGGTACCTTATTTACTGCTTTAGCATTGTGGCGCCTTGTTCTTCTCGGGGTACGATATAATGTCAATACTATTGTGTCGCATTACAATTTTTATCCCACAAATGTCTGTTTATTCGAACAATAAATGCCTTGGATAAATTTTTGCTTTTTTCACCTAGTAGGGTGATTAATTTTCCCCACAGGCTTAACACTGAAAGAATTTATTCCTACAGTAGAAACGGATTTGTTGACCTCTGCCGCATTCGTGTAGTATAATTAACAGTCCAATTGTTTTCTTTAAACCTGTTTGAAAGTATTACACAATACCAGTAGAAAAAAATACACATTGTTCATTTAATAAAGTATTTTTGCAACTTTAGCTCAGGTTTGTGGGGAAATTATTTTTGGACATATGTATCACTACGCCTTTTTTATTTTGGGCAATTTTGCTTGTCTTCGAAATGGACCCCTGTGCACCTCACTTCTCGCTGTATTTTGTAGCGAGTAACAGCACGATTTCACCTCGACTGTCTTGTAAAAGTTTTATGGGATAAACAAAATAAACGTATAGCGTTTTCAAGTAAAAAATGTATTCTACTCGTAGAACTAAGAATGAAAGAGACTTGCCAGAAGCCCGTCGGTTTCATTCTTAATCCTACTCATAGAACATATTTTTTACTTGAAAACTCTATACATTTATTCAATATATAACATGTTGTAAACCTGGTCTTTACCCCGAGTCGAGGACACTTTTTCACCCCTTGTCGGCGGGTGGTTTCGGCGAATATAGAGCATATTGGAACTCGGAGGACGATATGCAAAAGTTAACTTCAAAACTAATTCGAACATTGTCATTTTTATTGCAGGTGGAAAATATGTTCCACGTGCTGTACTCGTTGATTTGGAGCCAGGTACTATGGACTCCGTTCGATCCGGCCCCTTTGGTCAGATATTCCGTCCTGATAACTTCGTGTTTGGACAGAGCGGAGCTGGTAACAACTGGGCTAAAGGTCATTATACGGAAGGAGCGGAGCTGGTGGATTCCGTACTCGACGTTGTGAGGAAAGAGGCAGAGGGATGTGACTGCCTACAGGGGTTCCAACTAACACACTCTCTTGGAGGAGGTACCGGTTCAGGAATGGGAACGCTGTTGATCAGTAAAATTAGAGAAGAGTATCCAGACAGAATCATGAACACCTTCTCCGTCGTACCGTCACCAAAGGTGAGAGAACTCTTTTCCATTTTCTATAAATTTTACTTGTTCGATAGCAGAAAGAACGAGGTTCTTAATGATTTAAGGGTTAATCCTAACTATCCCCTTTTGGTTTTTACCCCAACATCTCAATGAGATATGAATGAAAACTAGATCATTCAAGTTAAGACAAGGGGAAAAAGCATTCCCTCTTCAATTTTGGAAGGATAAAAATGTGGTGATCAAAAATGTATTATCTTTTAACCCTTTACCTAACATAAAAAGCAGACGACACTTGCAAAAAAAATTCTTGAATAACTAATTTTTTTCATTTTTTGTCTCAAAAACATAGGTTATGACCCCTCGTTGGAACGAGCTCGACGAGCTCGTTCCAACGAGGGGTCATAACCTATGTTTTTGAGACAAAAAATGAAAATATTTTGAAAATTAATTGGCGATTTTTGAGAATAGCGCTGGCCGGTTTTGGCCGTTACGTTGGGTAAAGGGTTAAGGCACCTGGAAGACATAAACGTATCACGTCGCTTCTGAGGCCGTACACTTTATCAGTTAATCACTAACCCCCACCCCCCCGCACACACATACAATATAGGCTTGATATCTAACTTCCCTTTCGGTTTTAACACTGCATGCCACTAAACCAGAAGGGTTAAGGTTTTATTGGTAAATAATATTAATTTTTTTTAAAAATATCAAATTAATCTTTTAAAAATTAAAAACCTCTGTTGGGTAAAAAGGTTAACATGTGTTATCGGTATATAACAGGACTTTAACCCTGAGGGCCTCATGGAGTCCTGGGACACTCAAAGCTGTTATGAATTCTCATAGCCATTTTCGCAAGAATCAAAATGTATTTTTCCAAATTTAGATGAAATATAAGCCCTGGCTTACGACCCCTCATTGGAACAAGATCATCTATGCATTCTAACGGGGGAGGGGGTCATTGACATTCGCCAAATATCATATATCACCAAATTTAAATTAATTTGGTGAAATTTGAGATTTAATCTTGAACTAGCCGGGGCGGACAGAGCCATGAGAGATTATTGGGGAATGCACCAAAGAGGGTCCTAGGGTCCAGACCCGGAGAGAGTTTGCGAATTAACGAACGCGGCTTCCATGCATCTGAGCGATCTATGGCAGGCAGTCCACATGGAGGACATATCCATGGCATTTTGTATCATCTTCATCGATCATTCGACAAATATGGTTCTACCGGGGGTGTGGGGAGGATCCATCGGGAAGACCATACTTCGGCCCAAACAGATTAATTGATTTTTGAAATTAAAGGAACGATGTTTCATTTCATTGGAGCGATCAGTGGCCAACTAGACTGCTGGTATTTAAGAATTGAATGCAATTTTTATAATCTTTGTTGGAGTATGAACGTGTGGGAATGGGTACAAATTATGTAGGGATTCATACAATTTGTACCCATTCCCACACGTTCATACTCCAATAAAGATTATAAAAATTGCATTCAATTCTTATAATTACATTCCGTAACTGTTTAAACAACTTTTTACCAAACAACAAAGCAGAAAAACGAAATAAAACATGTACGAACGAACGAGGCGAAAAACCACCCTCACACAATCTGATTTTTAATTTTCACAACTTTAGAAATGGAAACGAGTATTCTGGTAACGGGATTTATGCCACGTTGGGAAATGTCACCAAAGAAACAGCAGCGGAGTTGATCACTGCGAGAGGCGCTAAAAGTTAAAAACCCGCCCAAACATCAGCCGAATTACATTCTGTCAACTGCGCTCTATCGTAAATGCGGGTCAAAGTTCGACCAAATGAATGAAAATGAATTACATGTGGTCGTGACGCTTTCATCCAGCTGACCAATGGGAATTGAGTATTTGGACCCAAAACGTATAACTACATTAACAATGTAATTATATCGAAATGTCCTTTATGTGGACTGCCAATTGTCGTCCACATAAAGGACATTTCTGTGTACCGCTAACTTCTGCAATCGGATTCGTTTCGCCTTTTGGTTATTTTCACGAAATTCCAGGCACCAACAGATGTTGGGTTGCATCAAATTTGGGGCCCCAGGAATTTTCCCGGTGGACCATACGCCCAGTTCGCCTCTGAATTATCCAGAGACGAACCGCCGATTTTTCTGTTAAAAGTTCACAATGTAATTGTTATCGATCAGATATAATCTGTCCACCCCACCAAGACAGGACCACCATTCAGTATTACAAAAGGAAATAATATTGTTGGCACTCGGACTGTCTGTTAACATTTTTCCCAACACAAAATTCCACCCACTACATTTTCTGTTAAATAAGACATTCCATTTCTCTACATGCAGAACACAGCCTATTGCCTCTTCATTGGAAAGAGCGTGCACCAGATAGTTTCACTGATAGATTATAAGCTCTGCGGGGGAGCAAAACTGAAGCATGTGTCTGTGCACAATCTTGGTGTGATATTAATAACGGCAGCATTAATATTAATATTAACAGCAGCATGTATAAAGTAATCGTTTGGTAATTTCAATACCAGACCAAGCGCATCAAGGGGCGCAACTTATACAGCGATAATAATGAAATATGGACAGCGGTTGTTCGCGAACGATCTACCATTAACTAACAACTAATCTCGATACCAAGGATTTGGTGAGATGTTGGGGAAGGGAGTTTGGGTCTCGTCCAACAATTTAGGCCCAATAATTCAATGGTTGAATGGACCGAATGAAAGTCCAGGCTGTCGCGAAAAAAACTGATTTGGAGGGGTGGGGGGGGGGGGGAGGGCGGGGGGAGCGGTTAAACCTGATTATACCGAAGGTAATGGTTCAAGTTCCGACTGATAAAATAGTCCAGTTACATGTTGTGCACACTAAAAACTAAAGTGTTAAAACTGACACTTTCAAGGTGTTAAACCCATTCTAACTCTTAGGGTTTGATTTTAACACTCAAGGTGCAATGCTTTAAGCACTTAGACATTACAATCGTCAGACATCTGAAACTTGAATGGATGGCACTTCCCATGTGTCTAACATTGGTGGCTCTTCCAGAATCGTCCATAATTTGATTTGCGCTTGGTGGGTACATAATTAAAAGGACACAACGCAGATGACGAGAATCAGGCTCGAGAGTTCGAGCCTGATCCGCGTCATCTGTGTTGTTTCCTTTTAAGTGTCGCGACATTACACTTGTCAAGTGGTAGTATTGTAACACCTATCAAGTTCTGGGATATCTACGCTTGAACAAATTGCTAGTTCAGCACTTAGTAAGTGTTAAATACAGCACTTCAAGTGTAGTTGTTAACACTTTAGTTTTTAGCGTGTACAGTACAGTCGCCATGGGTTTAACCGTTTACCCAACGCGGACGATATCTACCCATCCGTGGAAACTGACAACTTCACGGCGGCTCTACTGTGGTTGAAGTAATTATCACTCTGGATTGAAGTTAACAAAGTCAACCAAAAAAAACTAAAAACTTCTTGGAAATTTAGTTGGGGACGAATAAAATCTACAGTTGATAGTCGCGAAGCAATTTTCTATTTAATTATGTACCGCACAGGTACTCGTGATTGGTCATTCTGCTTGCTCCCACTGCAAAAATTTGGTGCTACAGATCTTTATTTATCTTAAAAGCCTCTTCTACGAAATCTCCCATCTACAGCAACACAAGAAACCATGCGGAAAATAAAAATCGGCTCTGCACAAGTGTGGAACGGAAATCGTTGACGGACTGTGTTCAAACAGAACCGAAATTTCGCTGGAATTTTCTACAAATCGTGCAACGCAATTTCAAACTGAATCCCTAGCGATAGATAAAAATCGCCCCCTACGTTCCAGTGTGTTCTATATGCCAGTAGGCACATTCAATTCAATTCATTTATTTGTCTCTTTCCATACAATGGCGTAAGATGATATTTAAACACACAAATACAAATAACACGTGCGCTATTCTTCTACTGTGGAAAATAAATTTATGATTTTCAGAGGTTCTTTCACTTTAAATTGTGGTCGAGTATCTTTTGTTTACAATATCGTGCGAACACGATCAATGTTCGCCGCTTGCAGGGACTCGCGGCTATTTAATAGCCGCGTGGGTCTGCACGCCCGAGCATGGAGTGTATTCGCATCTTGTTTACAAAAGGGCGGAGTGGGTGTTTATTGCTTGCAACAAATAAATATTATGAGCACTGATAGGAGTGCAACGTTAAGGCTTTTCTAAACCCAGCCCATATGCCTCAAGGGGTAAGTTCGTCTTGCTCTCCCCAATGAGGGATCCGAGGCATTCGGGAATAATTAATGACTGCCAGGTTTACGTTCCAGTTTGCAAAACCTTCGCTAAGAGGGTTTATCGGATGCAAGGAAAGAACTAATCACTCGAGGGTGTTCGCATTCTGTTTATTTCACGAATAAATCCACATAAGTTTTTTAGCTTCTCCATTGATTTATTTGCAAATAGTTCTGTCAGTCTGAACATACAAGGCTTTTTATAATAGTACTTATCGATATATCGTTTCCTAAGTGATTGGAATTGGTCGCAGACTGGCAGCACATGTTACTCATCTCCTAATCCTTCCTTACAGAAATCATTTTCTCTCATCGTATGGGATATTTTTCCAGTCACCAACTTCAACAGGCAAATGATGGTTACGAGTTCTAAATTTTATTAACAGGGAAGATTGTTCACATGTTATTTATTTTACTTAAGTAAGGCTCCATCTTAAAAATACTTTTAACTGCCTTGTAAAATACGTATTTCGTTGACTAATTTAAGGTCGAATACCAATTTTGGATATACTGGTCCTGCAATCTTTTAATTGCTTCATGGAACCAGTGTGTATTTACATCTTGACTTATCCACAAATTTGACATTGCCATTTTATCCATTTTTTAGCTCACCTGACTTTCAGTCAGGAGAGCTATAGTGATCACTCACCGTCCGTCGTCCGTCGTCGTCCGTCGTCCGTGAACATGGTGTTTGCGTCTTCTCCTCCCAAACCGCTGAACCAATTTAATTGATATTTGAGATAATAGTTTGTTATGACATCGCAATTTGATTTTGTTTAAATCAAGTCGCCCCGCCCGTTGGTATTGTCACACCCAAAAAGTGTGCTGAAATCTTAAAAAAATCTTCTTCTCATGAACCAGCTGTAGCAGAGACTTGATATTTGGTGTGCAGCTTCCTTTTGAGGTGTAGATTCAGATTTGTTCAAGAGAAGTTTGTGGGGCTATACTTGGCGTCATTATGGGAGGGGCAAAATTTTTGGCCCCGCCCAAAATTTCTATTTTCCAAACCGAGAGGCTGATTTGAACCAAATTTTATGTGAGGGCTTATTGGGTCATAAGTACCTAATTTATGCTGATTTTTTTTTCCGCAGCCCCATGGGAACCGCAGGAGCTAAAAATAGAAAAAAATTAAAACGCCCATATCTCCAAAACTGCACGGCACCGAGAATTTTTATTTGGTGTGAAGCTTCCTTAGAACCAACAGAAAGAATTGGTAGAAAAAAAATGCCATCGGTTTTATCATAGGGTACAGTTTCGGGACTTTGAAAAAGTGCTGAGTCAGCATTTTTTAACACTGTAGGCAATGGGAAAAACATTAAAAAATCTTCTTCTCCAGATCCAGCAGGCAGAATCTTTTGATATTTGGTATGCAACATTGTGGGGTGGATCTGATTCAAGTTTGTTCAAATCGGTCCCTTGGGTTTATATTTGGGCTCAGTATAGGAGCCCAAATTTGAACTTAGTGCATTTCAGGCAAATTTCTTTGAAAATCTTCTTCTCCAGATCCAGCAGGCAGAATCTTTTGATATTTGGTATGCAACATCGTGGGGTGGATCTGATTCTATTTTGTTCAAATCGGCTGCCTAGATTCATATTTGGGCTCACTATAGAAGCTCAAATTTGAACTTAGTGCATTTCAGGCAAATTTCTTCAAAAATCTTCTTCTCAAGATCCAGCAGGCAGAATCTTGTGATATTTGGTATGCAACATCCTTAGGGGGGCGAGATTCAAGTTTGTTCAAGCCATGTCCCTAGGTCCATATTTGGGCTCACTGTGGGAGCTTGAATTGTAACTTTGTTTGAAATGAGGAATTTTCTTAAAAAAATCTTCTTCAGATCCAGCAGTCGGAATGGTTTGATATGTGGTGAGTAGCATCCTTGGGGGAGGGGGGGGGGGGGGGATTCAAGTGTGTTAAAGCCAAGTCCATGGGTCCATATTTGGGCTCCCTGTGGAAGCCCAAATTATAACTTAGTCAATATGAGGAATTTTTCTTTAAAAATCTTCAGATTCAGCAGTTGGAATGTTTTGATATTTGGCATGGAGCAACCTTAGGGGGCTGAGATTCAAGTTTGTTCAAGCCAAGTCCCTTGGTTCATATTTGGGCTCACAATGGGAGCCTGAATGACAACTTAGTTCAAAATGAGGAATTTTCTTTAAAAATCTTCAGATCCAGCAGATGAATGCTTTTGATATTTTTTATGCAGCATCCTTAGGGGGGGGGGGGGGGGGAGGGGGGAAGATTCAAGTTTGTTCAAGCCATGTCCCTAGGTCCATATTTGGGCTGATTGTGGGAGCTCGAATTGTAACTTGGTTCAAAATGAGGAATTTTCTTTAAAAATCTTCTTCTTCAGATCCAGCAGTCGGAATGTTTTGATATTTGGTGTGAAGAATCCTTAGGGGTATGAAATTCAGGTTTGTTAAAGCCAAGTCCCTGGGTTCATATATGGGCTCCCTGTGGGAGCCCGAATTATGACTTAGTTCAATATGAGGAATATTCTTTAAAAATCTTTTTTTAGATCCACTGGTCAGAATATTTGGATATTTGGTTTCAGCTTTTATTAGGAGGAGCAGATGCAACTTGTGGAAATCAATTCTCTGGGTTGATATTTAGACTACCATGTCAGGTGAGCGCCCTCAGGCCCCCTGGGGCCTCTTGTTTTTTAATATACCCTATCCATTCAAATTTTCTTTTTCTTTGGTTTGTTTCTATTAACAGAGTTTGGTATAGGAGATAACTTATTTTTGTATTTTCACTATTTATTAGTTTAGTCCAAAATTTAATAATCTAAGTTCAATTTTCAATGATATTGGGAAAATCCCAAGTTCTCCGTATACAAATACAGATGGTGTGGATTTCTTTAGGTTCATTACGAACTTCAAAAACCAAAATTCAGTTTTCCTAAAATTTATACTTAGTTGCCATTTATCACAATAATAGAAATAAGCTCTGTTTCATTAAGACCAGAGACGCACTATCCGCCAATAGTATTGTATCATCTGCGCAAAGAGTAACCAGCTTTAATAGACCAAAAATGCTCTCCTCACTCAGATCGGAGAGTGTTAAACATTTGTGACATTTATCAATTAGAAATGCTTCTAAATCGTTCAAATAAACTTCAAAAAATATTGGCGACAAATTTTCCCCTTGACTAACCCAGTTTGCGCAGCTAAATAAGGGGTAATACTTATTATTCACAATGACAGACGATTTTATTTCTTTATAAATGCCAACTATTACATAAAGAATACGCCCTTGGTTTCCGTTATACATAAGTTTATACCACAGGCCTTCCCTCCAGACACTGTCAAATGCTTTTGTCAAGTCAACAAGCGCAGTAGAGGCTACGTTTTCATTTTTTTTTGTAATTCTATCAACGCATGTAAAGCAAAAATGTGATCCTGTGCTGAAAAAATCTTTTCTAACACCAACCTGAGTTTCTGATTGTTTTCTTCTAAAAATATCTGCAAACGATTGCTTAATATGGCTGTAAACATTTTTGAGACTCGACTTACCAAAGTAATTTGGTAGTTTTCCGGATTATTCATAATCTCCCGATTTAAAAATAGGTTTATTTATTCCAACGCCCCAATCTTTTGGTAAAATGCCTGTTTTCAGAATCAGATGAAACAGTTTGTGGTGAATTAATTTAGTTTTATGAAAAGTTATGTATTCATTCAACATCTGATCGAATCCACTTGCCTTTCCTGAAATTCCATTTTTTAGCAATTTGCTCTATCTCATTAATTTCAATTGGATCGTTCAGAACTGATGTGCTAAAATTAAATTGCTCATTGGGCACTGTAGAACACATTGGGGAACAAAAAGTAACCCCTCAAAAAATTTGGTTGGCAATGAAATGTGTTCTTTGTGTTGATAGTTGACAGATAAATTGAGTGAACTAATTGTTTTTACTATAGACGCGAAGGCGTAATAAACACAGAACGACACGCATTTGCGTCCTCTTTTTATCTTTCCTAGCCAGCACTCGTGCCATATCTATTATCCCATTCACAAGTACGTGCCATTCAGTGTATATGTATGACTTACTGTGTGCGTGACAGAGGTCAAAGTGTCAAATCTAGTGTTGTAAGAGGGTACATGATTAGGCCTACCATAAAGAGCGAATCGATATCTTTTAACTTCAAGCCACATGCACGCTAAAAACTAAAGTGTTAACAACTACACTTGAAGTGCTGTATTTAACACTTACTAAGTGCTGAACTAGCACTTTGTTCAAGTGTAGATATCCCAGAACTTGACAGGTGTTACAACAATACCACTTAACAAGTGTAATGTCGCGGCACTTAAAAGGAAACAACGCAGATGACGCGGATCAGGCTCGAACTCTCGAGCCTGATCCGCGTCATCTGCGTTGTGTCCTTTTAATTATGTACCCACCAAGCGCAAATCAAATTATGGATGATTCTGGAAGAACCACCAATACTAGACACATGGGAAGTGCCATCCATTCAAGTTTCAGATGTCTGACTATTGTAATGTCTAAGTGCTTAAAGCATTGCACTTTGAGTGTTAAAATCAAACCCTAAGAGTTAGAATGGGTTTAACACCTTGAAAGTGTCAGTTTTAACACTTTAGTTTTTAGTGTGTGGAAATGTCTCGATTGGAACAATTATTGGGCGAGTGGGATTTAGGACCCCGCGAAACTTCGATATTGGATATTTTGAACTATTGTTACTCCCCCGAATGCGCATGCGTATAAACAATGGTAAAGATAACAATCTAAATTCTTGTAGCGATCTGTGGGAGAAAAATTGAAAACTTTCATTTGCCACAAATTTTATTTTTTACATGATGGACGGACAAATGATCAAATATTTTATAACATACCATTTAAAATGTTATCAAATAAGTTTTGTTAAAATTAGTTTTTAATGGTTCCATTTTTGTTTATTTTTTTTTTTACTTTTTACCCCAGTACATCGCCCTAGTAATTTGTTTCAAAAGACTGAGTGGCGTGTGTGTGTGTGTGTATGTGTGTGTATGTGTGTGTGTGTGTATGTATGTGTGTATGTGTGTATGTGTATGTATGTGTGTGTGTGTGTGTGTGTATGTATGTGTGTGTGTGTGTGTGTGTGTGTGTGTATGTGTGTGTGTGTGTGTGTGTGTGTATGTATGTGTGTGTGTGTGTGTGTGTGTGGGGGGGGGGGGGGTATAACTTCAAAGTCCTAAACATGTACTAAATCCTTATGAGAAAATCTGGACAGACATAGATTTAATTAAATCAAAAATTAACTTTCTTTGTTCTATAAACATATTTGCGATATGTTGTTTTAATAGTTCCATTTTACTTTAAAAAGTGGTATTATTCTGTATGACCTTGCGACAGATAATACCACACCTCCTTGAAGGCAATTATGTCAAATATGACCGCATGCGCTTTGGTGCGTGAATAATGAAGGGAGATAACTCGAAATTCTCGCCCTTCCAAAAAGAGTAGAAATAGTTCAATATGTTAAGATTTCGAATCTTAAGCTGGTATTCGGTTGATTCGAAACCCTCTGGCCGATTCGTTTTACTTCGAATCTTTTCACTGGAATTTAGCTTGATATAAGTAATCTTAATCGTCTCCCAAAACGTATAGCTGAGATAAGAAATGAAGAGTAATCGCTTGACTGGATTGGTTACGTGAAATAATTCATGAGAGGTGAGGGACGTTGTACAAACACGAGTGCGCGAATGCGCACGAGTGTTTTACAATATAGTCCCTCGCCTCGAATGAGTTTCACATAACCAGTCCAGTCAAGCGATTACTGTTTATTACTTTTCATTATTAAAGATAATAATATTCAACACTTTACCTAACGTAGCGCTATTCTCAAAAATCGCCAATTGATTTTAATTATTTTTTCATATTTTTATCTCTAAAACATAGGTTATGACCCCTCATTGGAACGAGCTCGTCGAGCTCGTTCCAATGAGAGGTCATAACCTATGTTTTTGAGACAAAAATAATGAAAATAGCTATTCAAGAAATTTTTTTTTTTTTTTTTTAGCAAAAAATGAAAATAGTCAAGAATTTTTTTTGCAAGTGTCGTCTGCTCTTCATATTGGGTAAAAAATAAAAACCAAATGTAGTCCCCATGACATCCACGACAAAGCAAGATATCTTATTCGATTCGAGGTTTGATTCTAAATCGAATAATCGATTCGATTGAAATCGAAAATACGTGATTCGCTGGGCACAAGTGGGATTGCCACACGCTCTCTACCCCCTCCCCCACTCCAGACCTTAAGTCTTCTGCTGCTTCATTCGGACTTCCATTTAGTATCCGCTGAGATTTAATGAGTGTAACCGGTGAGCTGAAAGATTGAATTTTTACAAATCCTTGCTCGCCAGTTTGTTCACGGTGTCATCTGCTCCTTTCCGTGTCTGCCATTTTCTGGTCTCGCTTAACAAATTATCCATTCGCCATGGTTAAAAATATTGTACCTTTCTCTCAGTTTTCGTGTAAAAGTCTCTATTAAAGTTTACAAAAAACGCATTTTGAATTTACAAAAAACTTCTGCGGTAATTTGCAAAAGGTTTCATTAATTACCTGATCCAAAGATATCATTTAACACATATCACCGCGGTTTTATGGTGTTTGGTTGTTTCAATTGCTATTGAAATCAAAATGCATAAAATAAACAGAATACATACTTTTATGAGTGAAGTACCATACTCCTGTCCTGCTCCTTTCTAAACAAGCTTGACGCTACAAGCAGTACTGTAATTCATCAACCCGTGTCTGTTCGAATTAGACTCATAATTGGGTAATGCATAAGGGCAATTCGGATATATGCGAGGGGGGGGGGGGGGGGGGGGGCTGCGAGACCCTAAGTGACCGCCGTGACAGACGAGTTTGTTAATTTTGTACGCACCACAGACATGAGCTTGTATTATATTTATGATAAATATGTATATATTGTAACTTGTCTGCCAAAAGGGGTAATAAGTTTAAAGAAATGGAATGAAATGAAAAATGAACCAGAATTGTCTCATTCGTGACAAGAAGGAACCCTTGCCGCTTGACACTCCCAGACATTCGTGAGAATTCGGGTGCCTGTACTCAAAAACAGGAGGTATCCTAAATGTATTTCGTATATAAATTGCAAAACCAAGCTGAATCTTAACCACCTGCACTTTGATGGCAAAGGTTTTCAGCAGCAAATATTTCCCATAATGCAGGTTAATATTTAACCAAATATACCTTGTTTGACAGAGCTCAATGAGCTCTGTCAAACAAAATATAATTGCTTAAATTTGAAGTTCAACAAGAGAAACAGTGATTGGAGAAATTTCTGCTGCATTACCAGGGTGATAGGGGTTAATTACTCGGGTTATTATCTCGTGTCCCTTTAAATTTCTTGTAACTCGAATTCCAATATATTCTTGTTTCTAACAAACGTATTTTCGTCTATTTCAGGTATCTGATACAGTGGTAGAACCCTACAATGCCACCCTCTCCGTGCACCAGCTCGTAGAAAATACAGATGAAACCTATTGTATTGACAATGAGGCTCTCTATGACATCTGCTTCCGTACTCTGAAGCTGACAACTCCAACATATGGTGATTTGAACCATCTCGTCTCCGCCACTATGTCGGGCGTTACCACATGTCTAAGATTCCCAGGACAGTTGAATGCTGATTTGAGAAAGCTTGCAGTTAACATGGTACCATTCCCACGTCTACATTTCTTCATGCCAGGATTCGCTCCACTGACATCGCGTGGCAGTCAGCAATACAGAGCTTTAACTGTTCCAGAACTCACACAGCAAATGTTCGACGCTAAAAACATGATGGCTGCCTGTGATCCACGACATGGCCGTTATCTCACAGTAGCGGCTATGTTCAGAGGGCGCATGTCTATGAAGGAAGTTGACGAACAGATGCTGAATGTACAAAACAAAAATAGCAGCTATTTTGTAGAATGGATACCCAATAATGTTAAAACAGCAGTCTGTGATATTCCACCCCGTGGTCTTAAAATGTCTGGCACTTTTGTTGGCAACAGTACCGCCATCCAAGAATTATTCAAAAGAATATCTGAACAGTTCACAGCTATGTTCCGTCGTAAGGCGTTTTTGCATTGGTACACGGGTGAAGGTATGGACGAAATGGAATTCACAGAGGCTGAATCAAACATGAACGACTTAGTGTCCGAGTATCAACAATACCAAGACGCAACTGCTGAGGAGGAAGGAGAGTTCGATGAGGGAGAAATGGACGAAGATGAAGGTTAAAAAGGAGCTTTCAGCTGACTCTTCCTCTTCACAATATATCGTTTTAAATTGCCCATTGGAGGCATAATTTACACTATAAAATCAGTTAAGTTAAAAATCAACCCAAATAAACTGAGGTGAAAGAATATGAACCCAATTGGGTTCATATTCACTCAACCCAATTAATTTGGTTTAATTTTAACCCAACCGTGATTCGAGTAAAAGAGCTGACTTCAACCGCAGAATCGAAACATTTAAACATTCTATAAAATAAAATTTGAATGCCCGTCATATATTCCCAAAAAAGTTTATTGTAAAAAACTAAATGAGATCCACGAGTAATTAATGTTTTGAACAAAAGTGAATCATTCATTTACGAAGATTCAATTAAATTCAGAATGCTTTCTGCAAAAAATACCTAAAAAAACGTGCATTCAAAAACCCAACTAGCAATTATTCTTTTTATGACACGGTAATAAGCAATCATTACAATAATTGTAAGGTTTCCATTATTGAACCGGTTTCTGTCTTTTGTTGTCCATTTTCCTTTTCTATCTCCCTTCACTCAGAAGTAATTGCACTCCTAACGAGAAAGCAAACATTTTTATTCGCTTGTTTAACCCTTTAGCTCCCATACAGCCATAAAAGGACCCATTAAAATTGCTCTGATTATATTGTCCCAAGTGTATTCTTCCTTGAGAATGGGACTGGTAGGATGCATTTCTCTTGACAGTGTTTTTACATTATTGTTGGCTGCCTGTACAGGCAGCCAACAATAATGTGGAAACGCTGTTAAGTCACTTGCAGGTTGCAGCTGTGTGCTTGTATATACGAACTAAAACCTCAGTTTTCTTTGAATGTTTCAAAATGTTTTACCCACAGAAAATCGACGGAGAAATATTTACAATATGTTGGGGCGTTTAATTTTTCCACTTATCGTTCTTGAACCATTACCTGGGTGTCTTCCAAACTATAAGTTTCGCTTTTTCAGTAAATGTTTGGAAGCAGATCATTTTACATAAAGGTCCCAATGCGTGCGATGGGAAGTTTGTGTACTGTGGGCATGTTCGTTTCTTAAGATTTTGAGTTAGTCTTCATCTATATTTTTCACCTACAGCTTCACCAAGAGCTCAACTAAGAGAATCGAGATGTGTGTTATTTTTGTCAAACTTCATTTCTTACCCCTGACTTAATGTACTATATTGTGTCGAGGAACGGTTTATCAAAAATGAGGAACAAAATATCAGAATAAAAAAATGAAGAAATGCAAATTTGTGTTTTAAATCGTTTCTTGTGTGTTGTAAGGTGTTGAACTGGAGTTCTAAAACCCTAACCCGCCGAACTCTGATATCAAACAAGTTCATGAACTCGCATGCGTTTAGCAACCAGAGAGACTGCTACACCGAAGGACACTTGGGGAACAAAGCATATTTTGTGCAGTAAAGTTTATATAAACCTCCTCTTATGCGATAATGTAAAAACATTACGAAATAGTTCCTCCATATCTATCGACTCTATGGATATCGAGTTATATTTCGTTGTATCCTTTATGTCAAGTAACATTATGTTGCTTTTACTCTTATCTAATCCTTTACCAAACGCGAATACAAGACGGTGGGACATGTAAAAAAAAATATGTTGAAAAACTGTAAATGTTCAGTTTTTTGTCTCCAAAACACAGGTTAAGACCCCTCATTTGAACGTCCGCAGAGCTCTATCCAACGAGAGGTCATAAGCTATGTCTTTAGGCAAAAATTGAAGCGATTTGAATTAAAATTACTTTTTCGAGAATATCCCTGGTCGACTACAGCCATTGCATTAGGTGAAACATTATTTAATGGAGTTAACCATTTGAACCCTGGTGCTATCTTCCATATCAGTTCAATGACGGCAATTGGAAGAGACAATATTCGCAACCTTACGGCTACACGTTGAAAATAATGATTGGTCAACCCCCACACATTAACTTTGCAACCATCCTACGAAATAACATGGACGAAAAAGCGGCCGCTCGGTTTCAGAGTTAAACGACAAACTCGACAGCCATGGTCACCTCGTCGGGCAGTTTTTCAGATGTGGGAAGCACGAGGTTACCATCGAGCAGTGGCGAACAACCGTCAGAATCCCCAACGTACTTACTGCTCACAAGCTTGGTGAACATTGGTTCAAGGCAAGTTCACCGTTAACCCTTTACCTAACATGAAAAGCAGACGACACTTGCCAAACAAATTCTTGAATAACTAATTTTTTTCATTTTTTGTCTCAAAAACATAGGTTATGACCCCGCGTTGGAACGAGCTCGACGAGCTCGTTCCAACGAGGGGTCATAACCTATGTTTTTGAGACAAAAAATGAAAATATTTTGAAAATTAATTGGCGATTTTTGAGAATAGCGCTGGCCGGTTTTGGCCGTTACGTTGGGTAAAGGGTTAACGTGCAGGAACATAGTGCAGTACGCCATAACACACGGCGCCATCATGCTCCCACGTAGGCAATCGGGATAAATTGCCTTGCCCATGGACGCCACAGTTACCGCTGGTCAAGCTCGAACTGTGGACTTTTCGGATTGAAGTCAAATGCTCCAAGCATTAAGCCACAGCGCACTCGGGTAAATGATTCAAGAAAATTAAAGCATGTAATAAGAAAATCCAAGTTTTTAACTGATTAGAGTGATAAGTTATTTTTGGTCATCAAAATTTGTTCACATGTCTTTGCCTTGTTACTATTTATGGGAGAGTGCCAAGAGGCACTCTCCCATAAATTGCAACAAGGCAAACCCATATAGACAAAGTAATTTCACTTCTAAGATAATATGAAGCACATCCACAGAATATGGCACCCTTAGGATGGAGTACCCACTCTTCATATTGAAGCCCTGATAGTGGCTTCTAGCACTCTACAGTTAAAGTTGATACTAGATTTATATCATTCACAGGAACGGGGTAACTTAATTTTTAACTCGCCGTTTTGCCGCAAGTGAAAATGTTTAGTTTCTCGTACCCGCTCATAAAATAGTATGGATATCCATTCTTGAAACGCCGATACTCTCCATTTATACCATGATTACAAATTTGCCATACATGAAAAGTCTTTGACATAAATTTTAGCTTTATACACCAACCGTGGTGAACACGCCAACAATGGGATTTCAATAGTTAAAAATTACACCAACAAGGGAACAACGTCCTTGACTTTTGGTGACGTCGACCTGAACGCGAACGTGTCTAAATTTATCGCACGTCGCCTCGCGAAAAGTAAAATGAAAGTGGGAATAATTATTACGTTTTAAAATGAGTTTACCCCATAAAACACCAAAAATTAACAAACATGCATTGTCTCATGATAATAAAGCATCCATAACTCGAAATAGTATGTTATGTTATTAAAATGAAAAAGGCCCTGTTTCTATTTCGTTTTGGTTCTAAAATTGACAATGAAAATCCGACCCACCGGTACTCAGGTTAACAAAATGGATTCGCACGAATGTACGTCTGCTGTTCAGTAAAATTGGGAAAAAAATAATAGCGTCTCTTATAATCTGACGATCATGGTGTAATTAATATATACCCACAGCAGCTTGGTGTACCAAATGCTCACCACTCATGAACGTTTGGTACACCAAGTTACTATATGGGTATAATCAATATTATTACCACTCAATCTATAAGTTACTAGTCGATTAACATGAGTTTGGAGGGCCGTTAAAACTCCCTAATTTCGGTGACGTCATTCGACAGAGCCGGGCCGCGGGCGATAATGGTGTAAATAGCCATTAGCGGCCCGCGGCCCGGCTATTTTAAGATTCCATGGTCCAATGAATTAATCCCATTCGGATGACGTACCTTTGTATTTCTGAACTGAAGTCGAACGCACGCTCGAAACAAATCTGGTTATTAAGTATCTTCACTAGTCCATTTCAATTTACATAACATAATAATTTTCTTCTGTGTTTTATAACCCAAATCCGAAAGACTTCCAGCAATTCCCTCGTGCGGTTAGCTGTAACGGGGAGTGGTAATAATAGTAATAACGTGATTGTTGTCAGGCAGCATGATTCATTAGTGGCCCTGCAGCAAAGATGAACAGCCATTGGGCTTATTAACGGCCCTCGACTCCGTCTCGGGCCTTTAATAAGCCCTCGGGTTGTTCATCATTGCTGCAGGGCCGCTAATGAACCATAATGCCCTCCAAAATCATGTTATATTTATGCTACTGAGCTTGAAAGCAATACATGGCGATAATATTCGGGAATGCAATACTGTAGTCGGCTATTGGATGCATTATAGCGTCCACGAAAGTTATATAACGTACAGAAACTTATAGCGTTTAAAACTCGTAGCGTACTTTTCGAGGGACTGGGATATTATCTGGTGGGGATAGTCATGCAAGTTCCTCTAAAACTACGTTTAACTGGGTTTTACGTTATAAGTTTCAGTAATAAGCTATAAGTTCTGACTGAGTATGCAATCATGCCCCCCCCCCCCCCCCCCACTCCCCCAACCTTAAAAAGGAAGAAAATAAAAAATCCTTTGTGACAGTTTAGATAACTCGCACTTAATTTTCAATAGTCAAACCCTATTCTGACCTTACAACAGCAATCAGATGAAGGCCACATTTTAAATCAACATTCCCCACATACACAGAACGTGGGTTTCTCACTGTATAACAGACGTTCTCGTTGCAGAGTTTCCTTTCACAAGATAACAAAATAATACTAACACCAAGGAAAGCAAACAAAAAGAAAATTTGCAGCACACTTTTTCTAGGAACCGGCGAAAAGGACTGGCACTGTGGGGGAGTGTATACAACACTTAACATGTTGGCTTAGTGTTGTCATTCCCGAAAAGTACGCCCTTCTCTTTACTGCATACGTTTCACTCCACTATGTACAAGTTCAGAGTTCGCTATACAGTGTTCCCCAAAGCCTACGCCATTGTAACCCCCACAACTATTCATTGCTGACTGGTCAACCATTCAGCGATGAGTAGTGGTGGGAGCGGATATAGATGATACGACACTCAACACCTTTCCCACTCGGGATTGTAATATTAGTTATCCTTGTGTTTCCCAGGGTGTATGGGAATTTACACCGTTTGAGAACTCATACACCCTGACACGAAGCCGAAGGGTGTATGAGTTCCCAAACCGGTGTAAATTTCCATACACCCTGGGAAACACAAGGATAACGGATTTATTTCAAAGAATTTTGGTGCACTTAATACTTTAACCTACATTGTTGGCAAAAACTGACAGAAAATTTGTACTTTGCAAGTTTCTTAAATAAAACCAGACAAATTTGGATGTCATTGGAACTGGCTCAATGAGCCAGTTCCAATGACATCCATATCTGTAATATTTTATTGCACAAAAATAT
The DNA here is from genome assembly GCA_031216915.1 of Pictodentalium vernedei. NCBI lineage: Eukaryota > Metazoa > Mollusca > Scaphopoda > Dentaliida > Dentaliidae > Pictodentalium > Pictodentalium vernedei. The sequence continues at coordinate 82,331,629 of CM062291.1, forward strand.
TAAATTTCCTGTATCTTCAATTTGTTCTAACAAAACCGAGCAGAAGGTATGATTTAATAATTAAAAATGGGTACTTTTTTTACCCACATAGCTTGCTCTTGTATATTGTTTTTACACTGTGGTTAAACACTGTTAAAAAAAAAACACTGTGGGTTGCAAGTTACACCCTACCTCTCGGCCAATCAAAATGCAGTATTTTGTTTCATTTGGAAATAACACAAAATATCGATTCGCTCTTAATAGTTGTCATGAACCTTCTTTCGGGGCTATTGTTGAACGACACTTTTGACACCCAGGATCACATCGTGTCTGACAGTTTACAAGTCGAGGAAGCCGGAATTCCTAGAGAGGACTTCGAGCAACTGTCACTCCTCAACGTACTAACACTGCACAAGCAGGGTTAGCATTGGTGCACAATCGACGTACAAACTATTCATTAGGCTTAAACCCTTTACCCAACGCAGACGATATCAAAATTTATTTTAAATAGCATTTTTCAAAACATTTCAACAAAATCATATCATGTGACCCCTCGTTGGAACGAGCTCGTCGAGCTCGTTCCAACGAGGGGTCACATGATATGGTTTTGTTGAAATGTTTTAAGCCTTTACCCAACGTAACGGCCAAAACCGGCCAGCGCTATTCTCAAAAATCGCCAATTTTCAAAATATTTTCATTTTTTGTCTCAAAAACATAGGTTATGACCCCTCGTTGGAACGAGCTCGTCGAGCTCGTTCCAACGAGGGGTCATAACCTATGTTTTTGAGACAAAAAATGAAAAAAATTAGTTATTCGAGAATTTTTTTTGGCAAGTGTCGTCTGCTTTTCATGTTAGGTAAAGGGTTCAAAAATATTTTTTCAACTGCTGAATTTGCATATTACGCGGGCGGATGAGGGCGATTCGTTGGGTAAAGGGTTAAAATGTTAAAACTCGGTTTCTCATGCCCGTGGTCCCTTTCAAAACCAATGCAAACTTACAAAAAAAGTAAAAATTAAATGGTTTATGTCTGATATTTTACCCAAGTTAATAAAATTGATAAATTTGTCCCTTGAGTGCAAGAAGGCTTTGTAAAGCGTTAATGCAAAATACACTAATCCCATGCTATTCTGCAGGTCATGAGGCCTAAAACAAAAAACAAACAAAGAACATAAACTTTTGATGGCAAAGAAATATAAGAATGAAAAAATAAAATTAAAACTCTCCCGCCACATACACTGTTACAAAAAATGGACCGAGAAACAGACGATCTACATTGTGGGGCTTTATAGCTTTTGAAAGAAAAGGGTTGGTATCCAAATTGATTAAACCGTGAAATCGTGTTACAATCAATTATTTCTAAATGAACATGGATACACGAAAAACACAACTTTTGTGCACAACATGTTTTGTTGCTCAGCAAGTTTAAAGTTAAAAATTAGTTCTTTAATTGAATGATTTCCTCACAGTAGTGTTGAGCAACAAGGTTTGTTTGCTTGACAACCAAATCGTCTAAATATCAAGTAAAAGAATCAAAGCAGTCACTCGCATTTCTACCGCCTACATCTTTGATAAGCGTGCTCAAGACACAAACCAAAGACGGCAACATGAGGGAAATAGTTCACATGCAAGCTGGACAATGTGGTAACCAGATAGGTGCCAAGGTGAGGAGATTTTCGCTTTTCATTCATTTTACCCTCTACCAAACATAACGGACAAAACCGGCCAACTCTGTTAACAAAAATTATCTTATTAATTTTTCGCCTCAAAACAGAGTTTATGACCCGCCCTTGTTGGAACGTTCTTGTGAGGGACCAGAAGCTACTTTTTTTTTTTTACTCCAAAACCGATGCGTGAAGATTTTTTGACCCACTCACCCTTTCCTGCACATCTTTTCCGTGACATTTTTGGGACCCACACCCTTCTCAAACATTTTTAAAAACAAAACTTTGGCATTCCAACTGGATACGCGTAATGCACACATGTAAAACTGGTGTCCATTTACCACGGCGCACATAATAATCCATAATAATTGGGGAATACCCAGATTGAGGGGGCCCTGTTTACGACATAATTTATGTCCCACCAAAGCTTTGTTGAGAAAATTTCTGTGCAAGTTCAGCAGACTATTTCAGAAAAAGTGAATCCGAAAACATTCGGACACCCACCCCTATCCTCAAGTCAGTTTTGGATGAAATTGTCCAATATTTTTCACTAAGGAAGGGGGGGGGGGGACTTTTGTATAATAATGCTTCAGAATGGGCTTTTATGGTCAATTGGTGACATTGTTACTGTTTGGGGCACAAAAGATGCCATAACGGTGAAAATGGGAACAATTACATTAAGTTGCTATATAAGTAAGAGAAATGTGTTTACTTCGATTTTCTCACCTCTGATATTCCTTAAATTCAATCACATACACACACATTATACATCAAAATGAAGTTTGGGAGGTATAGAACACGAAAAATATATGTAATCGACTCGTAGAGTTGACAGCAGGCACCATTGGTTCCTGGAAGTCCGCTGCCGTATTCGTACCAGAACTGATAATAAAACGGGGAGGCGGAACGATTTTCAAAGTGGGTGGGGGAAGGGGCTGGATCGGACGATGGATGGTAGTCAGTATGATTCAGTCCGTCGTACGAAAATGTTAAATTCGAGGGTCCCCCACCCCCCATTTCCATGCATCTGAGTGGATATTGAGATTTTTCAGATGTATTTGAAAGATTTCACACTTCGAGAACCGTTAAAAAAACGTCGGGAAAGCACACAGGTGATGTCTATTTATCAGCTTTGGTCGTAACAACCAAAGCTGATTAATAGATCTCGATCTCATCTGTATGCTTTGCTACACGTTAACAGCAATGAAACTGTCTGTGGATTATCTTGTCTTGAGGTGAATTTTGCACGTGTAAGTCTCTAAAATTTAGAACAATCTCAGTTAACCGATTTTTTAACAGACTGCATACATTTTAGCGTTTGCTGCTACTAACTGCAAAAAATGATCCGAAATCCATCGAAACTGAACCAGTTCGAGAGAAACATAGCTGGCGAAAATGAGGGAGGCTCTAAATCCGCCCCTTGTTTCGCCAGTCATTGGTTGTGTTAAAATATATGCATACAAAAACGTGGCCCGGCAAAAAAGTGAAGCCCCAAACCCCAGCGCCCCCGGTTCCGCGGCTCCTGTAAAATATTTCCGGAGAACTTGTGGCCAAATGTGCTTCACATATTCAATGACAAAGCTAGGCATTCAAAACACTTGAGGATGCAGCGATAGGACTGCATTTGGGGAAAATTATCCTCATTTCAGAAAAAAGGGGTGCCGAAGGCCATATGCTTTTAAAAAAAGGGGTGCCGAAATTGGGGTGCCTTCTGGAGAATCCCTTTTTTCTGAAATGAGGATAAGAGTCGTATTAAAAATCCCTCAATGAGGTCTAATTTACTACGACTCTTATCCTCATCTGACAAAAACGGGATTCTAATACTAGTACTAGTCTAATCTAGTACTAACGGCCAGCAAGAGACCTACAGGGGTATGTACAGCCTATATAGTATCCTCAGATAAGTATCCTATAAAAGGTATCCTCGAAAGGTATCCTCGATTGGTATCCTCGAATAATACAATACCAGGCCATAGGTATCCTCAAATACCCGTATGTGCCTATGTGATAGGGCATATTGTGTCACATTGTGCCTTTTCACATAAGCACATATCGGCACATAAAGCATGTGCCTATGTGATAGGGCATATTGTGTCACATTGTGCCTTTTCACATAAGCACATATGACAAAAAAAGGGATTCCATAGCCACAGGTGTTTTCAAAAAAGGGATTCCATGGGATATGGCCATTGGATATAGGCGTTTGTTATACACAAGGGAGATAACTGCATTATGGGAAATCAAGCAATCTGATTGGTTATAAATGATCTAGATAAATGAAACAACAAGAGTACTTGGAATAGGGTTAGAACTAACAAGAATAGACCAGAAAAACTTAATATAGTAATAATAAGCAAAACTGTTCCAACTAATAGGCTCAACTAGTAGTATACGCTACTGGAGTATACTATAGAACAAAGGAACAGAGCCAGATAAATGATAACTATTGCACATATAGATAGAAGCAGAGAATTCTGGAATAATTCGAAATAGTAAAAGTTTGGGTGGATTTTGGTGATTTGGAAGGATTGTCGGGTTGTTTGTGGTAATTCTACGAATAGGGAAAATACTCCGATTCAATCGAACATACCCTCTGAACATACCTCTGTCCTATTGTTGGCCTTAGGTAACAGCAATCACGTGCTACCATAGAAACCAAGATGGCGGCCTCTAGTATACAAAATGGACGACGGAAGCTCGCATCACCCTAACACGCGCTGCGCATGCGTACTACCACCACGTATCACTATGGAGATGACGTCACAACATGGCCGCTCACGCGGGTTACCATGACAACACAACATGGCGCCACTACGTTACGTGACATGACGTCACTTCCGGGGTCCTGCACCGGGGTCCTGCCAATGGCCCCTGTAGGGGAACATACACTACTACTCACCCATGTCGACTCAATGGCAACAATTGGAATCCATATTCATTATTTGGGGGAAGGGGGTAGACCAGTTAATATTTTAAATCCTCGGGCTGCACGTTCCAAATATTGATTGGTCTATCCCACATATTCACTTAGCAGCCACCATACTTAAAGAAATTATGACGTATCCTGTTCCGGGCCGAAAAACGGCCTCCCGGGTTCAAAGAGTTAGGGGCTATGTACATAATTTGGTTTGAAATTTCAAACATACACAAATTATACATCAAAATGAAGGCTGTGGCGTACAGAACTCGAAAAATATATCCCTTTAACTTGAGCAGTAACAGGTTACCTTTTAGTGATCTTAGTAAATTTGAGAAATTTAAATTAATATTTGAAAAGAGAACTCCCAGTTTATGCCAAAAAATCTACACCGTGATCCGGGAATTTTTCGCCAGACGATTATGTTTAGTGATGTGAATTGGAAATTCTAGTTCACATCTCCACTATCTTCTGCGTATCGAATTAATAGAACAACATATATAGTAATTTGATCATGGAGTATTGGTGGATGCAATTGTAATATTTTGAGTTCTACTTTTGTTCATGTTACTTATAGATTCTCGCATACTGTCCTGTATAGGATGTTTTATGCTAATAAATGTTATGTTATGTTATGGTTACCTTTACCCATGTTTAAGCAGTCTGAATGTATCCCACCAAAAATCATATTACTACCAGTTAAGACTAATGCTGACCCTGATTGAACCTTTTTTGAATTGAGGGAGTGTCATTACTACCCAAGACTACGCCCTTACTTTGATGTATTTTCCTTATCCAGAGAAAAACGTTCATTTCATTAGATGCAATATAAATAAGGATAGTGGATACACCATTAGAAATCAATTCCTGTATAACAAGATTACTCTTTTCTTCTATTGTTTCCCCCATTTTGACATTGATCTAGAAGCGTAACCACGGAGGAGAGGGGAGCACCCCACCTACCCACCCACCCCCACCCCAAAACATTGACTAAATGCAAGTTTCACATAGCAAAGAACCAAGAATGCTCTGCAACATAGACCACACACGCTACAGATGACTCAGGTTCGCTCTTAAAGCAATGGATTTTGCAAACCTAACTGGAACCCCTCCGTTCGTTACTCCTTCCTCCCACTTCCATGTAGGGAAGTGGGAGGAGAGCGTAACAATCGGAGGGTCCTAGTTATCACCATGAAAGGTCCCGAACCCTCCAAATTTCATGTTTGCTGCACCCCCAACCCCCCCCCCCCAAAAAAAACACTATTTGATCTCTCATTGGAACGAGCTTTAATAGCTCGTTTCAATGAGAGGTTATTAACTGTGTTTTTGAGACAACAAAAAAAGAAAAGAAAAAATAGTGAAATTTGAATAAAGATTTTCGTGAATAATGTTGGCCGGTTTTGGCAGTTACGTTACGTGAAGGAATTTTGTACTTTTCACTCAATAAAAGTTCCAATCCCTGGCTTTGTCTTGGAAAGATACCTGGAAGACGTTTGCAAGATTTATTTTCAGAAGCTGCTGCCATTAAAAGTAAAAAAGTAATTTCTCACAGTACGACACAACAAATTCCGGCTCGTTGTCAGGTGCACAGTCGAACTAAATGAAATGTGTGGGGAGGAGCAGGGGCAATATTTTTTTTTCTGCTACCAGTGGCAGTAGAAAATATTCCCCCGTCCACTCCATATTACCTCGTAGTGGGTTGAGTTTTTATCACGCATGGGTTAAATCCAGGGTCTTCCCTGGGGATAAACATTATCTTCTCATGCCAATTGAAGCACTTCGAATACCCACTTTTAAGGCAGAAGTATCCAGAAAGTGGAGGTGTAACTATAAACTGTAGCAAAACTAGACTTTATGATTCTGGAGAATCATGGCTTTTCCCGATGAGATTCCTTGATTTTTCATGACCCCACCGTGTCTGATGAATTGTTTTTAACTGTCTCACTGAAGTTCCCTCATTGATGTTATGAGAAAGGTGAGTATAGTAGTCTCAAACGACTCGGTTTGGGTTTGATAAAAAAAAAATGTTTAGGTAAAACCCATCATTAATGGTAGAATGGGTTAATATCAAGATCAATGTTTCCCTATTAGTTTTGCGTCCGGTAAAAGAAGTTTCTCTGTGGCATTTCCATTTGTTGGTGTCCAAAAAACACTATTTCTTCAATTTTTTTACATTTAGCAGCCCATGGAGGGTTAACAAATGCCTACCAGAATAATTTATCCATGCAACTGGTCATATGACACCAAGACCTATCAACGGCCATTTTCTCTTGGAAACCCCACAAAATGTTTGTAAAGAAATCCAGGGAAAACGATTTTTTAAGCTATCGATGGGTATCCGTGTTAACCTCCCCAACAGGGGTTAACGCTTGGTTTTTTTAATACCCTTATTACTTACAAAAATGGTCCTCTGTGAATTCCACTTCCAACGAAGGAGATTATGTTTATCTCTCATGTATACATTGGGTGCTGTGCATGTCTGAAAACAGCCCCATGTTAACAAAATTACGATGCTTGGCAGCTTGTAGATGGTTAATAAACGCTCATCGGAGTATTTTGTCCATGCAACTTGTAATGTCACATAAAGACCTACGAATAGTCAATTTGTCTTGAAACCCTACAAGTTATCGTTAGGGAAATTCACAGAAAATGGGAATTTAAAGCTTTCAAGGGATATCTCGCTTTAGCCTGCCCAAAATGGGTTAAGACGTCGACTTTTGAATACCCTTACTGCTTACAAAAATGTTTCCGTATAAATTGTGCACTCGATAAAAGGAGGCACTTTTCTTTGTGATGTACCCTTTGGGTGCTGTTGGTGTCCAAAAACAGCCGATTTTATCACAATTTTGACCTTCAACAGCCCGGGGAGGGTTAACTAATGCTGACCGGAATATTTTGTTCATGCAACTTGTAATATCACACCAAGACCTGCAAATAGCCGATTTTTTCTTGAAAACCTACAAAATGTTGATAGAGAAATCCACAGAAAACGGGTATTTTAAGATTTTAATGGGTATCTCTATTTAACCAGCCCAAAATGGGTTAAGACGTCAAATTTTGAATACCCTTACCACTTTCAAAAATATTTTCCGATCAATTTTGCGTCCGATAAATGAAGGACCCTTTCTCTCTGGTATACCTTTTGGGTGCTGTTGGTGACTAAAAACAGCCCATTTTATCACAATTTTTACGTTTAGCAGTTCGGTGAGGGTTAACTAATGCTGACCAGAATATTTTATCTATGCAACTTGTAATGTCACACCAAGACCTGAGAGTGAGCAATTTTTCTTGAAAATCTACAAGACTCGTTTAGAGAAATCCAAGGAAAACACGAACTTTTGTGCATTATGGGGGTATTGCTGTTTAACCAGCTCAAAATGGGTTAACGCTTGGTTTTCTGAACACCCTTATTACTTACAAAAATGATCCTCGGTGAATTCCACTCCCAATAAAGGACGTCATGTTTATCTCTCGTGTATTGTTTGGGTGCAGTGGGGGCCTGAAACCGGCCTATTTCATCAAAATTTCGATGTTTGTCAGCCTGTGGAGGGTTACCATATGCATCGCCTGATATGTAGTTTGTACCAAAGGGTGTGTCACAGACAGGTTTAGCAATGACGAAAGTTTTAAAAAAATCTACAAGACATGTTTCGAGAAAGTGCCGATAAACCCCAATTTTGGCAGTTTTTTGCCAATTCTGACGAAATAAGGGTTAAATCGAAAATTCCGCTTCGGTACATTTTTAGATTTTGTGCCCCTCTATGCGTGTGCAAAATTTCGTGAAAATCGGTTCGAAAATGGCTTCTGAATCGTACGGACAAAATGTGTGGAAAAAAAACAAAAAAAACCCCCCAAAACCCCCCCCCCAAAAAAAAAAAATAAAAAAAAAAAATAATAATCCGTAGAAAAACAATAGTCTTTTCCAGAGGGAAAAGCCTAATGATCCAAGAAATTTAAGAGTGAGGCTTCATGAACTATCTTTATGAATTTCAGCCATGAATGTGTTGTTTTGGGTTTTTTTTTGTTTGTTTGTTTTTTTTTTTTGGGGGGGGGGGGTATATCACCCCTATTACCCTCTCTCCCCGTATATGTTCGCGAGGCATTGTTCAAAGGATTCTCTGTTTAAATTTCAATTTTGTTACAGTGGGCCTGGTGAAGAGATGGTTGGTTTCTTGTGAAAAAGTGGTGGGAGAAGGAGACCCCTAATCCCCACCCCATGACTACGTCATGACGAGTACTCTTCTATATATTACAAATGACATAATCTCATATGAGGTCGGTCATTAAAAGTTACATGAACTGTCATAGAGGGCTTCGCCTCACCTGATATGAACTCTTATCGCATTGTATGGAAATGCATCAGCCAGCGACACGCCATGTTACATATTTATTATGTCGAAAGTCCATGTAAATCACGGGATTAACTAGACTTTATGATTCTGGAGAATCATGGCTTTTCCCGATGAGATTCCTTGATTTTTCATGCCCCCACAGTGTCTGATGAACTGTCTCACTGAAGTTCCTTCATTGATGTTATGAGAAAGGTGATCTCAAATGACTCAGTTTGATAAAAACATTGTTTAGGTAAAACCATCATTACCGGTGGAGTGGGTTAATATTAATATCGTCGTCCCACAAGTTAATGGCCGACAAAAGAAGTTATGTTTGTTTGACACATACGCACTGAGTGCTCTGTCTATTTGAAAATGGTCCATTTTATCTCAAATGTATCCAAAATATTGATGTCTGGCAGTTTGTAGAGGGTTAACATGTGCTAACAGGAATATTTATTCATGCAACTTGCAATTCCAAACCCAAAAGTGCGAATGGCCATTTTTACTAAAAATCTACAAGATGTTTTCAGAGAAAGCCATGCGCATACGCTCTTTTCGAATTCGACGTGACGAAATGCGAAATTCGTATCGCTCTTATTATTTATTTATTTATTGGTGTTTAAGGTCACATATTTCTGCACAATGGTTAATCATGACCGTGACAGTTTTACGGGTGGAGGAAGCCGGAGTACCCGGAGAGAACCACCGAGCAACGGCGAGCAACTGTCAGCTCCCCAACATACCAACTCCACACAAGCAGGGTTAGCATTGGTTGAAGACAGGTGCACCATCGACGTGCAGTACGCCTTAGTACCGTGCCCCCACGTGGGCAATGGGAGTGAAGTGTCTTGCCCAAGGACACAACGCGGTTGCCACAGGTGGGATTCGAACCGAGGACCTCTCGGCTTGCAGCCTGCACCTCTACCTACTGAGCCACCGCGCCCCCTCGTATCGCCCTTCATGGAAAGTGATGCCGCAACTATCCATGAACAACGAGTGAAAATTTCATGGAAATCTGCCTAGAATTGGCTGGGATATAGCGTTTTGAAAAGAGGAGGTAACTGTTTGAATTTGGTCCTTCCTTTTCAAGCCAGTTCGAAAAAAGATGTCGTGAATGGGCGCAGACTCCTTTAGTGCCCCCCCCCCCCCCCCTCTCTGGAGTAAGTCCACTTAAATGTTACAATTGTGTGTGACTGGTGGAGAGTTGGCTGTAAATGGAAGTTGCTTCTTTAAGACCGCCACCCAGGGATCCAAACACAACCTTTAAACCAAAGAGAATCGTCAGAAGTTTAAAGTGAAAAGAAATTGGCGGTGATTGGGTTTCTGGTATTGGACATTAAAATAGCACTTCTGACATACACGAACCGTGTCCAGACCGCTGGAGGCAGCGACTTGAAATTTTCAGAACTTGTTCGACGAACCCTGGCCGACATTTTGGGATCTGTTAGTTTAAACATATTTATTTGCCAACAAAAGCATAGCAAAAGGATTGGAGGACAAGTGCTCAACACTTAGCAAACCCTCCTCTCCATTACATATAACATTTAATAATATAATTATTGTAATAATGGTAGCAATTAAATAATGTACAAAACTTTACTAATAGATTTACACTTATATTTTCTGCCAAATAAAAATAGGCAAGAGAGAGAGAGAGAGAGAGAGAGAGAGAGAGAGAGAGAGAGAGAGAGGAAGAAGAAGAAAAAAGAAGAAGTAAGGCTCACAGTGAAGGGGCAGAGATTTCCACTGATAAATGTTGCTCAAACTCCTACGGAAGTGTTCCATTACAATGGCTAAACAAGAGGGATCTGTTTGGAGCGTCCGGACCGCCTGGAAAACACCACGCATCGCTTGGAATGTGAGAGTACTATTCGTCCCGACTCTGTCAGTTTAGAATGGACATGGGCAGTGTTGTAGGCGACTGTAGAGCTGCGATTGAGCATAACGTCCCAGGTTTCGGTGCCTCATTGCCTTACCGACTCCAAGGTATGATTGTTTGTCTCAATATCGTCCTTACTACTTGTAGTTTATACCGTTGCCATACTTTAATGTAGCCTCTTGCCGTTTTCGAGACTTTCGACCCAGAACGCCGCCAAGGTGGGGAAGTGCGGGGGAGGGGGGGGGGGGTCTGCAGCGGCGGGGGGGGGGGGGGGTATCCTGACACTATCTTTAAACCTTAGATAATCCGCAGAAGTTGAAGTGAAAAGAAATCGACGGTGAGTATGTTTTTTGGCGGGAAACGATTAACGAAAATTCGCCAGTTAGACATTCAAATTGCACTTCACACAAACACGAACCGTGTCCAGACCGCTGAAGGCAGCGACTTCTGATTTTCAGAACTTGTTCTACGCACCCTGGCCGACATTTTGGCATCTGTTGCAAGTGTCGATACCGCGTGGAGAACACCATGCATCGCGTGGAAAGTGAGAGTACTATTCGTCCCGACTCTATCAGTTTGGAAAGGAATTGGGCACTATTGTAGACTACTGTAGAGCAGCGATTAAGTATAAAGCCGGAGTTTTTTGTGCCAAATTGCCTAACCGGCTCCAAGGTACGATCTTTCGTCTGTACATCGCCCAGATCGCCTGTAGTTTATAGCGTTACCATACGTTGAAGTAGCCTTTTGTCATTTTCGCCACATTCTACCGAGATTTGAGGGTACCTTCCTTCAACCCCAATTTACAGCGAAATCTAGCCATGCTCACAACCACGCCCTCTCCCCGTCGGCCCGGGTGCTTCTAAAGATAGAAAGGTCAATGGGGAGGGGCAGGTGTACTTGGTGTAAAAACAGCAGGGGGGGCACGTGTCCTAGGTAAAAGAAACAGCAGGGGACAGGTGTCCTAGGTAAAATAAACAGCGGGGGGGGGGGGGGGGGGGGAGGAGGGCAGATGCCCCCGCTAATTAATTTTAATAGCAGGCAGTTGTTCATGGGGCAGGTGTCCAATCCTATTGCACAGGTTCCAAATTTTCTATGGTACTTGGCCTTGACGGAAACAACATTTCAACAAGAAACAACGGGAAACTTATTTGTAGTAAAGCTGCAAATATAAACCTGATTTTAGGACCATTCCATGGACAGTTTAAAGCCTACTGCGATATCAGCGTTTCTTACTCTCCGCAGTATTTCACCCGAGTCGAGTGCTGACGCCATGCAAGTTTGACGGACACGCTTTCAATTTTGTTATTGACAACAACATATTTATAATTTCGTGATTACTGATCGGAATTTTGAAAACTACACACACAATCGCGAAAGAGTTTTCTGAAAAACACGATTCTGCAAAAGGTTTTAGTGAAATTTGATTATTTTTTTTTATTTTCAACTTCGATGGCTCTTGTCGAAAAGGTGCTAATCACTGATCGTCCCAAACGAGATCAAAGACTGACGCCGTATATTAATAACATACAGAGAATCTTCTAAGAATATACACGCGCAATTCTAAAATGCAATAAATCAAGTCTTTTTTCAGGTTTTACGAGAGAAATATGTCCAATTGTATCATTGAATCATGTTTAGGTATATGTGGGCGAGACATTTTCTATACGAACAAAATACAGATTAAATAAAATATTTGCCATTATTTTCCGCAGACGTATTTTTGTCTTTGCTTCTTAGGGAAATCCATGCTGCTAAATACAACGAAGAAGTGTTATCTAATGAGGTCAGAACCGTCAGGTGGTCGATCCGACACCGCACCTCGAAGAAGATTTAGTGGGGGTGTCGATTTTACAAGTAATGTAGGCAGCGTACACGGCATGGGCTGTCTGTCTTTAATCCTATAAACAGGGTTAAGGCTTGATTTTTTGAATACCCTTATTTATTTATTTATTTATTTATTTATTTATTTATTTATTTATTTATTTATTTATTGGTGTTTAAGGTCACATACTTATGCACAATGGCTAATCGTGACCGTGACAGTTTTTTTGGTGGAGGAAGCCAGAGTACCCGGAGAGAACCACCAAGCATCGACGAGCAAATGTCAGCTCCTCAACATTCTAACTCTGTTCAAGCTCCGCTCAAGCAGAGTTACAGAGGTTGAAGACATATGTACCATCGACGTTCAGTATGCCTTAGTACACGGCGTCATCGTGCCCCCATGTCGGCAACCGGGCTACTTAACGCCAATTATCCAAATGGGAGCACGATGCCGCCGTGTACAAAGGCGTACTGCACGTCGATGGTACGCATGTCTTCAACCAATATAACCCTGCCTGTGCTGCAGTGTGGAGTTACGATGTTGGGGAGCTGGCAGCTGCTCGTTGTTGACTGGTGGTTCTCTCCGGGTACTCCGGCTTCTTCCATCCGTAGAACTGTCACGGTCATGATTGGCCGTTGTGCAAATATTATCATGCACTGTAGTGTGGAATATGAAGTGAGACGTACCTTTCAATGTGTGTTTGGTTGGAGAAAGAGAGAGGGGAAGGGGTGGGGGGTGGTAAGATCGGTAATATTGTTGGGATAAATCTACCGATGGCGTTGGACACCATGGAATTGACAGCCCATTTTCTGAAAATGTCTATGCTTGGCAGCCTCTGGAGGGTTAGCAAATGCTTACCGAAATATTTTGTCCATGCAACTTGTAATGTCACTCCAAGACCTGCGAATGCAAACTTTTTGTTGAAAATCTTTTTGAGAAATCTACAGAAAACTGGAATTTTAAGCTTTTAGGGGTATATCTCCGTAACTAGCCAAAAATGGGTTAAGACCTTGATTTTTGAATACACTTACTACTTACAAAAATGTTTCCCTGACAGCTTTGCGTCCGGTAAAAGAAGTTATTTTTCTCTGTTGCCTTCTCATTTGATGTTGTTGGTGTCCAAAAATGGACTATTTTTTCAGAATTTTGACTTTTAGCAGTTCATAAAGGGTTAACCAATGCTTACCAGAATAATTTATCCATTCAAGTGGTAATGTGACACCAAGACCTATCAATGGCCATTTTTTGTTGAAAACCCTACCAGATGTTTGTAAAGAAATCCAGGGAAAACATAAATTTTTAAGCCTTTGATGGGTATCACTATTAACAACAACAAAAGGGGTTAACACTTGGTTTTTTGAATACCCTTATTACTTACAAAAATGGTCCTTGGTGAATTCCACTTCCGACAAAGGAGATTAAGTTTATTTCTCAGGTACACGTCGGGAGCTGTGGGTGTCCGAAAACAGCCCATTTCAACAAAATTACGATGTTTGATAGCCTGCAGAGGGTTAATAAACGCGCACCGGAATATTTTGTCCATGCAGCTTGTAATGTCACACTAAGACCTGCGAGTAGTCATTTTTTCTTGAAAACCTACAGGATATTTTTAGCTAAATCCACAGAAAATGGGAATTTTAAGATTTTAAGGGGTCTCTCTCTTTAGCTTTGCCAAAATGGGTTAAGACTTCGACTTTTGAATACCCTTACTACTTACAAAAATGTTTCCATATAGATTGTGCGCTCGATAAAAGAAAGCACTTTTCTTTGTGGCGTACCCGTTGGGTGCTGTTGGCATCCAAAAACAGCCCATTTTATCACAATTTTGACTTTTAGCAGCCCGTGGAGGGTTAACAAATGCTCACCGCAGTATTTTGTCCACGCAGCATCTATTGTCACATCAAGGCCTGGGAGTGACAATTTTTTCTTGAAAATCTACAAGACTCATTTAGAGAAATCCACGGAAAACCTGAATTTTTTAGCTTTATGGCGGTATTGCTGTTTAACCAGCCCAAAACGGGTTAACGCTTGCTTTTTTTAACACCCTTATTACTTACAAAAATGATCTCCGGTGAATTCCACTTCCAATAAAGGAAGTTATGTTTATCTCTCGTGTATCGTTTGGGTGTTCTGGGGGCCTGAAACCGGCCCATTTCATCAAAATTTCGATGTTTGGCAGCCTGTGGAGGGTTACCATATGCATCGGCTGATATGTCATGTGTATCAAAGGTCATGGCACAGACAGGTCTATCAATGATGAAGGTTTAAAAAAAATCTACAAGACGCGTATCGAGAAAGTGCCGATAAACCCCAATTTTGGCAGTTTTTTGCCAATTTCGACGAAATAAGGGTTAAATCGAAAATTCCGCTTCGGTACATTTTTAGATTTTGTGCCCCTCTATGCGTGTGCAAAATTTCGTGAAAATCGGTTCGAAAATGGCTTCTGAATCGTACGGACAAAATGTGTGGAAAAAAAAAAAAAAAAAAAAAAAATAATAATCCGTAGAAAAACAATAGTCTTTTCCAGAGGGAAAAGCCTAATAAATTTTTCCGAGAAACCAAGAACGACCGGACATTTATTTTTCAGAACCCACTGTTGACAGCGCCACGCAGAGCAGAATCATCTGCAGTAACTGGCACCGGTACGTATTCATAGCTGACTAGCTGTGTATACGTGGGGCACGATATTATCAGCGATAAAACGTGGGGTATGGTATCGCCGATAATATTGTGTAACATGAGGAGAGATAAGTGCTGGAGCCGGGGTTCGAACCGTCGACCTCTAACACACAAAGCGGCCGATTTACCACGAGACTAAGAGATCCGGATCAACCAGGCTGGTTAGTAAATGGCCGTTATACCTCGACCGCTACACTACTCTCCCCTTGTTTTGAGATTCACCGCATGTGAATCTCACCCAGGTTCCACCTCAGAGCGGTCGAAACATCCACCATGCTTCACCACAGCGTCTACAACGCCACCAACTGCTGAAGATCGGACGAGCCCCCAAATGTAACAGGAGGAGAGATAAGTGCTGGAGCCGGGGTTCGAACCGTCGACCTCTAGCACACAAAGCGGCCGATTTACCACGAGACTAAGAGATCCGGACCAACCAGGCAGGTTGGTAAATGGCCTTTATACCTCGACCTCTACAATTGTCTCTTGATATCGATTCTTGTAAAAAATACAAAAAAAAAATGGGAGCGCGCATCCCACTGAATCAGCACATGTCGCCCCCGGATTCCAATGTGTGGCACATACTGGCACATAGAACACATTGGAACCCAGGGGACGATGTGGATGGTCGCATATTTAATGACATGAGGACAAAGTTATTTTGTATAAACTATTCTTATGTACTAATAAAGATTTTTTTTTCAGTTTTGGGAAGTGATCTCTGATGAACATGGCATAGACCCAACTGGCACCTACCACGGTGATTCGGACCTCCAGCTAGAGAGAATTAATGTTTACTTCAATGAGGCTACAGGTATAGGCCCTACTAACGGTTCATATTTGGAAGTGAACAGTTTAACACTGAGGGTACAAAATTTTGAAAGCACGTTGGTGGTGGAGTGGATGGGAGAACGATCTACCGGTTCCCTGGAATGATGCCAGATGATTAAAATGACAGTTTGTTTTAACATCTCTTGAAAAATAGTACTCCGTGGGGGGGGGGGGGGGGGGGGGGAGTAATGGCATGTGAGGGTGGGAAAAGGTCTTTAAGGAATAGGACAACCTGGGTCAACTATCCTTTTTGGGGGGAAAGGTATGCCTTTCCGGTATACCTGACTGATCCACCATTGTTTAGGTTCAGTCCCAAACCCTTTCTGCAATTTCATAACTAATCTCTATACAACGGGATTGCTGGAATTAACGCCTTCGAAAAACATCGCACCTCAATCCTTGTCTGTCCCCTCCCCTAGTTAGTTGTCCTCAAGTCAACGAGATAATTCGCCCCAATCGACGGCGTCTGAAGATCTTTGGTGACGTGAAAGCTGTTGCGCTGTGACTCCACTATACAACGGGATTGCTGGAATTAACGCCTTCGAAAAACATCGCACCTCAATCCTCAGTCTGTCCCCTCCCCTACTTAGATGTCCTCAAGTCAACGAGATAAATCGCCCCAAACGACGGCGTCTGAAGACCTTTGGTGACGTGAAAGCTGTTGCGCTGTGACTGGAACCACGGCGTAACAGCTTTCACTTCATCAAACGTCGTGGCGGTTGCCTAACAGAAAATCTAATAACTCTGTATGAAGTTTCCAATCTCGGCGCTTGTTATTTGTCAATAATAACTAAATTATGTTGTAAATATACCCAAAATGTGCACACCAACATATACATTTTTTAGACAAATATAGTGTGCTATACAGTGAGCGACAGTTACTCCAGTGGTGATTTTATTTGACGGCCACATAAGTTTTCATTGGGACTTTGCTACCTGATGGGTGGACATTTACAATTATCCTAATTTGCTTGACCCACCGGAGCTTAAATGCACAAGGGTCTATGTTTGTAGATCCCAGAGTAGTCAGTGATTCATACCACATTTTCAGATCATATATTTTCCCCACCCTCACTAACGATGTATAAAAAATTTCCGTGGGTGTTTTTGCGTAATACGAATACCAGACGATGCTTTC
This sequence comes from Pictodentalium vernedei, assembly GCA_031216915.1. NCBI lineage: Eukaryota > Metazoa > Mollusca > Scaphopoda > Dentaliida > Dentaliidae > Pictodentalium > Pictodentalium vernedei. The sequence goes on from CM062291.1 coordinate 82,348,867, forward strand.
CAAATTAAAATTTTGGTAGAACTAAATATTCATTTTAGAATAAAAGATATGGCTTACGACATCTCATTGGGATGAGCTCGTTCTAACGTGGGACCATTATATCGGTGTTTTTTTTTTAAATTAAGACCCCGACCCCCCCCCCCCTCCTCCAAACACACACCGATTTTAGTTTCGCCGTGACTCGATTTGTGTATTGAAAATTTGTCTTTTGACGTCCTCCGAGTGTCATCTAGACTGAAAAGTAAAATTATAGGTAGATATTCCCCTACTCGGTGGCTGGGTACCAATTCATTGTGTATGCGTACCATAAAGTAACACACAGGCTTATCTATTTATGACACACCTATTAATGTAAAACAAGGGGTTTTCACTGTTCTGCCCGTACGATAAAAATAAAGTTGTATCGCACATGTGGTGATACAAAACACGTTCGATAATTCATTTAAAACGTAAACAGAGAAGGAACACGTCAAAATAAATTACTTCATCATTGGGCTAATGCACAGGAGTCAAGATCACTGGGAAATTCAAAATATTTAAACAATCAGATTCGAGTAAAAAAATTCAAAATAAAAATAACATTCTGTCTGCTTGTTCCTTGACAAATACTTTCCACAACTGGTCATATAATGATGAAGTGTGCTAAACTTATTAGCTATTTAAAAACTTTTTGTTGTGTTATTTCCCGTAGTTTAGTCAATATTTGAAGCACGATCACCGTGACCGTGACACAGATCACTGTCAATTGGTTCGACCAATTGAATGCCGTAAAAGTCAAATTTGAGTTGGTACCCCGCCCATTAACAGTGATGTCTTCTTTGCAACGAAGGAAAAGCAGCAATTATCAACTTAAAAAGTGCTTTTAGTTCAATTTTCGTGTAGACTGATTGTCACATGGGCGGTGTGTGATAAATACAGAACCGCACATACGTTTTGGCTCTCGTGATATCCTGGACCAAAGCAATCTCGTGCGATAATTCTTAACCCATTCAAACGTATGTGCGGTTCTGTATATTTATAATGCTCCAATGTAAATGTGTTACGCGTCAAGTAAACCGGGAGCGTGATGGGTCAATGGTTTCAGCATTGGACGTCAAACTGAAAGGTCTTTAGTTCGATCCCCGTCAAAAGTAACTGCGCTGTGTCCTAGGGCAGGCCACTTAAACCTGATTGCCCACATGAGGCACTCTGTCACTGTATGAAAAGGCGGTCAGCAAGACGATGGTGCACGTACCTTCAACCAATGCAAGCCCCGCCCTTTTCGGAATTGGGGGAGTCTGACAGTTACTCGCTCGGTGGTTCTCTCCGGATACTCCGGCTTCCTCCACTCATAAAACTGTCAGACACGAGGTGATCCTAGCCGTCGAATGTGTCGTTAAAGCCCCAGTAAGTAATAAATACACAAGTAAACCTACCAAAACAACATAACTGAATACAGTTGTTGGACAATCTGCTGTCGTCTTGTATGGCACTACCCCGTGTGCCATTTGTTTCTATCTTATGCCATGATTCCCCCATTGTCCAAATCATAATATATTTTCGGTGCCTTTTTTCTGTGCCATTTTTTTCAATCCCCCCCTCCCCCATTTTGCCTTTTTATACAAATATATACTGGCCGAACAGAGCCGAATCAAGTTTTTAGTCAATCTGTTCGGCTTAAACGGTTTCGTACTTGACACATTGGTCAACACAAAAACGCCTTCCCTTCTGGAATAACGCTGTCTCTTTTAAGGATGTCGGAAGCCAGTTTTGATGTGCAGAACTTAGTAATATATAGTAATATATTTGACCCTTACTCATTACCTACTACCCAGCTACCACACAATGTAACCGCAACGTTGCCCCGAGGGAACACCGGGGAGTGAAAGTTTTTTTTACGGTGGAAAACAAGCTCTGTTTTACTGGTAAAATAGGACCCAGCCACCAATGATTGGGGAGGAAGTCCTCAAAAATGGACAACATGGGTATAATTGATTGGCTGGACTTGATTTTATATTTATGTAGCAGTCACGATTAGCCATTGTGTAGAAAAGCGTGATCTTAAACACCAATAAATAAATAAGTAAATAAATAAATAAATAAATAAATAAATAAATAAATAAATAACCGCAACGCTGTTAGTTTTGAGAATGTTTTGTTGATCCACAATGTTTTCATAACGTCTACAACGTTGAATGAGTTTTTGAATAGTGCCTGCCAGTGTTGTCACAACGCTTCTGCCACGTTAACCCTTTACCTAACGAATCTGCAACAACGGCCGCGTAATGTGCAAATTCAGCAGTTGAAAACATTTTTCAAAAAGTTTCAACGAAACCATATCATGCAACCTTTCATTGGACCGAGTTCGTCGAGCTCGTTACAATGAGGGGTTACATGATATGGTTTTGTTGGAATTTTTTGAATTTAAAAGAAATTGATATTTAAAATAATATATTTTGATATCGTCTGCGTTGGGTAAAGTGTTAACCCTTTACCTAACATGAAAAGCAGATGATACTTGCAAACGAAATTCTTGACCAACTAATTTTTTCATTTTTTGTCTCAAAAACATTTTGAGACAAAAAATAAAAATAATGAACCTTAATTGGCGATTTTTGAGAATAGCGCTGGCCGGTTTTGGCCGTTAGGTTGGACAAAGGGTTAAGTGAAAAGTTGTTAACCCTTCAGGGTCTAAATCCGACTCAAGTTGACAATTTTACTGCAATAAAACAGATGCCACAACATTCATTCATTGGGGTTTAACGACACTTTCGACAGCCAGAGTCACCTCGTGTCCGACAGTTTTACGGGAGGAAGCCGGTGTACAAGGAGAGAATCCCCTAGCAACTGCCATCTCCTCAAAGTACTACTCCACAGAAGCAGGGTTAGCATTGATTGAAGACAATTAAGTGTACCATCAACGTGCAGTACGCCTTAGTTCATAGCGCCACCGTGCCCCCAGGTGGGCAATTGGGATTAAGTGCCTTGCCCAAAAACACAACGAGGTTGCTGCAGGTGGGATTTGTTCCTAGGATCTCAGACTCTGTAGGTAAAGATGCAGGCTTGCAAGCCGAGAGATGGATCTCTCGGCTTGCAAGCCTGCTTCTCCACCTACAGAGCCATCGCACACCGCCCCAACATTATGTATTCGGAGAAATTTATATTCTAAGTTCCTTGGTAGCTGTCTCGAGACAAGTCTAGGCTGCCTACATCAGGATTGTCTAGAAACAACTGCAAAGTTGTCATAAAATGGTTTCAACGTCAAGAGGTTGTTATTAAATGTTGTAAGATGATTGTATTGCCTGCAATGTTTCAACAGCGTGTGCACAACGAAGTTAAACGGCTGTGTTGCCACAAAGTTTTCATGATGTGACTACGTTTCATTGCCAACTTAAGGTGATTCTAAAGTCATGGCTTCCAACATGGAAGCCAGAAACACAGAAACATGTGAACATTTCATTGAACAATAACTTGGCAACGAAACAGCCTTGCCCTTGGATACCAGGGTTGGGGGGAAAGGTCATGTCACATAGAACGTGATGGGACCCGCAAAATATGCATTTAACAAATTTACGAGTCATTTGGATACATTAGAAAATGTGTACTGTCAAAAAGTCGGAAATGGCGTGGACAGGTTTTCAAAAAATAGCGAGACGCCTCACCTTCCAATGAACAACCAACGTGAGCTATCAATAATGTACTGCAACAGTTGAGTCTTAATTTTTAATAAAACACATCGAAGATAGGACTAAGCACGTTGTCAACCTGGGTCGTTTCAGTCTCAAAAGTGTCCGCCATGTTTACGGTGGGGATTTCAAAACACTGAAGGTTGTGGGCAACATTGCGACAAAAGATCTCGCCACATGTCCCGTAAATTCTCATGACAATGCCACTGCTGAAATTCTGATTGTCGATATATCTCAAAGGAGGCAGACTAATAGAGGCAAATTGCATTGATTGTCTGTTCTATGTAAATATTCTTCCCTCACCAACTGAAGCAATTAATTTGTTTACATGGATCGACCTTGCCATTAGTTTGTATTCATGCGCCAAAATTACCAATAGAGAACAAAAATTTCAATTTTCTTTAATTAACAAAACGGTGATATATAGTGGAATTAGAAACCCATGTTGTATTCTTTCGTTGTTGAAATATTCGTAAACTGGTTGCTTTTTCACTTCTTTTAATCGCAAATCGGGGGAACTATTGTTCGTCATGTAATATTGATGGTTAACTTTATTGGTCTGTCATTCGGCCCCGTTTCGGTCTGGTTTCGGCGAGTTCCAGAAATAATGCTCCTAATTTTGCGATCTGGTGTGATTTACATTGCGAATCATTGTAAACGATGCATTTCATTAAATTTGTTTGCATTCCACAAAGATCATCGATAATTTCGAATAATCTGTGGGCTATTAGACTCATGCCTGCAAGTGTTTGTTGATCGAAGTTGTTGTCACCGGAAAGCCACATGCGTTGGTAAGGCGCTTGTTCAAAGTGCGAAAAATAATATTTTTTTCTTTCTATCCACACCACTAGACCTCCTAATCACAAATAAAATATGACAGAAGTGTGAACATGAAATTTTTCTCTAGAAAATTATTTTATTAGTCGTTGCATAGAAATTCTCCACGAAAGCGAAGTATGGCAACACACACAAGGCACAATCGAGCTTCAAATTTTTGGGAACGGGTCAACTCGCTACCGGGTCAAGTCGCCAGGGGTCAACTCCCACCAAAAAAAAATAATACAAGGTAGGTTTCTGACACAACATGAGTTTATTCATGATCCAAAACATGGCATTTAACACATTAAAAACACTTTTATACATTAACCACCTTATCGGATTTTTTCAATAATTGGACGAATATTTTATACTTTGAGCACTATAAGTATTGGTCAATCGATACGACTTATTGGCGGAATTCAATTCCATAACTTCCATTCGAGCCTGCATGTAGCCCTGGTAGGTGATTCCAGTGTCACACTTTTTCAACTTTGAAAACTCCTTTTTTTAGTTTCCAACCAATAACTCGAGCTGTAATTGGCAAAATCAAATAAAATTTGTTGTGTAGATTCAGCAACATAAAATGCAGGTCAAGTCAAATCAGGGTTTGATCCGACAATTTTTTGCCAGAGTTATGTCCCTTTTTCAATTTTGAAAAATTCTATTTTTTTTTGGTGGGAGGGGGTGGGGGGGGGGGGGGTTCAACAGGGTCATTTCATGTCAAGACAGTTTTTCTTGTGGAAGAGGGCAGAACAGATATATCACTTGGATGGCTAATATTTCCAGGGGCGGTCAACTGGATTACTGATTATAGTGCGGTGTGCCATACTTTTGAACTGTAAATAGATCCCTGTGCAAAAATGGCTGGACCAGTGCATGCAGTGGTCCATCACAAATTTAAATAAACATACAATTGGATTTATTTTTTAAAAAGTTATGACTCAACTGTTGTTCTCTAGTGCACATAGAAAACATAATCATATTCTTCAATGTGAGATTCATATTTTAAGTTTTTGTGGCAGGAAGTTGACCGTGAGTTAGGGATTTTCAAAAGCATTTTTTTGGTGAGTAAATTCTTTTTTTAAAAATTTTTATCACATTTTTGTAATCTATTAGGTAGGAAGAAATCATTCATGTATTAAATAACCATTACTATTGAAAAGTAATGAAAAAAACATCATGTTTTCGACCTGTCCACTCAAACTACAATCTTCAGTTTAGAATCACCTTAATGAAAAACATTATCACAGCCTCACTAGGAGTCCACAGTTGTATTGTCAGTCAGCATAATAGCCACAAAGACGCAACGTTTCCACAACATTGTTACAATCACAATGTGCTAGTTGGGCAACGTGAAGACGACATAGGCGAAAGATTACTTGACTTAGACCTAAACAAAGGTCCTCATGCCCTCCCGCACGATCCGTTTGGCTGCCGCATGCTCTCTTTTTATAACCAATGCAAACTCAAAAAAAAAAATTAAATGATTTATGTCTGATATTTTACCCAAGTTAATAATTTTGATAAATTTGTTCCTTGAGTGCAGCAAGGCTTTGCAATAGCATTGCAAAGCCTCCTTGTGCTCAATAGACGAAATTCACCACCACCCACAGGGGGTGGGGGCGGGGGGAAGCACTAAAAATTTGTAAGACGTGACGACCTATTTTTTATTCGGCTCCTTTTTACACCCACCCACCCACCCACTACGTGTAAATTTTCTACTGCCGTTACCAGACACCCACCCCCCACTCTCCCATTAAAAACCAAAATAAACTTATAAACTTAGTAGACACAGCTGTCTTTAGGGGGGTTTCATAATGTTCTTAAACTGGTACCACCAATTTAAACCTCTGTGGACTGCTGTGGGCCCAAATCTACAAATGACAAGCTGTTCATTATCAGGCTTGGCCAGAGCAGGTGTGCATATACAGGAACAAATTTTCTTTTCAATTGTTCCCAAAATATTGTCTGCACATTTTCTACATTTCGAACAAGACACCCACCCCCTACTAACGTGCGACATTTTCCCAGATTAAGCCCAATATTCTCACATATAAAGCCTCCTGATGTTGTATTTAGGCTATGTTAAGAGTGTGATGTACAAAATCATCTTTAAGGTTTGAAACACAAATGATGGTATATATTAGCTGATATATTGATATATTTTTAAAAAATTAAAAAAATTGTACAAGTTGGAAATGCACATTTTTGGCGCACTCAAGAGACCCACCCATCCCCACGTCACGTCTTGTAAATTTTTGGCGCCCCCCCCCCCCCCACCTGCCACCCATGCTATTCTGTAGATTATGAGTCCTAAAGCATAAAACAAACCAAGGACATAAACGTTTGCTGGCAAAGAGATAATTACAAAAATAAAAAATAAAATAAAAAACCGCCCACCCGCGTGCAATTTTACAAACAAAATGGCCCAAGGAACAGAAGATATTCTTTGTTGGGCCTGGATATTTATTCTTATTGTCTGCCTTCAAAACATGGCCTATGATTCCTAATTGGAATGACCTTGACATACTCGTTTCGAGGAGAGGCCATAGGCTAAGTTTTGAGGAGGGGCAAACATTCATAAAAACAGTTTAGCGATTTTGGTGAATAGCTCCGGAACGATATGGCGTTTATACAACTCTTGGAAACTTCCCTTCATTTTAACCGAATAAGGAAATAAACATACCCCCGTGGGAAGCCAGGGAAGCGAAGCTTACTTACTTTGGTGAACGGGCTCTGTTTTACTGGTAAAATAGGACCCAGTCACTAGAGTGGAAGTCCTCTAAAGTTGGCAACATTGGTACAAACGATTGACTGAACACATTACCCAACGCAGACGATATAGAAATTTATTATTTTAAATAACTTTTTAAATTTTTCAAAAAATTTCAACAAAACCATATCATGTGACCCCTCGTTGGAACGAGCTCGTTCCAACGAAGGGTCACATGATATGGTTTTGTTGAATTTATTTTGGAAAATACTATTTTTTCAACTGCTGAATTTGCCTATTACTTGGGCGGATGCGGCCGATTCGTTGGGTAAAGGGTTAACTTAACTTTATCTCCATGTTGCGGTTACGATTAGCCGTAGTGTAGAAATACGTAGCATTAAAAAATAAATAAATAAATAAATAAATAAATAAATAAATAAATAAATAAATATTTTTTTACAGGTGGCAAATATGTTCCTCGAGCTGTTCTTGTTGATTTGGAACCAGGTACCATGGACTCTGTCAGGTCTGGCCCGTTTGGTCAGGTATTCCGTCCTGATAACTTCGTGTTTGGACAGAGCGGAGCTGGTAACAACTGGGCGAAAGGTCATTATACGGAAGGGGCGGAGCTAGTGGATTCTGTACTCGACGTCGTGAGGAAGGAGGCAGAAAGCTGTGACTGCCTACAAGGATTCCAACTAACACACTCTCTTGGAGGAGGTACTGGTTCAGGAATGGGAACGCTGTTGATCAGTAAAATTAGAGAAGAGTACCCAGACAGAATCATGAACACCTTCTCCGTGGTACCGTCACCAAAGGTACGTAGAATTCTTGATCAGTTCACAAATTAAGCCAAACCCTTTACGCATCATAATGGTTACAAGTGTTAAAAGTGGTCATTCACATTGTTCTTTAAATTTTTGCCTTCGAAACTTTAAAAGTGATCGTTCATTGAAACGAGATCGTCGTCGAACTCATTCCAACGAGAGTGATAAGCTCTGTTTTTGTTTTGGAGACAAGCTTATTCAACACTGTGAAAAAAATCAACTTGCGTTAAAATTGTCGAGCCTGTGATTTTCAGATTGTGAGGATAGCAATGGTGGCTTGCCTTAAATAAACTTAGGAGTACCATTTTTTGGTCCACTTTAATTTGACACGGGGGCGGGGGGGGGGGGGGGGGGGGGCGGCGCACTGGTGTCTGTTCTTGGGATTGGTAATTTTACCATATCTTTGCATCTTATTGTTTGGGTTGTGTATTTAGTATGTAGGTTTGTAATAGTAAATAATTTCTTGCAGAACTTGTCAGGATTTCTACTTGAATTATGTATGTAGTCTGACAATTATAGTCAGTACCTGACAAGTAAGCAAAATAGCTACCATTTAGTCTCCGTGAGACTCCTACATCTGATCTCTGACCCAAGTCGGGTCCAGACGTAGGGGACTCGCAGAGACTAGCTATCAGTAAACCTTTCCGAAGTGCATGATTGTTACAACCACTTTTGTTACAACTTTAGTTACAGCTCACCACTTTGGTTACAACACTTTCTCCCCTTTGTTACAGCTCACCACTTTTGTTACAAAATCAACCACTTTTGTTACAAAATGAGCTCACCACTTTTGTTACAACCATCGTCCATTTTTGTAAGAAAAAAACTCGTTCACCACTTTTGTTTCAACAATCGCCCAAAAATGAAGTAATCTGCAAGTAATGCGAGACGTGACGTTCAGTCACGATTATCGGGAGCGTGGTTGCTCAGTGGTTAGAGCGTTGGTCTTGCCTGTTTGGGAACACGGTTGTGCTATGTGCTGAGGCGGATCGCACGTTGATAGCACACAAGCCAACAACCAACGCTTATCCTGCTCCTATGGGATTAGTACTTTGTAGTGTTGACATTTACTCGCCGCTTCTCGAGGGTACTCTCCGGGTGCTCCAGCTTCCCTCACACGTAAAACTATCCTCGACGCAATATGACCTCAGCTATTAAAGTGTCATAAAACACCAACAATCCAGTAACGACGGTTATGCGGAATAATTTTTCCCGAGTTATAGCACTTTTTCACTCTTTCGACTTATGAAATTTTTCTATTCCACAATATCTTCAAGGCTACTTCGAACATGTCAACGGATCAGGGGTAATGGCCCACGCTTTGCGTATAGCCCTTGTTCAATTACCACGTACCGGACACAAAATTGTCTATGCTGGGAACCCAACATCCCCATTCAGCCACAGACTCCCATTTGCGTGAGACCGTGTGTGTGACTTGAGTTCAGGAATGAAATCTTGTCCCCGTCAGGTCCCGTAAGGAAAAATACATGATTACAAGCCTGAGCGAATCAGATGATTTTTTCATTCTAGTTTGAAGAATGGACTCAGTGTAGTTTGTCTTGATTTTGATTCTAACAATAATGGTCACATCTGCTGAGCGCTGTTTAACCCTTTACCCAAGGAATCGGCCGCATCCGCCCGCGTAATATACAACTTCAGCAGTTGAAAAAATATTATTTTTCAAAAAATTTCAACAAAACCATATCATGTGACCCCTCGTTGGAATGAGCTCGTCGGTTTTGATGAAATTTTTTGCAAAATTTGAAAAAAATGATATTTAAAATAATACATTTTGATATGGTCTGCGTTGGGTAAAGGGTTAAAAATCGCCCTTCATTTTTTAAAGTTTATGCCTCTGTAACATAGCTTATGGCACCTCGTTGGAACCAGCTTGTCGAGCTCGTTGCTATGATTTGATCATGAAGTATGTTTTTAAGGTACAAAAACTTGTTTTCCAAGCGTAGTCTTGTGTTGTGCCTATATACACCCGGAACTTAATTAAGTACCCCCTGTTTTTTCGCGGTGGTGTTAATAAAAAATGTCTTTACTTTCATGCTGTCTTTACTTTCATGCTGTCTTTAAGATGGCCAAAAGTGATTGTTCGCTGAAAGAATGGTGAAACAATGATGAAAATATGCATTATTTTAATGGCGCTAATTACACATATCTGTCACTAATGCTTTTGATCGAAAAATGTTCTCTCGACAAGTATGGTGCTGGAACGGTCCATGATGAAACAATGCCGGGAATTACTGACAAAAAAATGTAACTTGGGATCTCCTGAACATAGTAGCAGTGTCTGATGACAGTAGCGAGTGTATCCACCATATGCCCGGATGACAGTCTGACCCCCCCCCCCCTAATGTTACCAATGAGCCTCCTGATACGGTCCAGGGGCAACTGCTGCTACTCATGCAATGCAGCTTTTAAATTGTACGGGCGGATTTCTTGCTTAACACGACGTCCCAGAAAGTCCCATATTCTAAGGTATTCAAATCGGGGCTCATTGCAGGCCAAGGTAGTGTTGTAATAGCGTTGTTATGAAGGAATGCCCTCGCCGCATAGGAACGATGTGGCATTGCATTGCCGTCCATGAATACAGAGCGAGTAGCCGACAGGTGGCTGTCAAGATGAGGCACGGTAACCGGATTGAGAATGTGTCGGATGTACTGATGACCATTGAGATTCCCACGTACAGTCACAATATCAAGTTTACAATCATGAGAGAGGCATCCCCAGATCATTACTGATCCTCCACCATAAGGAACAATAGGTCTGATATTCCTGGGCACATAAACAGTATTTTTATGCTTCCACACTCTCATGTGACATGAAGCAGGAACCTACTCTCGCCTGACCAATGGACTCTCCTCCATGTCCCGAGATTGCAATGTTGCCGTGCCCTACACCACTCCAAACGTCGTCTCTGATACTAATCGGACAGAGCTGGAGGCCTCATGACTCTTCTGGACCTCATATCCAGTGTTTTGAGACGCTTCGGACAGTTTTGTTGCCCAAACGCCTATTGGGGTGCCAGAGGCGTTTCAAAACCCCACTTGAAGCAAAGGGTTCACGCCTAACGAGATGTGCCTGACTCCGATCTTCCCGAGGAAAGGTCTTTTGGGGTTGTCCAGGACCTGGTCGGCCCTTAACATCGTTGGTTTGTTGATTTTTTTCAGACAGGTCTGCTGATGGCACAATGTCTATAGCCAGGTTGCCTTCCAATAACCTTGAATGACATGCCTGTTGTACGCATGCCAACAATTTGCCACAAGATTGCCTCTGATAGTCTCCCACTTGCCATGTGAATATTTACTGATGAAACAAGTGACAAATTGCCTTCTTTCATACCTAGATATTGCATGTAGATGATAGTGTTTTTTGTGACATTCGTCGGAAGCATGCTTCACGTGGACGAGGGGATATGTTTGGGGTACGCTATCAACCAGAAACATCATGTTTCACGAGATGACATAGCAATCATTGAAACATAATAAATAGTAACAGCAACTTTACTGTCATGAAACATTCGGGGGTTGTTTAATTAAGTCCCAGATGTATATGTTAACCCTTTAAGAACCGGTGGTTTCTCCCAGGTAGGTTCAACAGTAGGAACTGGAAGAGTCCATATTCATTATTTATGGATTTGGAGTGGACCTATTTATATTTTCAACCTGCAGTTCCGCGGCTGCACGTTGAAAATATTGATTGGTCATCCCCACACATTCATTTTGCAGCCATTCTTCTTAATGAAATGGTGACATATCATGTTCCTGGAACGAAAAAGCGGTCTCTCGTGTTCAAATGGTTTTCAATTTTTTTTTGTCCGATGGTTATTTTTGTGCTGAACAACGAAGCTGTACACTATGAAGCAACCGACAATATCAGAGCAAGAGTTAGGAACATTACCAGATCAGTTTGCAAAAATGTGCATCTCAACGACTTTGTGAGGCAAGGATTGTTACAGGAAAACATAAGCACACAGCCAGAATTCGATTCATAATGGGGGTGCCCTAGTCATTTTTTTTTTTTGAGGGTGGGGGGGGGGGGGGCAAATTGGGACTATGGGCCTCTCTCTCTGAGAAAATTTGAGAAAGTATAGTGCTCCGAGAATGAAGCCGAGACATTTGTAGCGTGTTGTAGCCCATATTAGACCATGTAGGATTCTGTTACCCAAACGCTGCTGCTGGCCAATGGGTTTTGAGGGAGAAGGGGGGCAGCGACAATGTTAGGGATGGTTAAGCCCCCCCCCCCCCTCCCACCACCCAACGCGGGCCTCCACTGTGAAAACAACATACAAATGAGTGACTAATGCTTTTTAATGATCGCTTTGTTGTTTTTTTCAGGTCTCCGACACAGTTGTAGAACCGTACAATGCCACCCTTTCCGTACATCAGCTTGTAGAGAACACAGATGAAACCTTTTGTATCGACAATGAGGCTCTCTATGACATCTGCTTCCGTACTCTGAAGCTGACAACTCCAACCTATGGTGATTTGAATCATCTTGTCTCGGCCACAATGTCCGGAGTAACCACTTGTCTAAGATTCCCTGGTCAGTTGAATGCTGATTTGAGAAAGCTAGCTGTTAATATGGTACCTTTCCCTCGCCTTCATTTCTTCATGCCAGGATTCGCTCCACTGACATCTCGTGGTAGTCAACAATATAGAGCACTCACTGTTCCTGAACTCACCCAGCAGATGTTCGATGCTAAAAACATGATGGCAGCATGCGATCCTCGTCACGGACGCTATCTCACCGTTGCGGCGATGTTCAGAGGCCGAATGTCAATGAAAGAAGTGGATGAACAACTGCTTAATGTTCAAAACAAAAACAGCAGCTACTTCGTCGAATGGATCCCCAACAACGTGAAGACCGCCGTCTGTGATATTCCACCACGCGGTCTTAAGATGTCTGCAACATTTATAGGCAACAGCACCAGCATTCAAGAACTGTTCAAGAGAATCTCTGAGCAGTTCACCGCTATGTTTCGTCGTAAGGCCTTCTTGCACTGGTACACTGGTGAAGGTATGGATGAAATGGAATTTACTGAAGCTGAATCCAATATGAACGACTTGGTGTCTGAGTACCAACAATACCAAGAAGCCACAGCAGATGATGAGGGAGAGTTTGATGAAGAGGAGGGGGATATGGATATGGATCAGCAGCAGTGAAGTAGTAATCATGCAATAGATGGGCAATCATTACGATGACGTTCAGTTTGTCCCCCGCCATGATCTAAGACCACACACCTTAACCCTTTACTAACACGAATTCTCGGCGACATTTGCGAAAGAAAATTCTAGGACTGGACACTTTTATGCCAATACAGTTTATTACCCCCTTGTTGGAATGAGGTCGTGGAATACATTCCAATGGGGGAGACATAAGCTATGTTTTTGAAGCATAAATTGAAAAAATATATTTGAATAGCCACGATCACAATTCAAAAAGACTTTAACCCTTAAGTCCTCAGATTAATTTTAAAGTATTTATGGCCTTTTTCTGTTTACATAGTTATTGATGGCTTGGCAGTGGTTCTACATCACTGCTGGCTGCCTATACAGGCAGCCAGCAGTGATGTAGAACCACTGCCTGGGAAAATTCAGTCTACACACAAGAGTAATAAAAAAGATTACACAAGGGAGCACCTGCTTCAGTGCAATATAAAAGTGGCGGTTTGGGGCTATATGGGGGCTTAAGGGTTAACTGAGCAATTTTTAAGATCATACTCTCCACATGTCAACTGTAACTCTATATGTTGCCCTCTTATTGAATAACACACAGTTGTCAGGAATACCCAGATTTGTCAGTCTACTTCTCCTTTTCTTTTCTTTTCTTTCATTCTTTTTCTTTTTTTTCTGTTTTTATTTTGTTTTTTTTTTAAACGGGAATGGCTAGTGGCAACGCAATCTCCCTGTGGTGCAGTCATGGAGTTGTGAATAATGCTACTTCTATCTATATTTTAATTTTTATGTTTTTAATTGTATACATAATGTGGTACCAAATCAATCTATAAATCAATCAATCAATCTGCAAATTTGTGTTTTTGCTTTAGTTTCACCACACATTCCGAAGTCGGCAACCTGCTATACATTGTTTTGATCTGGTGTGCGCTGAATAGACGCCTCTCACTTTGACTCTGATGAATTTTTTATCTCCGGAGCACTTGCCACAAAGGTATTAAATATCATTTGACCCTAAAACCCACACCCACTTTGCGCTGTTAATTTGATATAATTTTAGGCGAATACAACTTGTGTAGTTCTAAAGTTATCTCCCTTAGAACATAACAAATGCAGTGTTTTTTCGAAAACATCGCCGGGAAACATTTAACCCTTTACCTGACATGAAAAGCAGACATTTGCAAAAAGAATTCTTGAACAACTAATTTTTTTAATTTTTTTGTCTCAAAAACATAGGCTGTGACCTCTCATTGGAACGAGCTCGACGAGCTCGTTCCAATGAGGGGTCATAACCTATGTTTTTGAGACAAAAAATGAAAATTAGTTGGCGATTTTTGAGAATAGCGCTAGCCGGTTTTGGCCGTTACGTTGGGTAAAGGATTTAGCTGACAAAAATAAATTTAGCCGAGACTAATTGCTATAATAATAGATGCGAAATTACTGAAAGTTCTTTTTCCCCAAATTAAGGAAAATATTATTTTTTTATTATATAATTTTCTTTAATGATATCGCATATCATTAAAAAAAATAAAATTATATTGTAATAAAATCAAACACTCTGAATTATCAAATTATAACTTTTGAAATGTATCATCTGTCGCTTTGTTCGAGTTTTAATGCGGGATGGACTTGTTAAGTTTTGGATGAAGTGATACGCACTTCGTACAGCTTAACACGGCCACCGCACATTCCTACTCCAATAAATTCATTTAAATTCTTTTTGGGCAGTGTTGCTTAATGAATGTTTCAACAACTCTATCCCGATGCACTCCCATGGGAACTCTTGGAAGTGAAGCAGTGCTTGTTTACCGTGGCAAACAAGCACTGCTTTACTGGTATAAAATAGCACCCAGTCACTAATACTTGGGGTGAAAGTCCCCTAAAATGGGCAACCTGGGTATAAACGATTGACTAAACTTAAGTTTGCCTCCCCGTTACGGTCAGGATTGGCCATTGTGCAGAAATATGTTGCCTTAACCCCAAATAAAGAATCGTGATGCACGAAAGACTTGTCTGTTGGTGGATCGGTACGGGATCATCCAATAACCGGTTGACCGTTTTTCTAACCGTTCAGTTTCCGATGAATTGCCCTACAATTTATTTATTTATTTATTGGTGCTTTACGCCACATCAGCAACTAAGGCTATATCGAGGCGATGAAAGTATGAATTGCCCTACAAATTTTGGCTCAGAGATTATGCACATGTGCACACATGGTTGTAGAGCCGTGATAATGTCGCAAGCCCTTAGATGTAAATATTTTGTTTCTGTGGATTCAGAGAACTCGAAAATGGAACTCACCTCCATGAAATACTCGGGTCTGACAGAGCATAACTAAAGCAAATATCGCCCCACATGAACCCCGGGAAATGGAGAGGTGCTTGTCTGTTGGGGTAAACAAGTTGTTTTATTGGTAAAATGTCCGGAACCAATGCCTGGAGCGAAATCCTCTAAAGTGGGTCGAAAAAGTATTCATGATTGGATAAACATGACTTCATACCTATGTTGCGGCCACGATATAGCCAAAGATGCTGAAAATGACATTAAACACCAATAAATAGGCAAATTACGCATGAAATTTTCGGGCCGGATGATCAGGTTCGCGTATTTTTTGGCAACATTTGCATCAGTTACATTCTGATTATTTTTCATTGTTTCTAAATCCAATAATGAAAACAATTTCCCCACTTCTGTCAGTTAACCCTTTACCCAACGAATCAGTCGTATCCAACCGGGTAATATACAAATTCAGCAGTTGAAAAATAATTATTTTTCAAAAAATTTCAACAAAACCGTATCACGTGGCAATTCATTGGCACGAGTTTTCACAAAAATAGATAAAATCATTAACCCTTTGAACTCTGGTGGTATTTTCCATGCCAGTCCAATGGCAGCAATTAGAAGAGACCATATTCATTATTTGGGGTAGACCAATCAATATTTTCAACGTGCAGCCTGCCTCGGGGCTGCACGTTGAAAATATTGATTGGGCTACTTCACACATTTACTGAACAGCCATCCAATTTAATGACGTTATGATGTATCATGTTCCTGGACGGAAAAGCGGCCGCTCGGGTATAAAGGTTAACATAAAGAATTCCGCTATTCCGTGCATTGGGTTAAAGGGCGGCTTAATTTTTCTACGGTCACGACATAGCCGCAGAATCGCTAACTGACCATAGACCCAACTGAACAATAAATAAATGCAAATATAAACAGCCAAAATCGACAATCCCTTTTGTATTAAGGTAAATCGGAAACAATTTAATCCGGAAGCTTCCCAGTGGGAAACTTTGGAAGTGAAGCAGTGCTTGTTTACTGTGTTAAACAAACTCTGTTTTACTGGTAAAATAGGGTCCGGTAGCTAATGCCTGGGGTTGATGTCCTCTAAAATGGGCACCATGGGTATAAACGATGGACTGGACTTAAATTTATATCCACGTTGCAGCCACGCTTAGCCATTGTGCAAACATGTGACCTTAAACACAAATAAATAAATACTCCCGAAGCCATGCGGGGCTGAAGGATTACCTTTTCGCACATCTTCCTCTTGAGTTATTTTTTTATTTCTTCCCATGACTCAAATTAAAGTTTATCACCTTGAAAAGCCCAGCTTAATCTCCGTTGTATTGTAGGACAGTAAATAACCCAGCTAACCGAATGTCATCTTCGCTTGCGAAAAACACGGAGTATTCAATCGAATGCAAATGAGTAAGTTTTCAACATCCAATGTTATTAGTGTTTGAAGTCACCTTCGACCATAATGTGGATATGATAACCGCAGTACAAATATAAAGTCAAGTTAAACCAATAGTTCATACCTATGTACACCACATTAGAGGATTTCCCCTTCAGGTATTGGTAAAGGGGTCCTATTATATCAGTAAAAACAAGTTGTTTACCACAGTAAACAAGCACTGCTCCACATTCCTGTGTTCCGATTTGTGATACACAATGCAATAGAATGGGTATTTCATTCATTATCTCATGAGAACCCAGGGAAGAGGAACAGTGCTTCTTGACTCTGATAAATATATCCTGTTTTACTGCTGAACAGTAGCGTAGCTAAGATTTCCTATTGAGGGGGAAGGGTCATCATTTTTTAGGGGTGCCAGGTCGATGTATGCCACAGGCATATCCGAAGGGCTTAGGTCGTAGACCTCAGGTGGGGGTAGGGCCATGTCTACCCCTCCCCAGGCCTATGGTATCCCCCCTTCAATCGGGGGGGGGGGGGCGAGAAAATTTTGACAGCTCAATATAACCTTTGAGTGAATCTGGAACCCTCTGGCGCTTTAATTTTCCCATTATGAGGAGGGGGGGGTAATTTGTAGGGGGCTATGGTCCCCCTAGAACCCCCCCCCCCCCCCCCCCCCCGGCTACGCCACTGCTGCTAAAATAGCCTCTGTAGCCAATGCATGGAATGGAAGACCCTGGTATAGGCAGCATAACTTTAACCCTTTACCTAACATGAAAAGCAGAGGACACTTGCAAACAAAATTATTGAATAACTAAGTTTTTCTAATTTTTAGCGTCAAAAACATTGCTTATAACCCGTCATTGGAACGAGCTCGTTCTAATGAGGGGCCATAAGCTATATTTTCGTGGCAAAAATGAAAAAAATAATGAAAATTGAATGGCAATTTGTGAATAGTGATGGCCGGTTTTTGGTCGTTATGATGGGTAAAGGGTTACAAAGCTAAAGTTGCCGCCGTATGTGGGCTGTGTTCAGTCATGATATAGCCATTGGTACTATCAGTGACCTTAAAACAAATAAGAAAATTTCCATTTATTTAGCGCACGTGTATATTTGGAAGATAGTTGCTTCAGATCATGCAGTAGTGAATTCTCAGGTTGATTCAACTGACTTGGAAAACAATGAAAAATGGAACCGTATATATATACTGGATCCACTAATATGCGGAATTCGTTATTTACCTGGGCTTCGCTTCATATTCATTGTTATCAGTACTCATGTTGTGTTAGGCCACCTCCAAACTTAGAAGTACTTTCTTAACTGGTCGAGTGCTAAATTATTTTTGACCATCAAAATTTGTTCACATGTCTTTGCCTTGTCACAATTTGTGGGAGAGTGACTTGTAACAAGGCAAACCTATACAGACTAAATAATTTCACTTCAAAGATAATATGAAGCATATCCACTGAATATAAGGCCTTTACATTGTGGTCCCTGCACGTCAGAGTAAAGCCCAAATATGGGCTTCCAGCACTCAACCAGTTAAACCACTTTTGTTATTATACACTGCAAACAATATAGGTTCTCTTTAGAACCAAAACTGGTTCTAATCTTGTCCCTGAGATGGAACCAGTTCTGTTTAAACAATATTTATTTCAAATCAAATAAATTTATAAAGATTAACATTAAATATTAACAGAATTAAACATAAAGGGTTCAGCCGTAAGTTTAGAGCTTATACGAGGTTGTCTCAAATCATTATTAAGAAAAGGAGATATGAACAGTTGGCATATCGAACCAGTTTTGGTTCTCTTCAGAACCAAAACTGGTTCGATTTGCCAACTGTTCAAATCTCCTTTGTTTCAAAATGTTTGGCTGCTGCGTTGAATAAGCTCCAAGTTTACTGCTGAATCTACTTCAGTTCATGTAATATTCTGTTAAAATTGAATGCTAATCTTGGTAAATTTATTTGATTTGAAATAAATACTGTTTAAACAGAACTGGTTCCATCTCAGGGACAAGATTAGAACCAGTCTTGGTTCTAAAGAGAACCTATATTTTTTGCTGTGTACATCCACCCTCAATTATATTAGATGAGATGTCCTCGTGAATATTTTCCCCCAATTCGTGATGTGTCTGTAGCCTACATTTAAGCATTCTGCTTTGTTTATTTTGTGTGGAGTGGTGGGGAAGTTTTCCAAGTTTTTTTTTCGAATGGAGAAGTTATCCGTCCAATAAGATTGAAATTTTTTAAAAAGAATTTTCGAGCACCACCACTCACAATATACCGGGGTAGTTCCTCTCAAAATAACCTGGGCACGAGTGTTTTGTCCCAAGTTGAGTTTCGTACCGGAATGATTTGCCCAAAAAGTTGATCTTTGTGGAAAGGGGGTATTTGTGTGTGGGAGGGGAGCCCTTTCAGGGGTTTTCGAAGGAGGATATTAACTCTCATAGCCTGGTACCCTGACCAAAACACTGGAAATTATTTCAAACTAATTTCTTGTGAATCATCATCAGTCACAATACTTTGAGATGTGGTATTCACTTTCTTTTAGTGAGAGAGATTCAACTTTGTTCACAGAATGTTTCTGGTTTATGTGCTAATACTAAGAGATTGCATGATATATCCACAAAATAAGAGTCTTTCATTGGAATTTTCTCAGGCACTTGTGCTTGCACAAAACGTTTTCTTGTTACATCTGGTTTGATAGTTTTGTGAAAAGTTATAACTGATTAAATACTTTTAAATTATTGCTGGGACTCGGGAATGGTGGACGGTCCGTGTTCTGTGTGGAATTTAAGTTGTACGTTACACGATTACTTATTTATTTATTAAGGTTTAACGACACTTTAACAAGCAAGGTCATATCATCGGTGACAGTTTTACGGGTGGAGGAAGCGAGAGTACCCGGAGAGAACCACCGAGCAACGACGAGCAGCTCCCAGCTCCCCAACATCGTAACTCCGCACCGCAGCACAGACAGGATTAGATTGGTTGAAGACATGCGCATCATCGACGTGCAGTACGCCTTAGTATAAAGCGTCATCGTGCCCCCATGTAGTCATCACTGTGTGGCCTCAACTTTATATATGTTTTGTGGTTGGGATGTAGCCATACATGCTGAAAGTGATCAAAATCATTTGCCATTGAGTTATTTTTGTATTCAATCATCCGGGATTCCCAATGTGAACCCCGCGAAGTGAAGCATTGATTGCTTAATGTGGTTAACAAACTATTTTGTCTGGTAAAATAGGCCCCAGTCTCTTATGCTTGGAGTGGAAGTCCTATAAAATGGGCATTTTGCTTATAAACAATCGACTAAACTTGATTTTATCTCCATCTTGCGATCATGTTTAGCCATTAAATAAATAAATAAATAAATAAATAAATAAATAAATAAATAAATAAATAAATAAATAAATAAATAAATAAATAAATAAATGTTCAGTGGTACATTTCTATGGTGCAGGGCGGGGACTGATCAGGTGTACTGAAATGGGGAAAGGACAAAGAACAGAAAAATCAGAAGGCTTGAAAACAAATGTCTGGATTAATGGGGGAAGGGGGTGTCCAGGGGTGGACGCACCCGGCGCACCCTATTTTTACCCAAGAACACAATGCTGGAGCACGAATCAGTCGCTGAAAAGGTCACCCATCCAACTACTAACCGCGCTCGACGTTGCTTATCTTCGGTGATCTGACGAAACCGGTTACCGCGACGCCATCGCACCCACCTTTGGCTAGCGGCAACAGCGTTATACCCTTATATCCGCGAAGGCACGGTCGAGCTGTGTACTAAGACGTACTAAACGCCGATGGCGCACTTGGATTCAAGCCCCGCTAACTCTGCTTGTGCGAAGTTAGTAGGTTGAGGAGTCTGACAGTTGCTTGCCGCTGCTCGATGATTCTCTCCGGGTACACCTAAAAAACAAACAAACACGTCAGCTGCATGTTGACCTACAAGTTTGGAGAGATGTAGGCGTGTGTATACACTGCAAATCGGTGATGTAACAAGCAAATTTGCTGTTCATTTGCTGTTTAAATTTGCGGATAACCCAGCTGTCCATGAACAGAAAACTTGCTTGTTGGATCATCACATTTGTGCAAGACAAGCAAGAGGGAACATGGTTGGATGGGCACGATTAGTAACTGTTAGAGTGCTTGGAAGCCCTATTTTGGGCTTTACTAAAAGTGACAGGCAAAAACTGTCTGTAGCTACATTCTGCCCGAGGAAGCCTTTATTGTCCTGATATGAATCAGATTTTTTTATACAATACCTTGCTCTCTGGCATTTAATTGGTTAGTGCCTATAAGGCACTATCCAATTAAATGTAGGCCTAATAGAGCAGTATATGATGAGCTTTGATTTGTTGTCAGAAAAAAACTCAGCACTTTACCAGTTAACAGAGCTGGGCTAAATGAAGTGAAGATAGGGGACAAAGTTATTAGGTGTTGTTACCTGTCTTATCAAAAACCGGTTTCTTTTATTCAAAGCCGTCAATATAGAGCGGGGGAAGAGGGTAGTAACTCTCGGGCCCGGCGTTGTTGGGGTCCCGCTCACGGGATTTTTTGGCTAAATATTTGGATTGCTAATAATGTTACAGAAATGCTTGTATAGTGACACGTTTGCATCCCCCATTTTAACTCATTGTGTAACTGCGAAACATATCTTGTGGAACAAAAAGTGGAGGGTCGGGTGCCCCCTGTGCCTCTGTCTCTGCCGCCTCTGCGTCCAATCATCATCAAACACCGAATTTCTGACAAGAAGGGGCATAACTCGTACAAAGATCGAAAAAATCTGCTGACTTGAACTTCAGGGATATCGTCTTTCAATACACTCTCCCCTGCCAAATAAAACTGACATCACTATTATTATTTTTTGGAGGAAGAGGACAGCATCATGATTATTAGGCACCATCATGTTTATTAAATGAGTTACTGTCATTAGAATATCCGATCAGCAAGTCGGGGCGCGGTGGCTCAGTAGGTAGAGATGCAGGCTGCAAGCCGAGAGGTCCTCAGTTGGAATCCCACCTGCGGCAATCGTGTTGTGTCCTTGGGCAAGACACTTCACCCCCATTGTCCAAGTGGGAGCACGGTGACGCTGTGTACTAAGGCGTACTGCACGTCGATGATGCATCTGTCTTCAACCAATGCTAACCCTACTTGTGTGGAGTTAGAATGTTGGGGAGCTGACAGTTGCTCGCCGTTGCTCGGTGGTTCTCTCCGGGTACTCCGGCTTCCTCCACCCGTAAAACTGTCGTGATCATGATTAGCCATTGTGCAGAAATATGTGACCTTAAACACCAATAAATAAATAAATAAATAAATAAATAAATAAATAAATAAATAAATCAGCAAGTCGGCCAAAAAACAACAACACTTGGAAACAGCATTAATTTTGTTTGAAGAAAATATTGTAAAATGTCATCGACGTGCACCAACCAGGCTTGTCAGAATATGAAATTTGCATACCTGTTAATCCTTTACCTAACACGAAAGGAAGACGACACTTGCAAATAAAATTAATGAATAACTATTTTTTTTCAACTTTTTACGTCAAAACCATGGCTTATGACCCA
Source organism: Pictodentalium vernedei (assembly GCA_031216915.1). NCBI lineage: Eukaryota > Metazoa > Mollusca > Scaphopoda > Dentaliida > Dentaliidae > Pictodentalium > Pictodentalium vernedei. Next base: position 82,371,354 of record CM062291.1, read on the forward strand.
TCATTGGAACGAGCTCAACGAGCTCGTTCCAATGAGGGGTCATGAGCTATGGGTTTGAGACAAAAAATGAAAAATATAATGAATTGAATTTGAATTATTTTATTTGCACATGAATAAAAAATTCATATTTTGCAAAATAACATAAACAACTTAGTAACTTGTTACAACAACTTAGCTAAGTTGTTATAACAAGTTAGCTACGTTGTTATAACAAGTTACTAAGTTGCTATAAGAAGATAGCAAAGTTGTTATAACAAGTTAGCTAAGTTCTTATAACAAGTTAAGCTAAGTTGTTATAACAAGTTATGCTATGTTGTTATAACAAGTCAGCTAAGTTGTTATAACAAGATACCAAGTTGTTATAACAAGTTAGTTAACTTGTTATAACAACTTAGAATAGGTAAAAAATACATCTACTGGCGTCAGCATCTGCCGTAAAAAGGTCCTAAATATTTTTTTGGTGTAATGTCCTACTATTGAATACCCCAACCCCTTGAGTTCCTATGATCCGTGTCAAATTCACAAGGAGTGAAACACAGGTACTGTGAAGTGGCATTTATGGGAATTCGCGCAACTGTTGCTATTTTTCTACAATGTTGGTAGGCCTGTCATCATTATTATATGGCCCTATCACTTTTATTTATTGAACCCAAAAATGTGCAGTATCACTATCATTTGACCATCACTGTTATTTGGCAGAGAAGAGTACGCCACTAGCAAGTTTTATGGAAATCAGATTACATTTCTTCAGATTATCGCGTTTACAAAATATGCGGACGCAGCCACGAATGAGACCCATTTTGATAAAAGATCCGGACAAAAGGTAGAATTATGTCATAAAATTTGCAGACTGAGAATGAAAATAGTTGGTCAGAACTCCATTGCATCGGCGTCGAGTCAAATATGGTAATGGACTTTGAACCTGGGCGGCCGCTTGTCTGGCCTAGGAACACGATGTGATGACTTCTAAGTGAAGGTGTGGGGGGTAGACCAATCAATATTCTCACGGTGCAAACCTGCGCGTTGGAAATATTAGTTGGTCTATCCCCAAATAATTAATATGGACTCTTCCAATTTCTGACATAAAACTGACATGAAACATATCGCCAGGGTTCAAATGGTTAGGTCAGTGGCATCGCGAAGATGATTGGGATTGTAAACCCGATTTGTCCCGACTGTGATGGTTCAAGTCTCGACTCACTAATATTCCAACTGCATCATCAGACCAGCCTTCATGCTTGGGAATGTTGAACACAGAAGAGGAAAACTGTTCAAATCGATAACGAAAGGCCGCCACCTTAAACGAACAGTAAGGGTGAATTGTAAAAGTGCATTGAATCACTGGTCAGTCTTGCTGAATAAGTTATCAGATTTCAAAGTTCAGGCCTGCTTGAGGCATACACTGTGAAAGGTGAGTAGTGCATTGTTTTTTAAAAGCTATAATTCTTTCAAAAATCAGCAGTTTTGAAAAGAAAACTAACTAAACAACATACGTAAATACTGCTTAGGCTCAGGTGTGTTCATGGACTTATTACTGATTAGTAGCTTCATTTTTATCAATGTCTGCTCTTCTTCGCCAACCAGGTGCGTCGCGAAGTTGACCGGCTGTGGGGAAATGGGGTTAGAAACCTGATTTATCTCGACTGACTAATATTCCAACTACACCACCAAGGCATGCCTTCGCAGAAGGCATGCCTTGGTGGTGTATTTGGAATTTAAGTCAGTCGCCATTCTTTAAAAAAATGAAGACTTCTTGGGAACTTATTAGTGAATAATTAAAATATACATGTAGTAGTCGTGACTCAACTTTATTTAATTAACACGTAAGGCACCAGTATTCCAAATCGACTTACTGGCCCCCAACAGCCCGACTCGCGTACTTATCTATTTATGTATATATTGGGGTTTAATGACACTTTCGACAGCCAGGATCATCTCGTTTCGGACAGTTTCTCGGGTGGAGGAAGCCGAAATGCACGGGGAGAACCACTGAGCAACGGCGAGTAACCGTCAGGCTCCCCAACATACTAACTCCACACAAGCAGGGTTAGCATTGGTTGAAGACAAGTGCACCATCGACGTGCAGTACGCCTTAGTACACAACGCCACCGTGCCCCCACGTGGCTAATTGGGATTAAGTGTCTTGCCCAAGGACACAACGCGGTAGCCGCAGGTGGGATTCGAACCTAGGACCTCTCGGCTTGTAGACTGCATCTCTACCTACTGAGACACCGCGCTCCGACTCGCGTATTACATACCTCCATTAAAACAGACCATGTGTGAGACATAAGTCCAAGTATAAAATCTTTTAACGTTCTGTATTCTGATATCAAAATACAAACATTCCAAACAGCAGAGTTTCATGAATGCAAATGTGAGGTTAACCCTTTACCTGACATGAAAAGCAGACAACGCTTGCAAACAAAATTATTGAATACCTCTTTTTTCATTTTTTTGCATCAAAAACATTGCTTATGATCCCTCATTAGAACTAGTTCAACTAGCCCGTTCCAATGAGGGGTCATAAGCTATGTTTTGAGGCAAAAATAAAAACATTGAATGGCATTTTTGTGAATAGCGCTGGTGGGTTTGGGCCGTTACGTCGGATAAAGGGTTAACAACTTTAATCTTGTTTGACAAAGCTGATTGAGCGAGCTTTGTGAGCGCTATGATAAAGTGATAGGGGGCGTTTGTTTTTAATTTGCAATTCCAAAATAGTGTGATATGTCGCGCCTGTCCGTAAAACAAACAAAAACATAAACCACAATGACGCCATAGTGCAGTTTGCAAAATAAAATTATTGATTATAAATTTGGCGCATCGAATCGTAGCATTAACATTATATTCAGTGGAGACATAATATCACTTCAGACATTAAACTAGATTCAATTTAGTTCTATCTCTGTTTGATAGCAAGTCTTGAATTAGACTCCCAAACCTGCAAACAGAGAGAATATTTTGAATTATTATTTTATCACAGCGCTCGCATGGTCTCATGTGAAACGCCCTCATCCCTGACATATATCGTCATCAAAATCGATTTTCGATAAAGTTATCTCCCTTGAAATTAGCAGACGCGGGAGGAAAGTCCAACTGAGAAGCAAATAATGGCTGAAAAAAACACTCTTTACATCGGTAGACAATAAAGACAATTTTCCTTTTGTTACCTTTAATAAACGAAAACAGCAGACAGCTCTCGGAGCTGTCTGTTGTTTTCGTTTATTAAAACTTACAAAAGGAAACTTGGCTTTTTATGGCAAGTTAATTTGAAGCAACTACTTCACAAGTAATCCATCATTGAGAATATCTCTTAGTATTACACCGACCAACACTGAGTAAACGCCCACTTTGGATCTTTGTTTAGCGAATCTGTTTTTACGTAATTTGCAAGTTTTCCTTTTCCCCGGAAAGAAATGAGCAAATCAAACCTTCTAGACTTTTATATTAATGGAAATGACAGTGTCTGTATTATATGCAAGCCTGAAAATAAACAGACTGTCATCTGCAGAATGAGGTCCATAGAGGGTGAATTTGGTGATGCTACCCTGCACAGCAGGGTAGCATAACTAAATTTACGCTCTGTAAACCTCAATCTGAATCAAGGTCTCAGACCTAAACAGAAAGAGGTACCCAGAGGATAAATTTGGGGATTCTATAGAATCAGCAAATTCATCCTTTGGGGGCTCATTCTGCTAATGGCTGATTGCTTATTTTCAGGTATGATTATATGCCACGCTGTACATATTTTTGATTTATTACTTTCCAAAGTGAGATTTACTGGGATTTCCCGGTTTGATTATAAACGATAACTTAGCAAGTGAAGTTTGCAATCAACAATTGGCTCATGCATCCGTGCGTGCAAACGAAGACGCTTTGCCGTGGGTGTAATGGGGACTTCGTTGTTTTTTTTTGTTGTTTTTTTTACCCTTTACCTAACATGAAAAGCAGACGACACTTGCAAAAAAAATTCTTGACTATTATTTTCATTTTTTGTCTCAAAAACATAGGTTATGACCCTTCATTGGAACGAGCTCGACGAGCTCGTTCCAATGAGGGGTCATAACCTATGCTTTAGAGACAAAAAATGAAAAATAATAAAAATTAATTGACGAGTTTTGAGAAAAGCTCTGGCCGTGTTTGGCCGTTACGTTAGGTAAAGGGTTAAATAATATAATTATCGTTAATAACGAAAAGTAATAAATAGAGTAATCGCTTGACTGGACTGGTTACGTGAAATAATTTATTCGAGGCGAGGGACTATATTGCAAAACACTCATGCGCATTCGCGCACTCGTGTTTGTACAACGTCCCTTACCTCTCATGAATTATTTCACGTTACCAGTCCAGTCAAACGATTACTCTCTATATAATGAACAGAAAAATGTTACAGAACATCCAAAGATCGTGAAAGCATCGTTTTCTTTTTTTTAAATGAGTCTCAGTTCAGAATAATAGGCAAACGTTCAAACTGATTGGATGAAAATGTAAAAAAGACAGCTTCCGTATTTTTATACTACTCTTAAAGGAAATACCTGACGTTTGGGATACGATGCGTCTATCGATGATACAGATTCGCCAACATTTCGAAATTTCAATTTTCATATGGAATTCCCATACCATTGGTGTTAAATTAACTGACAGCTTCGAGAAATTAAGGGGAGCTAACTTTCTTGTAAATCTCTTCCAATGACGTAAATTTTAAGCCATGTTACACCATTGTAATTACTGCAGGATGATCTATATATCCATATGTCTTGGTGTTATCCTCAATCCATGGATGGAACTCCAAGCATAGTCATATTTTTTCAATGTTCTCAACGTCTCTATAGTCTTTTCCCTGTCTTTGTCATCCAACTGCAAACGCCTGATGTAAATTTTTCCACCTTCGTTAATTACGCGATTCACCGACGATCTAAGAGCATATGGACCAAAAAACAGCGATTCCCAGTTCGGTAAATTAAAGTTCCTTCTTGACATTATTGCCCTCACAACACATTTTGTTCGAGATGATTTCTCTTCTTTTGCAACTTCATACAATGACAACATCGGTGGTTCGACGTAGAGTTTTTTAAGTCTGAATCCCTGGTCATATCGCCTCTTTTTCCAATCTTTTGAACATCTCTTTGGAGGAGCTTTTGATGTCATTGCCAGCTTCCACGGTGACCACGATTCTTCCTTCAGAACAAAACTATCTTTAGCTATATTTTCTCTGAATTTCCATTCAATTGTTCTAACTATTTTCTTCGACTTTTGGATCACTTTCTTTTTGGCTGTTGGGGTCTTGGCCAGCTGCAAAAATGCGAAATCGCATATCAAAAAACGCCATAATTTATCTGAATGGTTACAACGATGAGACGGAAGTACCATTTTTTCAGAACGAAAATTATAGCTATGAAAATGGGAGTGACTAAAACCTGTACAGTTAATGGATAGGATAAAAAGGCGGCGATTAACCCTTAACACTTTTGCAGCTGAAAGCAACTACTGTCACCTTTTTACGATGATTATCAGCACGTTCTTTTATACACAAATCAAACCTACCATCTGCTTAATTGTTGGAAAGGACTCAGAGAGCCCTTTCCAGCAGTTAATCAGATGATAGAGTTTTAAGTATGCCATAAATTTTATTAAACTTCCTCGCATACAGACGTAAATAGAGGTCCTCCCACACACACACCTACAATTTTGACTCCCCCCTTCTCCCCAAAATTGGCTCAATGTAACTTTTACATTACATAGAGCCATAAAGTGGTCTCCGATAGAGGGCTGCACATGCAAAATGTCCCAGATTTGCTCTTAGTGCACTGAATTATGCACAATTTCTCGGGGGGGGGGGGGGGGGGGCTAGTCCTCCGGTTGCTTCCCCTAGAAAAACTGGCTAGAGCACTACCCTATTATAAAAAAAACGGCCTACACGCCCGGACAGTAGATATAAAAAATATATGCCAGGCATTTCCAGCAATCTTATAGGATAGCATATAATAAAAAAAGTTATTTATAAAGTTTAAGATATGACAAAACCTAGATTTACTTGTCTTTTTATTCTAAGGATAAAACTAATCAAGAATTCGTGCAGTTCAAGCAAGATATGTTAAGCTAAGTATTGCTGTATCTTGAGGGATATATATACAGAGAGGATGCATTTCGCAATAATTGCAATTCAATTTTTATTATTTTACCAATTTATGCCTCATCCCTCCCCAAACCTTGCTTACAACCCCTGATTGGAACGACCTCGTCTAGCTTGTTCTAATAAGGGGATATTAGCTGTGTATTTAAGGCAAAACTTAAATAAAAATTTCTAGTTATTATTATTATTATTATTTTGCACGAGTATTCCGTTCCATCGTGTTAATGTTGTTTATTTGTGATATATATTTAATTAGTTATGTATTATAGTGAACTCAATTAAATTACTTATGCTTTTCATCGTAAATAATCTCAAAAGCACACATAACAGGGCAGAGATAAGTCCTTGAACCCCTAGCGCCCCTATGAATGACCAAAGGGACATAGGCTGAGCCCAGTGAATATATAGACATGGCTTTTTATGGTGAGTGATTTCGTGCAAACTACTGGGAAGGGGGGGGGGGGGGGGTTACAAGTTATTTATTGGGTTTTAACGACACTTTCGACAGCCAGAGTCACCTCGCCAGGGTCACCTCATGTTGGACAGTTCTACGGGTGGAGGAAGTCGGAGTACCTGGAGAGAACCACCGAGCAACGGCGAGCATCTGCCAGACTCCAAAACGTACTAACTCCCCGCAAGTAGGGTTAGCAGTGAGTGAAGACAAGTGTACCATCTTCATGCAGTATGCCTTAGTACACAGCGCCACCGTGCCCCGAAGTGGGCACTCCCGATAAAATGGCTTGCCCAGGGACACAACATAGTTACACCTGGCGGAGATCGAAACGTGGACCTTTCGGTTTGAAGTCCAATGCCGTAACCACTGAGCCATCGCGATTCTTTTTTACAAGTTATGGAACCTGAATTGTTCTTTACTATATGTTCTTAACACACAGAAAAACTAAACCCAAACCGAGGTTTTTTGATAAAAAAATATTTATCCCTGTCGTTCATTAACCACCTCAACACCCAGTACAGTGCTCGAATGCGATCGTTGGAAGTGATAGTGGCAACGGCGAATGGTTTCGTTTATTATACAGTACGTGGAGAGTGTATTATCACTAAATCACCCGCAGAGTGGAGATTACACCTGAGCAATAATTGCAAATTTGTTGCAAAGCACAACCAGCACCAGCAAAGTTTCAGCCAATCGACCTCCGGGTTAAACCCGGAGGTCCATTGCCTGAAACATTGCTTGTGTTTTTGTCGATATGTACAAAATTTGAAAGTTATAGCTTGGGTGATAACTCCCCTCCGCGGGTGTTTTAGTTGCAATCCACTCTCCACGTACTGTATTGTCTTCTCATCATCTTCGGAGTTTTCTTTTTTGGAAAAAATTATACCTATCGTTTTGAAAACCTCCATCACCGAGAGATAAAAAAACGCTCACAGAAAACTCACCTGCTATAACTTCAGTTCACATCTCAGACAGTTTTAACCCTTTACCCAACGAATCGGCCACATCCGCCCGCGTAATATGCAAATTCAGCAGTTGAAAAAATATTATTTTTCAAAAAATTTCAACAAAACCATATCATGTGACCCCTCGTTGGATTTTTAAAATAATAAATTTTGATATCGTCTGCGTTGGGTAAAGTATTAAAGTTTCAAAGGAGGCAGCGACATGATCCGGAAACTCAGTTTGCTCAACAGGTTGGCCTTTTGTATTGATTGTCCACGCCATCCAAATTTGCTTTTGGACAGATCATGTCCCGAAATAATTGAGGATATTTCTCAATATACACTGATAAACCCAACCGTTACTCCTTAATTATTTGTGAGAAACACTTACCTTATCCTCTTTACTCTTGACTTTCTTTATTGCGCCGCACGGCACAAGCTTGGAACCTTTCCTTTTAAGTTTGGGTTTGGTTGTAGTATCTGCTGTGCTTGACAAAGGTGAAGCCGGAACGGGTGATGTGGTACCACCTTTCAGCGCTCCAAAAACATCCATCATATCTGCATTAGGAGAAGCGTCAACATTTCTTTCACGAACCTCTTTCTCGTAAGCCTATTTGGAAACAAAGACGAAATAATAAGCAAGCAAGTAGACAAACATACGCTTTTTGAGCGCCGAAGGGGCACAGGGGCGGTGTGAGATAAACTAACCCCTTATGACCCCTTTAACAGTACAATGGTCCCTTCCAAGTCCAGCAGCCACCAAGGTGAGAAGCAAAGGAGTCAGGAATGCCACCCGGGACCAATACTACAAACGTTTCACAATTGTATTTTCTAGAATTGTATTTTCTAGTTATGACTTTAAATGGGTTGAAATGAACACTTAACATTTTCAAAGATGCGGCAATTTGCCAGTTGGCAAATTGCCATATTGTTTAAAATGCTAATGATTCATTTTAGTCAGTTATATTAACAGGTAGAAAATACAATTCAACAAAATACAATTGTAAAAGGTTTACAGTTTTGACTCCTAGACCCAGTTCGAAGACCTGTCATGTAGGTCTGCTGTAGGTGTTTCTTTATCCATTCTCTGTTCTTCAGACATGTAAAATCTACCACTTATGTGATATAGCCACTTATGTGATGTAGTCCGTTGAGTGGGTCCACTTCCATCATTGTCAAGTTTAGTCTGTCTCCTGAAGTCATAGATGGTGATGATTCTGGGAGTAGTATTTTGGTTCTAGTAATGATATTTTCAAAACTCAGTTTTTCAATGTACGACCCCAAAAAAGCAAGAATATTCACACCACACAGTCTTTATTGAGGGAATAGCTCAAATACCACACAGGGTAGAATATCTAAAAACGGCCACGTTACGTAAACACCTTTATTTTACTCATTTACACCTTTTCCAGATCTTCAAACTGGAAAGAGTGGGGATAAGTTAACATAATTAATTATAGGCATGTTCTCGTTTCACTTTATAAGTGTTGTAAACGGCATAGTAGCTTTTAGACCCTGAATCATATTGGTAATTCAGGAGGATGGACGAAGTGAGAGACTGGACAGGCGAAATAGTCGACGGGATATGACAGACAAGAGCAGGCAGGCAGGCAGGCAGGCAGGCAGGCAGGCAAAATTCATGGATTCACAAGAGAAGTCTGTTGTTCTAAGAGGTGTAAATATGTACATAAAAGTACATAATAAGGCTAGACGCTTGCTTTTTTTTAACCCTTTATCAAATGTGACGACCAATAAGGCCAGCGCTATTCACAAAAGTCACCATTCAATTTTCATTATTTTTTCTTTTTGTTTACTCAGAAAACATAGCTTATGACCCCTCATTGGAACGAGCTCGTTCAGCTCGTTCCAATGAGGGGTCATAAGCTATGTTTTTGACTCAAAAAAGGACAACAATTTATTATTCAATAATTTTATTTGCAAGTGTCGACTGCCTTTCGTGTTTGGTAAAGGGTTAAATCACATCTTATAATATTCGTGACGTGTAGATTTCTGAATTTTACAGGTTGAGCTGGGTTGAGTGCTAGAAGTCCATATTTGGGCGTTACTGAGAAGTGTTGACATTCTGACTGAAAAGTTTCATATTCTGTCTATGTGCTTCGCATTCTATCAGAAGCAAAAAAAAATTCACATGGATTTTTCTTAGAATTTTTTGAAGAGTGCCTATATGCACATCCAATAAATTGTAACAAGACAAATCCATATGATGGACAACCACTGACTTCCAGAATTAATCTAGCAGTCTACCGGCTGACAAAAATAATTTTCTAGGATAAGGCATTAAATCACGGTTTTAATAAATAAAGATATTACTACCTTCAAAAATTCAGCCCCATGCTCGCGGTAACAAATGGCCATTATCAAGTCAAAAATGTTGGAAAAGTCTTTTAGCTGAACATATCTTCCGCCAGTTCTTTGGGAAATCGTCTCGAAGAAGGATTTCGCTTTCTTACAAGTGTCGCAATGGACGCCGTATATTTTCACTCCCTAAAACAGAAGATACAATTCTTATCATTTTATCCCTTTCTTTACACTGCGGGTATTGTTCGCCCATGGAGACGGGCGGTTCTTGATTTTTCGGTTTGGTTTGGTTCCAACGCGCAGTGATGGCCGGCGAGGCAAAGAGCCAAAGAGGAGGGGGCTGGGGGTTTCCCCTCTCGTCGTCAGTAGCGGGCCAGAAATTTAAGGGGGGGGGGGGGGTAGAGGAAGGTTTCCTTTGAAGTGGGGGTGGGGTGCTACTTTTTCGACGTCTAAAAAATACAAGTTCAGAGTGATAGTGTGGGGTGTATGTGTTAAGGGGTGTGATTGTGTTTGTGGGGGTGGGTGTATGAGTGGTGGGCAGGGGGATGGGTGTCAAAGTCCACGTTTAGGGGAAAATCAACACCCCATCACTGCTCGAAGTAGGGGTCCGTGGAGTTCACATACTGGGAAATTTTGAAACTTAGTTCCCAAAACTCTTCAAAAGTAGAGAAAATTGTTGTCTAGGCGGGGCTGCACAGAACTACATGTGTTTAGTGAGGCCAGCAAGACGAGTCTGTGCTCGTTGTGTTGGATATTCTCGAAAATCGGGCCATTGCAGGTCTTGAAGATGCAGGGAAAAGGCATCCACACTCAAACTTTCCCCACACTAAAGCACCACTGGACTGGCCCGAAAGACAAAATAATGCTCACCATTTTTGCGAGTGCCTTCGTTTCCTTTCTCCAGCTAATCTTATCTTTGTTCATTTTATAACATGGGGCATGTGGTGATGCATCTCCAATCATTACCAATGCCTTATTCGTGCCAGGTAGCCAACTTAATTTTTCTCGAACTTCCTTTAGAACAAGTTCGTAACACTCGTCGCTGTCTCCTCCAAATGTAGCCTCTACATCATTAACAAACTCACATAATTCCGGAAGGTGGGTCGAAAAGTCAACGTACTTTGTAACATATGTGGCGTCTGCATCACAGTAATCTCCATGTGCGAACACTGCTATTCTAATTCCAGGAATATCGGCTTGAATGCGCTGGATCATGTCTTTCAATCTTCCGCGGACTTCCTCAAGAAGATGGTTCATAGAACCAGTCGTATCAAAAGAGAATACAATGTCCAAAGAACCACCCGGGGGAACTGCTGTTGCCATTTCGTAAAGCTGAAAACACAAATTATAAATAATGTATTTTTTGCTATTTTCAAACTCAAAAAACACACAGAGGATGGAATGTAACCACAAAACAGGAATTAATCATTTTCAAACAATACAATCAAACTTCAAAGAAACCACATCTTCCTCAATCACATTGTCCTTAACCCTCTGCGTAACAGTCAAAAATGGACAGCGCTATCGTACTGAATAACTGACAGCACTTAACAGGTTCGATTTGAGTTCGCTTGTTATTCTAGATCATTGAGCAGTTGGTGTATTTTACGATAGCAAGCGCAGTTGCCCCCTCCCCTGCATCCCCGTATATTTCTAGAGGCGGAGGAAGCTCGATAAAAGTGGAGGGGCACAAATTTTCAAGGCTACCAAGGTTCGGCACAATGGGCGGAAAAGTAACAATCGTATATCGGTAAATGTACTTTGACACACTATAGTCTCTCGTTTAGATGAGCAAGCCGCGGTGTGGTCACTGTCATGTCCATTTCTCCTACTTCAGCCATCTTCCAACCCGAAGGCTAGCCTTCGGGTTGGAAGATGGTCGAAGTAGAAGAAATGGACCGAAGCGACCGAAGGTGGGATTCATTGGCCAAATGCCGTTTGGGTTTGCAAATAATATACATGTAGTGCTGGGGTGCCTGATATTAGCACGTTTGCATGCGCCCTTTTTAATTCATGGTGTAACCTCGCAGCATGTCTGTGGAAAAAACGTGGAGGGGCACGTGTCCCCTGTGTCGCCCTGGTTCCTCCGCCTCTATATCTTTCCACGAGAGATATGCAGCGGCTCGCGCACGCCAAGTTCTTCTCTCCATTCGTTTCTCAACAGCCTTCCTGGTACTCATTTGGTAGACAAACAGAAACCTTCTCGGAAGTATTTCATATTCTGTGGAGAAAAAAAAGGAAGAAAAACATCAAGGGACAAAAATAAATTCCCAGCTCATTAGCTGAGGGACTGCCTTTCCTTCTGAAACCTTTTCACAGTTATTATTCAAGTGGACATTTCATACGTCGGTTGTTTTTGTGGGGATGATCCACCCCCTGCGCAATATACGGAAGAGAATCGAACTGAAAAAAACTATAACTTCTAAATATAGGCTCTGAAGAAACATGTATTTTAGTAACAACATATAAGATATATTTTGGATTAAAAAAATGTAAAATTTCATATTTGTAGGTATTGTTTTTTTATTTTGTGATCCCATGTAATAACTGTTGATTCCTGTGGTAACGCATATGAATGACAATCATGCTTTTTTTTAAAAACAATGGGTTTGTCTGGATGGAAAGGCCGCACCACAAGCAAAACCATGAAGCTGTAAACACCCAATACTTTTGGAAGTGGAACCCTCTCTCTTCAGCCAATAGAAAATTTCCCCGCACTGAGGTCGTCAATCAATTACAGCAAAGTCCTGTAACGTAATAAGTTACTCTAAATAACGCACGAAAGCTCGATTTTAAGTTTAACATCTCATGGCTGCTGGTAAAATTGAAAAGATATTAGCTCTTCCGTCGAGCTCAGCTCAATTACAGTGTAATAAGAGAAGAGTGATTCCTTTCAGCAGGGAAAAAAAAAACTGTGATCTTTTTTTGTCTTTTCTTCAAAAAAAAAAGAAAGAAAAAAAAAGAAATACCCCTTCGTCAGATCACCTTTAGAAATACAGCCTCTGAATCCAAAGAATGATTTTTCGATTTCAACACTCGGCACAACGCAATAAGAATACGACTTCTTGAAATAAGGCTTCCTTTTTATAGTGTGTTCCAGTTAACAGACATGACGTCATGTGCAAGCTCGGACACGTTATGGCCCGACAATGAACAAAGTTTAAAAATCTATCATCGTATTTAAATAGAAAGGCTATTCGCTTTTTTGAACGGAAGTTGTGCAATATGCTTCGTCGGTCTTTCATAAAAGCTGATATTGGGTTCATTTCACAGGAAGAAGCGTGTATTCTCACGCGGTTTTGCAATACCCATTTTTCAGAACCCATACATGAGGCTCACTTCGGGAGAGGGTAGTTTTTTGTGTGTCGAAAAGAAATTTGTTGTCTCCCCGGTGGTTCGTGAGCTACAAATATAGGCCCAAGTAGTAAGGGATGACACTTGGGCGAACTGATTTAACACTGAAATTCCCATAGTCATTTTTTCGCCAGAGAAAATCCACGGCCGTGTGTACTCGCTAGAGTACGCTCGAAAAATGGCACTCGGGCGAAAAAATGCCTATGGGAATTTTCATTGTTAAGTCATTCTGCCGGAGTACACACGAAAAGATGGCACTCTGGCGAAAAAATGTCTGTGGTGATTTTCAGTGTTAAATCAATTCGCCCAAGTACACACGAGCGTGGACTTTCTCTGGCGAACAAATGTCTATGGGCAATTCAGTTTTAAATCAGTTCGCTCACGTGTCATCTCTTACTACTGGCCTACTACTTTGGTCTTTGCCTTCCACAAAACGAGCAAGGCAACTTACAGGGAGGCCGCCACATGTAAAGTACATAATCACGCCCGTAAATCATGTGTATCGAAAGCAGACTGCGATTGGTTCTGCGGCGTTAGGCGGAAAAACGTTAGTCGTGTGTGGTTGGCAATTCAAGTCCCCATAACAACCAAGAGAAGATTGTTGGAATAGAGCCTTCCAGTGATATATACTACAGTGCCATTGTTTATGTGTATAATAGGCTAATAGTTAATTTCTAGCCGACCTCAACAAGATGCCATCGGAACCTCTATAAATTAGTCAAACAAAATAAGAAAAGTACGCCCAGAGTTCCATCAGTTGAAATTTGCTTTTGCTTCTTCCCAAGGGCGCCGGAAGCATTGGTTTACAGGGGCGGCGGAGCCGGGGAGGGCACAGGGGGCACGCTCCCACACACTTTTTCACCAATTATAGATACCCGAACGGCACTTTCCGACATAACGTACACAACCCCTATATATACATATGGTCACTACACATCAGTAATACATATATGACCACATTGATTTTCTTTGAACGCGAAAGGCTGCTTTTCCAGCTCATGTACATGATACTTTATAAATTCATTAAGTGTGATAGCTGCTGCTTGAATGTGTGGGGAAGACAAATCAATATTTTCAACGTGCAGCCATGAGAGGCTGCACGTTGAAAATATTAATTATTAATTGGCTTACCCACAAATAATGAATATGGCCTCTTCCAATTGTTGCCATTGAATTGATATGGAAGATACCAACAGCTTCTAAGGGTCAAGTAAAAACAAAAAAAATACGCTAATGTTATAGTATCTAAAATAGGATGGGTTCAACGGTGAGGGGTAGTGTATATAAATTTATATGTTTTTCATGAATACACCGCTTCACCACCATTGACCTCCCCCCCCCCCCCCCCCCCCCCCCATCCCGACATTTGCCATACATTTGCAAAAAGGACTGGAGTACAAGTTAGACAACTTATGTTAACTCCTCTCCATAAAAACAACAGAAAATCAACACAAATATAGATGCGTCTATAAGATATATAGACTGATTCACAAATGAATAGAGATTTACACTATTTACAATTGGAATGTGTGTTGTTGAAGCAGGCGGTCAAATAATACGGTCTGGACTCAGGGAGTACATAGAACTGGACACTGAAGCTGTTGACTTTCTCCACGAAAGCTCTTAGATGGCAGGTTCAAGGACGAGGAATATATGACGTTTATAAAACTTTCCAACTAGTGCAGGGGGTGGGGGGGGGGGGCGGTGGCTCAGTTGGTAGAGTTGCAGGCTGCAAGCCGAGAGGTCCTCGGTTCGAATCCCACCTGCGGCAACCGCGTTGTGTCCTTGGGCAAGACACTTCACCCCGATTGCCTACATGGGGGCACGATGACGCTGTGCACTGAGGCGTACTGCACGTCGATGGTGCGTATGTCTTCAACCAATCTAACCCTGCCTGTGCTGCGGTGCAGAGTTCAGAGTTACGATGTTGGAGAGCTGACAGCTGCTCGTCGTTGCTCGGTGGTTCTCTCCGGGTACTCCGGCTTCCTCCACCCTTAAAACTGTTACGGTCACGATTAGCCATTGTGCATAAGTATGTGACCTTAAACATCAATAAATAAATAAATAAATCGATAGCCTCCGTCATTATTCCCGAGCCACCCCACCCCACTCCATTGACATTGGTACACGTAAGGTAGGTCAGAAACGAATACTCGAGAGTTTCTCAGTTACAGTTATGGAAATGTAAAGTTTCCACTAGTGCATCTTTGGCGAAAAAGGTGTAGTCTCAGGGCAAGGGGACAGCTGTCACCACGCACCCCCCCCCCCACACCCACCTGCTTCCGGTGCCCTTGTTTTTCTTCTGTCTTTATTAATTTTACAAGGATCAGCGAGCAAGTTCTACAACTCAAACTAACGCCTCTACTCGGCACATAATTCATGCACGCTAGTACACTCATCTCGAGCCTCACTTAATCTTGGAGATGCGAGGGGTTTACCTATTTCGGGGTTGAAAACCAAAAACTGCTCCGAAGATTCTTTTCGGTAGGAGTAATTGTGAGCTTTCACTGTCGAAAGATTCTAGACCGTAAGGGGCCCCTCCAGAGTTGTATTTCTCAAATATAATCATATGAGTCGCTTGTATATACTTCGAATTTTTGCGTTTCTCTCCTTTTCTTTCTTTTGTGTGTGGTGATTTTAAACTTTCCGAAAGAGGATCAGGGGTTTTTTTGCACGTGAGATACATATTCCTGTCACCTTCAGGTTCGCAAAAATAAAAACTGTGACAAAACTCTTCAGCTCATCTAAGTTCTCTTATCTATTACCATTATCATGTAAAACTTCCCAACAACCTTAGATAATTTTCTTTAGTCCTCTGTGTAATGAGCCCGCGAATAAGCTCACGAGCTGGAACCGATGGTGTATCCATGGACGTACACTCTAAAATCAGCTGGGTTAAAAAATAACCCAAAACAACTGGGTTGAGTGAATATGAGCCCAATTGGATTCATATTCACTCAACCTAGTTGGTTTTGGTTGAGTTTTTAATCCTACTCATTTTAGAATGTAAGAACCGGTGGTGAGAAACAGGGGGCGGAACCCCAAACTTTTTCCCGAAATGGGAGAGAGAGGTTGAGAGAGAGAGGGGAGGGAGAGAGAGAGAGAGAGAGAGAGAGAGAGGGGGGGGGGGAGGGGGTTAGTCCAACATTATCTTTACTAACCCGCCATTCCACTGGTTCGAAATTAACAGGAATGGGGCGCACAGACACTTTACTCTTTAGATGTTACCAAAGGTTCCTTTGTTTGATTCGTCACTACTGCCAACTTTACAATCGAGAAAAACGCACATTTTGGGCTCCATATTTAACAAATTTAACAAACCTTGTTTCAGCACAACGGGAAAATGTGTTGAATATCCAGCACACAAATGCATTTTTTGATTGTTGAGGTGCTTGAGTCCAAACTGGAGCTGTATCCAGTGAAGTAGCTAGTGAGGAGTGGCAGTGTGCGTGGGGATGTGGTGTGGGGTGGGGTGGATGTGGCAGACTTGCTCCCTCTCTACACTTTTCATAAAAATGTCAACCTAAAAAATCTCTCTACCTGAAATCTCAAAAATTGATCCAAGTATACTCCCAATCTGGTATTTCTTGGGTCATTTTGCTATAGTTGTTCCTTCACTTTCTGGGTATCACAATTGGCGGGAGCGTGATGGCTCACTAGGTAGAGATGCAGGCTGCAAGCCGAGAGGTCCTCTATTCGAATCACACCTGCGGCAACCACGCTGTGTCCTTGGGCAAGACACATAATCCCAATTGCCCACGTGGGGTACGGTGGCGTTGTGTACTGCACGCCGATAGTGTACTTGTCTTCATCCAATGCTGACCCTGCTTGTGTGGAGTTAGTACGTTGGGGAGTCTGACAGTTGCTCGCCGTTGCTTGGTGATTCTCTCTGGGTACACCGGCTTCCTCCACCGGTAAAACTGACCGACACGAGATGACACGGGCTGTCAAAAGTGTCGTTAAACCCCATTAAAAAAATAAATAAATAACTAAATCACCACAATTGGCATGAAAAGTTATGTTTTCCCTGCTGAAGACCCTGGGTCTTCACCTACGGGTTATGCAAATTCTTAGCCCAACACGAGGTGAAATGATGGAAGAGAGGTGAAATATTTTGTCCCTCATTTCATTTCGTCTACTATGCCCCTGGCTTGCGCTGATGGAAACTGCTCCTCGCAATATACCCCCTTAGGGCGACATACCCAGTTTTATCCCTATCGTTTGACCCACCCACGTTTTATTGGATTAAAGCTTTTCAAATACTTGATCGAGAAACTACTCCATTACTGTTCTCGTTCCAATCGATGCTTTTTATCGAGACAAGTTTGTACAAGCCGTAGCTATTTTAATATGATATTGCTTGGGAATGCTGATCACAGCGAAAAAAACAAACTATGTTCAATCGATCGATAACGAAAGACTGCCACATTAAGACGAAGAATAAAAGTAAATGGTAAAAGTACATGAATGTCAGGTCATTCTTGTTGAATACGTTGTCCAATTTCAATATTCAGGCGTGCTTGAGGTATACACCGTGAAAGGTGAGTAGTGCAGTTTATTCAAGTTGTATCTGTTTTACAAATCAGCGGTCCCGAAAAACTCACGAAACAACACACGTAAATACTTTTTGGGCTCGGACTGGTGCGGGGATTTATAGTTGATTTCATATATACATATATTAAAATCATTTGTAAAAAGTATTTACGGCAATTTGACAAAATTATAAAAAGTATTCGATGAAGTATTTATTTATTTATTTATTTATTGATGTTTAAGGTCACATATTTATGCACAATGGCTAATCATGACCGTGACAGTTTTACGGGTGGAGGAAGCCGGAGTACCCGGAGAGAACCACCGAGCAACGACGAGCAGCTGCCAGCTCCCCAACATCGTAACTCCGCACTGCAGCACAGACAGGGTTAGATTGGTTGAAGACATGCGTACCATCAACGTGCAGTACGCCTTAGTACACGGCGTCATCGTGCCCCCACATGGGCAATGGGGGTGAAGTGTCTTGCCCAAGGACACAACGCGGTTGCCGCAGGTGGGATTCGAACCGAGGACCTCTCGGCTTGCAGCCTGCACCTCTACCTACTGAGCCACCGCGCCCCCTTGATGAAGTATATATATGTATATATTATAACTTCGTCAAATTGCCGTCATGGTCGGAAGTTTACTTCTTTCTAAGCGGCTTTCATTTTTGACCAATTCTTATTCCGTTACGTTAAGTGCCGTACCAATGTGTATCGAAAGCCTCTTAGAAGGAAGTAAACTTACGAGCATGACGGCAATTTGACGAAGTTATATAAAATATTTGATGAAGTGTATATATTATATATATATATATATATATATATTATATTATTTATATTCCATATAAACTCATCTTCGCCAACCGCTTCGCCACATCAACCCAGCTTCGCAGTAACCTTCAGAATGCATCCGGGGTAAATGTTTCGACGCAGACTATCCGGGCAAGGTTGCACGAAGGTGGTCTCCAATCGAGAAGACCATGTATTCGCATTCCGCTGTTCCAGAACGACCGCCAGGCACGATATGAATGGGCCATGGACCACGATGGATGGACCAGAGAAGATTGGCGGCCTGTCCTTTTTACAGATGAGTCAAGGTACTGCCTAGACCACACAGATAGGTGTTGTATCTGTTTTAAAAATCAGCAGTCCTGAAAAACTCACGAAACAACACACGTAAATACTTTTTGGGCTCCCACTGGTGCGGGGATTTATAGATGATTTCAAAAATACATATATTAAAATCATTTATAAAAAGTATTTACGGCAATTTGACAAAATTATAAAAAGTATTTGATGAAGTATATGTATGTGTCAGGAACACCTGAGGCCCCGTAAGGCCTGGGCTGACGTGGGGTTATTTAGTCCTGCTGATGAAGTTGCGGGAAAATTAGACCAACGTGGAGGGTCGGAATCCAAGTGTCGCGAACTCGGCGCAGAGAGCTGAGTTAGACCGACGCCGTGGTTATTTCTCTGCCAAATTGGCCTGAAATAGGTTCGATTTCCGTTAGGTGCTATTCCTAATCACTTTAGGCTGTATAATGGAAAGAATGATTTAAAGTAACAACAATTCTTTTATTTACACATAAAAATAAACCCGTTTCAATATTTCAACAATCAACAATTCGATTCTTTTCCCAGAAAATGGGTTGCTAGGGTTAAACAATTCTCAACAATCATATAGTCGTTCTATAGCCCTGTACTGGCACTATAGTCTACACACTGGAAATGTTACTACCGTGAGCTCGCCATAAGAGCTTCACAGATCTGAAATGTTATTACTGTGAGCTCGCCATAAGAGCTTCACCCGCTTAGGCTCAAATGTCAACGTCTGCGCGTAACTGTACCTCTGGCTGTCGGAGGGTTCCGACCAGCAATGTTCGTCATCTATAAAGCCATTTACTTCTGATTTGGGTCAGATATTGTCTACTCATGCCTTATGTGCCTTTTGAAAGTCCTCCGTGAAAGTCCTATTGAAATATTCACCGTTCCTGGTTGAACTCCGATTCACAAATGCCCCTTTTTGTGCTAGGGCGAAATTGTCACTCACACCGATCTCCAGTCGGTATTACAATGCTTCGACAGCAAAACAAACTACTCAGAACACAATCAGTCTGACGCTTCAAAGGGTTAATACGCACAATACAATTAACCTACACTTCTGACTATTGCAGGCTAATACCTGCTACTCGACAATCTAAACTTTAACGTTCCACCTGGGGCATTCCTTCTCAACAAATTTGCCGCCTATCAACCTTACGCTCAATCAATCGTGGAATGCTCTCTCAGGCGATTCCAGCCGTTTCAGGGTCCTGTGATCGAAGGTACCCCTATGCCAAGAATCAGTCCGCCTGTCCTGGACTTCATCAACGTGTGTGTGACCCCAAGTGTGTGTCTAATGCTCTGCTCTTCCAGGTATATATACTTTTTACCCTAAACTGTCAGGTGGACGGACGCTCATCCATCCATCTGTCAAAACGGTGGGAGATGACGTATATCGAGACAGAATCAATACAAGTCATCTCGCGCTTGACTTAACGGTGATTTCACTTGTCGAGACAACCGATTCGTTTCTGCCATTTTGCTATTACTAATGATGACACGACATTTCTATCTTTATCGGCCATGACGATATCCTACCACCAACCGATTACGTCACGTAAGACTCGCGACTACTGCATAAATTAAATGAGATTAGACCTTATCTGACATACCGTTTCTCCCCTGGGTCCCTGCCCTGAAGCTGGATATACACCACATGTGTTTTTTTCCATGTCCAGATTTGCAGAGAGGTGAAATTCAAGTAGGGTTTTCGCCTTGATGCGGAATATATTTTGAACTTACAATATCTTTAAATATGAGGCCCCTTGCCCCTATACTTAGGCTGGCTTTGCCCTGACAACTCCCTTCCCGAGAGAAACACCCTGTGTATCTCTTAAAACACAAGGGGCAAAGCCACGCCCGCTCGCCTCTCACACCTTTTCACAATCTACCCATCATGTTCAAGACTACAAAACTGTACCCTAGTGGTCGTGGGACTCATGACCGGGCTCATGCGTCGGCCATGTCGATTCCCACGACACACACACCACCACATGCTCCCGTCTTGCGGGTTTACATAAGGAGAGTAGCCTTATCCTTAGATTTGCAGCACACACACACACACACACACACTCTCTCTCTCTCTCTCTCTCTCTCTCTCTCTCTCTCTCTCTCTCTCTCTCTCTCTCTCTCTCTCTCTCTAATACTATATATTTACACTTGAACATACACATCTGTATACACATTCGCCCATTTTGCAAACAGTTCACTTGGCACTCACTCCTTTCGAGTAACACCGTCCGCGCCTTTGCGTCAGATGGGTTAATTCCAACGGAGTGCAACTTCGCCTCCCATTCCCCTATGACTTGTGAAGGGGCAAACGACCCCTGCATTATGTTGAGTCTCACCCTCGCAAAGCTCAACCAGGGGATTAAAATTGTGCCTCACACACTCACACATTCAACACACAGATTTCCCGACCGCGCCTTTGCGACAGACGGGGTTAGTGTGCCTCACATTCACAACAAACCCTCGTCAATAAAAACAAGCGCGGTTTCCCCGGGCCTTAACACCGGGTTTGTGCATCCCATACTTACAAAACTCGACACACAGGCTCCACGCACATGCGACGGACGGGGCAGTGTATCTCACATTCGCACTCACAAACAACTCTAGTCAGCAGTCAGAGCAATAATAATACTAAAATAAGAAAATTCCTTCCGGGCCTTAACACCGGGTTTACGAAACTCATCACCTCATCCACAAAAATATTTGCGACTGGAGCCCCCGTCCCAGACACCAGGCCCACAGCCACCCAACTCTTGCTTCTTTATAACCACCGACCATTGGTAGGGGCCCGGTTCCCAGTATCCCCTTGGGTAACCCTTGACACACCCCTACTTCTCGCCCCGTCATTTCTAGGGTATTCCACCAGGGTCCCCATACCCTGTCGTTGTCGCATTCCCAAGAGCTTCCCTTGGCGCTATATCCCCCAGGCTCACTCGTCCCGGCGATTACCGTCGTTCGAACGACACTGGCCGTCCTTGGCCCTTGTACCGTCGACCCCCGGTCCATTGCGACGACTTCTTGCGCACATTAGGCGCTGTGCGCCCACGGCACTCTCTACGTGGTCTCCGCCACCTAGGATGCTTCTCCTTTGATTTGTGGACCCTTTCCTCGGTCCCCTGGGCGCCCACCTTAGCGGTCCCATCCACTTTAACACCCTCAACTCGTGTTGACCCGTGCCCTCTCAATTCTGTGGAAGTTTGCCCAGCCATTTGCGTGGGTCTGGCCTCCCCTCTCCACACAGATGACACCGACTTCTTGGGGCGCTCAACTTCCCCACATAAATTTGCTTGAGGGTCTTTCCCCAATGACCCCGTTGGGTTCCCTCGCCGTTTGCCGTTTAGCCTGGACCGCCTGCTGCCCCTTCTCCGTAATTGGACAGGAGTCGTCCCTCCTGAAACTTTCCGACATTTATTCGTGTAGGGGCCATCCCCTGGACCATCGGATTGGTTCCCCCTGGGAACCTTCCCTTCCTTGCTCGGTACGTTACCGAGTGCAACCGCCGGGGACCCTTGCCCACCGACTTGAACTTCCTTTGCCCTCGTTGGGCCCTCACTTGGCCCCCTACCCCTGGACCATAACTCATCAGGGCTTGTCCTCACCCCTGGGATATTACCTATGACCAGGTCATACACAGGTGATTCAATGCACATGGCTTCCACTTCGCCACAATAAAATGGGGTATCTACCGTTATCCTCGCGACGGGAAACCTTCTAACGGTCCCATCTATCATGGTCGCGCCCCAACAATTGCTTGTCGTCAACCAGTTGCCTTCTAACCGCTGCAGAGGAGCACCCAGAATCCCGGAGCAGACGGATCTCCCTTTGTCCCACATATCCTGGATACACTGGCATATTAACCTTCTCCTGCGAAGTTCTGAGCCTCTCACACATGCCACTTATTATCGGGACAACCTTCCCGCCTTCCAGCCTTAATGCTCCCTCTTGTATACATTCCCGGAGGGGACTGTGTTCTGGACCGATAGTTTGACAGAACGCTGCCGTCTGTCTACTGGGCCCTGGATCTACGCGGTCACCTTGCTTCCAATCCCTTGGTGCTGCGTTCCCGACCCCCTGCTGAGATGGTCTAACGTTCCCAGTGGTCCTAACCTGTTTCTGCCAGCAGTCCCTGGCAATATGTCCCCGCTTGTTGCAGATGAAACAAGTTGTGTCTTTGGGGGCGTTCCCATTCCGGCTGGCCTGCGACGCAGGCGGATTGGGGTGGTGTTGCCTTACAGGTGCCATTGCCAACCCGTTTGCCCCACCCCTAGCCGATTTGGGTGCGTTTACACTCCCACCGTGGGCCTCGATGTAGCGTTCTGCCACAGTTGCCATCTCATCATAGGTGGGCGGACCCCTTTCCTTGATGAACAGGCCCAACTCCTTGGAGCATGTAGTTAAAAACTGCTCCCGGAGAAATAGATCTCGCAGGGCTCCATATGACTCATTCACTTCTGCGAGATCAGTCCAGCGGTCAAAGTACCGCCTAGCTCGGGCAAAATACTGAGGTACTGTTTCTCCCTTCTCCTGCTTAATTTCTCGGAACTTGGTCCGGAATCCTTCTTCAGTGAGCTGGTATCTCCGAAGGATGGCATTCTTCAGCTCACTGTAGTCGTTAATAAGAGCAGGAGGCATACTGGTATAAGCCTCGAGGGCTTTACCTGACAACAAAGGGCTCAAGCACATAGCCCATGTGTCTTCTGGCCACATTTGACTGGAGGCAAAACGCTCGAACCTCTCCAAGTACGAGTCCAAGTCATCTGTGTTTTCATTAAAATGAGCGAGGTGGGGGCGTGGGGCATGAATTGCTACCCCTGCACTCCCGTCCCCTGAGCGCCGACTTTCATTTTCCACATCGGCCCTTGTTCTGAGGAGCTCTAATTCTCTCTCGTGCCTCTGTTGTTCGAGCTCTCGTTCTGCCTCCCTTGCCTCCCTTGCTAATTGGGCTTCCCTCTCACTCGCCTCATTTGCTAATTGAATCTCTCTCTCTTTTGCCTCCCTTGCGTCTTTCTCACGCTCTCGTTCTAACTGGGCTTCTCTCTCTCGCGCCTCTCTTGCGTCTTTCTCACGCTCTCGTTCTAATTGAATCTCTCGCTCTTTTGCCTCCCTATCTAATTGGGCTTCTCTCTCCCTCGCCTCTCTTGCGTCTTTCTCACGCTCTCGTTCTAATTGAATCTCTCGCTCTTTTGCTTCCCTTACTGCTTGGGCCTCTCTCTCCCTCGCGTCATTACGTAAGACAATCTCCTTGGCCTCACGTTTCTGCTCATCTTTGACGAACTTCTGAAGTTCGGCTCCCTCAAGGCCCATTTCCTTGCCTAACGATATCAGTTGGGCGAGGGGTGTAACAACATCCATTTTGATTTTTTCTTTCTATCTTCAACACTCGTCAGAAAGAATGAAGAAGGAAAAGAAAGAAAGAAAAAAAATATGGCAATTAATCCTAATTTACCTCTGTAATTTAACGTGATTAAACGCCCCAATATTCTGAAACCTACCGCAGTTATAGTGGCTATTAAGTATCCTCTTGGGGACTACTGTATTGCGATATTAAACCCTTGAACGGCATCAGCTGACCGAACGCGTCAAAACATAAACAGAACCGCCGTTAAAATAAAACAAAATTTCCATATAGCCATTTTTTACCTTTTAGAAATATCCTGGTTAGCGCTCGCCAATCAATGTCAGGAACACCTGAGGCCCTGTAAGGCCTGGGCTGACGTGGGGTTATTTAGTCCCGCTGATGAAGTTGCGGGAAAATTAGACCAACGTGGAGGGTCGGAATCCCAGTGACGCGAACTCGGCGCAGGGAGCTGAGTTAGACCGACGCCGTGATTCCTTCTCTGCCAAATTGGCCTGAAATAGGTTCGATTTCCGTTAGGTGTGATTCCTAATCACTTCAGGCGGTATAATGGAAAGAATGATTTAAAGTAACAACAATTCTTTTATTTACACATAAAAATAAATCCGTTTCAATATTTCAACAATCAACAATTCGATTCTTTTCCCAGAAAATGGGTTGCTAGGGTTAAACAATTCTCAACAATCATATAGTCGTTCTATAGCCCTGTACTGGCACTATAGTCTACACACTGGAAATGTTACTACCGTGAGCTCGCCATAAGAGCTTCACAAATCTGAAATGTTATTACTGTGAGCTCGCCATAAGAGCTTCACCCGCTTAGGCTCAAATGTCAACGTCTGCGCGTAACTGTACCTCTGGCTGTCGGAGGGTTCCGACCAGCAATGTTCGTCATCTATAAAGCCACCGTACTTCTGATTTGGGTCAGATATTGTCTACTCATACCTTATGTGCCTTTTGAAAGTCCTCCGTGAAAGTCCTATTGAAATATTCACCGTTCCTGGTTGAATTCCGATTCACAAATGCCCCTTTTTGTGCTAGGGCGAAATTGTCACTCACACCGATCTCCAGTCGGTATTACGATGCTTCGACAGCAAAACAAACTACTCAGAACGCAATCAGTCTGACGCTTCAAAGGGGTAATACGCACAATACAATTAACCTACACTTCTGACTATTGCAGGCTGATACCTGCTACTCGACAATCTAAACTTTAACGTTCCACCTGGGGCATTCCTTCTCAACGAATTTGCCGCCTATCAACCTTACGCTAAATCAATCGTGGAATGCTCTCTCTGGCGATTCCAGCCGTTTCAGGGTCCTGTGAGCGAAGGTACCCCTATGCCAGGAAACAGTCCGCCTGTCCTGGACTTCACCAACGTGTGTGTGACCCCAAGTGTGTGTCTAATGCTCTGCTCTTCCAGGTATATATACTTTTTACCCTAAACTGTCAGGTGGACGGACGCTCATCCATCCATCTGTCAAAACGGTGGGAGATGACGTATATCGAGACAGAATCAATACAAGTTATCTCGCGCGTGACTTAACGGTGATTTCACTTGTCGAGACAACCGATTCGTTTCTGCCATTTTGCTATTACTAATGATGACACGACATTTCTATCTTTATCGGCCGTGACGATATCCTGCCACCAACCGATTACGTCTCGTAAGACTCGCGACTACTGCATAAATTAAATGAGATTAGACCTTATCTGACATACCGTTTCTCTCCTGGGTCCCTGCCCTGAAGCTGGATATACACCACATGTGTTTTTTCCATGTCCAGCTTTGCAGAGAGGTGAAATTCAAGTAGGGTTTTCGCCTTGATGCAGAATATATTTTGAACTTACAATATCTTTAAATATGAGGCCCCTTGCCCCTATACTTAGGCTGGCTTTGCCCTGACAGTATGTATATATTATAACTTCGTCAAATTGCCGTCATGCTCGGAAGTTTACTTCCTTCTAAACGGCTTTCATTTTTGACTAATTCTTATTCTGTTACGTTAAGTGCCGTGTCAATGTGTATCGAAAGCCGCTAAGAAGGAAGTAAACTTCCGAGCATGACGGCAATTTGACGAAGTTATATAAAATATTTGATGAAGTGTATATATTATATATATATATATTATATTATTTATATTCCATATAAACTCATCTTCGCCAACCGCTTTGCCACATCAACCCAGCTTCGCAGTAACCTTCAGAATGCATCCGGGGTAAATGTTTCGACGCAGACTATCCGGGAAAAGGTTGCACGAAGGTGGTCTCCAATCGAGAAGACCATTATTCGCATTCCGCTGTTCCAGAACGACCGCCAGGCACGATATGAATGGGCCATGGACCACGATGGATGGACCAGAGAAGATTGGCGGCCTGTCCTTTTTACAGATGAGTCAAGGTACTGCCTAGACCACACAGATAGGCGTTCTGAGGTATGGAAAAGACCAGGAGAGAGATTCCATGCAACCACTATTGCTGAGCATGACCGCTATGGTGGAGGGTCAATCATGGTCTGGGGCGGCATCAGCTGGGATGGACGTACAGAGCTCTGTGTCCTTGAACGTGGTACATTGACTGCAGAACGGTATATTGATGAAATCCTGGATGTCCACCTCAGATTGTATGCAGGTGCAGTGGGCGATAGATTCATTCTGATGGACGATAATGCCCGTCCTCATGTTGCCCATGCTGTCGGGGAGTACCGACAGAGGGAGGGGATTGAGCGTATGGACTGGCCAGCAAGACCCCTGACCTCAATCCGATCGAACATGTCTGGAATGAGTTGCAGCTTGCAATTTCAGCCCATCCAGTCCATCCAAGAAGTGTTCGGGAGCTTGGTGCCATGCTGGTCCAAGAATGGAACAACATCCCACAAAGGACCACCAGGAACCTAACTGGGAGCATGAGAAGGCGTTGTCAAACTGTAATTAACAATAATGGGTCTCATACTCGATATTGAACCCATACCAGTTCGCTCTGTCAACTTTTTGGCATATTGAAAAACTTCCTCTTTTACCAATAATATCCATTTTCCATGGTTATCGTATTCAAAAGTTAAAAAATAATGTCAAACACAAATAAAATCTTAATTTCTGTACTTAAATCATTAAAGATATAATTAAATAAAAAATATAAACACTTTTCATTACAATATTTCAACTAAAAGGTAAAACAGGCAGTTGGATATACTTGGTGCTTAGCAACCTTTGAGTAGTATAACATTGAATACGAATACGATATTACAAAACTGTTGTCTCAAAAGCGATCTCTTTCTGGATAAGATATGGTTGTTATTTGGAATTAAAAACTTTTATAACTTTGTTATTCATTGGTATATCGTTTGACTATCCCACGCTTAATAGTTGGATAGTTGTATATCCAACAGCTAACTGTTGGATATTTTATATCTATCGAACTCGACTGGGGAGCTTTCGGCCCTCGACTGGGGAGCTTTCGGCCCTCGACTGGGGAGCTTTCGAACATCGACTGTGGAGCTTTCTCTCGCCCATTCAACATAAATGATTTATTTATCCTCTATTGAACTGTCCGCTTACGTAATTGTTGTTCTGTGTTATAATAAAGGCGTCTTACTCTTTGGATATGCTTCAAATTCGGTCAGAAGCAAAATAGTGTAAAATGCAATGAAAAGTATTTTTTCACTTTTCTTTTGGCCCTTAACCCTTTACCCAAATTAACGGCCAAAACCGACCAGCGCTATTCACAAAAATCGCCAATTAATTTTTATTATTTTTTGTCTCAAAAACATAGATTATGATCCCTCTTTGGAACGAGCTCGTCGAGCTCGTTCCAATGAGGGATCATAACCTATGTTTTTGAGACAAAAAATGAAAAAAATTAGTTATTCAAGAATTTTGTTTGCAAGTGTCGTCTGCTTTTCATGTTTGGTAAAGGGTTAAGAATTCGTGAATATTTCTAATATTAATAGTTTCAAAGATAAACAACACCAGTGCTCAGATAACTTTTCATTGCGTTACAGCCCACCACCTATTGGCGCATGGAATTTCGTGAAAATGACCAAAAGGTGAAATGGATCTGATTGCGTAGACTGTCGGTTTATCGACATGCCTCTACTGGGACTGCCACATAGGGGGCATTTCCATATTCCAGAGTAGTAGTGCTCGCACGTTTCGAGGGTAGTTTGGGGGATCTCATTGGGGGATCTCATCTGACGTCATAGTCACGAGACCCAGTGGCGCCATGTTGTGTTGTCATGGTAACCCGTGTAAGCGGCCATGTTGTGACGTCATCTCCATAGTGATACGTGGTGGTAGTACGCATGCGCAGCGCGTGTTGTTAGGGTGATACGAGCTTCCGTCGTCCATTTTGTATACAGGAGGCCGCCATCTTGGTTTCTATGGCAGCACGTGATTGCTATGTTACCCAACTGTTCTGCAATAGGACAGGGGTATGTTTTGGGGGTATGTTCGATTGAATCGGAGTATTTTCTGGAACGACTTCCCTGGATAATTACTACAAACAACCCGACAATCCTTCCAAATCACCAAATTCCACCCGAAATCACCGAAATTGACTTTATTTCCCCATTTTACCGGCTTAGCACGTAGTGCTATAGTACTAAGGGGTACAAGGGGTGTGTTCCTTTGTAGAAGAGTAATGTTCTGGCTTAGAATTCTCCCAGAATCCCTTTTTTGGATCCCATGACGTGTTATTTCCCTATTAAGAATAGCACGTAGTGCTATAGGGCAAATTTACCCAGAATTCTCTGCTTCTATCTATATATGCAATAGTTTATGTCTATCTAGGCATGTTCCTTTGTTCTGGGATATACTCCAGTAGCGTAGAAGAGCCTATCAACTGGAACAGTTTACCTTATTATTGCTATATTTAGCAATTTCTGGTCCATTCTTGTTAGTTCTGACCCTATTCCAAGTACTCTTGTTGTTTCATTTATATAACTAACCAATCAGATTGCTTGATTTCCCATAATCTGTATGCAGGGTTATCTCCCTTCTGTATAACAAAATCCTATATCCAATGGCACCCCAATTTTAGCACCCCTTTTTGAAAACACCTGTGGCTATGGAATCCCTTTTTTGTCATATGTGCTTATGTGAAAAGGCACAATGTGACATAATATGCCCTATCACATAGGCACATGCTTTATGTGCCGATATGTGCTTATGTGACAAGGCACAATGTGACACAAAATGCCCTATCACATAGGCACATACGGGTATTTGAGGATACCTATGGCCTGGTATTGTATTATTTGAGGATACCTATCGAGGATACCTACTGGTGAATCCACTTTTTGTCATATGTGCTTATGTGAAAAGTCACAATGTGACACAATATGCCCTATCACATAGACACATACTGGTATTTGAGGATACCTATGGCCTGGTATTGTATTATTTGAGGATACCTATCGAGGATACCTACTGGAGAATCCCTTTTTGTCATATGTGCTTATGTGAAAAGTCACAATGTGACACAATATGCCCTATCACCTAGACACATACGGGTATTTGAGGATACCTATGACCTGGTATTGTATTATTTGAGGATACCTATCGAGGATACCTACTGGAGAATCCCTTTTTGTCATATGTGCTTATGTGAAAAGTCACAATGTGACACAATATGCCCTATCACATAGACACATACGGGTATTTGAGGATACCTATGGCCTGGTATTGTATTATTTGAGGATACCTATTGAGGATACCTATCGAGGATACCTTTATAGGATACTTATCTGAGGATACTATATAGGCTGTACATATCCCTATAGGTCTCTTGCTGGCCCTTAGTACTATTAATCCACCTGATGCATTATGTTATCCTATGACTGGTATAGGTAGTATGCAATGCTAGGCATAGGGGTATTGTGGGTAGGGGTACTGCCTGGTAGTTTAGAACGGTACTATAGTATGGCGGTATATACACCTATAGGCCCCTGTTAGTGCTTGGTACTATTAACCAACCGATTGTTTTGTTTTATTATAAGGCTGGTATGTATAGTACGTTATGGTAGACCTAGTGATTTTGTGGGGGCGGGGGTAATGCTTGGTAGTTTAAAACGGTAGTATAGCATAGGCTGTACATACCCCTGTAGGTCTCTTGCTGGCCCTTGGTACTACTGATCCACCAGGTGCTTCATATTATTGAGCGGTATTCTGGGGTAGGGTCAATGCCTGATAATACAGAATGGCAGCAGAGTATGGTTGGTATATTCCCCTGTAGGTTCCATCCTAACCGTTGATAGTATTAACCTACCAAATGCTTTGTATAATCCTGTTACTGGTAAGGTGGTACGTAATACCAGTAGTTCCTACCCTATTCTGAGTACTCTTGTTGTTTCATTTATCTAGATCATTTATATGAATTATAATTAACCAATTAGATTGCTTGATTTCCCATAATCTGTATGCAGAGTTATCTCCCTTCTGTATAATAAAAACCTATATCAATGGCAATTTCCCCGGCACCCCCAATTTCGGCACCCCTTTTTTGAAAAAGCATATGACCTTCGGCACCCCCTTTTTTCTGAAATGAGGATAAGAGTCGTAGTAAAAATCCCTTATTGAGGTCTAATTTACTACGACTCTTATCCTCATTTCAGAAAAAAGGGGTGCCGAAGGCCATATGCTTTTTCAAAAAAAGGGGTGCCGAAATTGGGGTGCCGGGGAAATTGCCATTGATATAGGTTTTTATTATACAGAAGGGAGATAACTCTGCATACAGATTATGGGAAATCAAGCAATCTAATTGGTTAATTATAATTTATATAAATGATCTAGATAAATGAAACAACAAGAGTACTCAGAATAGGGTAGGAACTACTGGTATTACGTACCACCTTACCAGTAACAGGATTATACAAAGCATTTGGTAGGTTAATACTATCAACGGTTAGGATGGAACCTACAGGGGAATATACCAACCATACTCTGCTGCCATTCTGTATTATCAGGCATTGACCCTACCCCAGAATACCGCTCAATAATATGAAGCACCTGGTGGATCAGTAGTACCAAGGGCCAGCAGGAAACCTACAGGGATTTGTACAGCCTATGCTATACTACCGTTTTAAACTACCACACATTACCCCCGCCCCCACAAAATCACTAGGTCTACCATAACGTACTACATATACCAGCCATATAATAAAACAAAGCAATCGGTTGGTTAATAGTACCAAACACTAACAGGGGCCTATAGGTGTATATACCGCCATACTATAGTACCGTTCTAAACTACTAGGCAGTACCCCTACCCACAATACCCCTATGCCTAGCATTGCATACTACCTATACCAGTCATAGGATAACATAATGCATCGGGTGGATTAATAGTACTAAGGGCCAGCAAGAGACCTATAGGGATATGTACAGCATATATAATATCCCCAGATAAGTATCCTATAAAGGTATCCTCGATAGGTATCCTCAATAGGTATCCTCAAATAATACAATACCAGGCCATAGATATCCTCTAATACCCGTATGTGTCTATGTGATAGGGCATATTGTGTCACATTGTGACTTTTCACATAAGCACATATGACAAAAAGGGATTCTCCAGTAGGTATCCTCAAATAATACAATACCAGGCCATAGGTATCCTCAAATACCCGTATGTGCCTATGTGATAGGGCATTTTGTGTCACATTGTGCCTTGTCACATAAGCACATATCGGCACATAAAGCATGTGCCTATGTGATAGGGCATATTGTGTCACATTGTGCCTTTTCACATAAGCACATATGACAAAAAAGGGATTCCATAGCCACAGGTGTTTTCAAAAAAGGGGTGCTAAAATTGGAGTGCCATTGGATATAGGATTTTGTTATACAGAAGGGAGATAACCCTGCATACAGATTATGGGAAATCAAGCAATCTGATTGGTTAGTTGTATAAATGAAACAACAAGAGTACTTGGAATAGGGTCAGAACTAACAAGAATGGACCAGAAATTGCTAAATATAGCAATAATAAGGTAAACTGTTCCAGTTGATAGGCTCTTCTACGCTACTGGAGTATACCCCAGAACAAAGGAACATGCCTAGATAGACATAAACTATTGCATATATAGATAGAAGCAGAGAATTCTGGGTAAATTTGCCCTATAGCACTACGTGCTATTCTTAATAGGGAAATAACACGTCATGGAATCCAAAAAAGGATTCTGGGAGAATTCCAAGCCAGAACATTACTCTTCTACAAAGGAACACACCCCTTGTACCCCTTAGTACTATAGCACTACGTGCTAAGCCGGTAAAATGGGGAAATAAAGTCAATTTCGGTGATTTCGGGTGGATTTTGGTGATTTGGAAGGATTGTCGAGTTGTTTGCGGTAATTATCCAGGGAAGTCGTTCCAGAAAATACTCCGATTCAATCGAACATACCCCCAAAACATACCCCTGTCCTATTGCAGAACAATTGGGTAACATAGCAATCACGTGCTGCCATAGAAACCAAGATGGCGGCCTCCTGTATACAAAATGGACGACGGAAGCTCGTATCACCCTAACAACACGCGCTGCGCATGCGTACTACCACCACGTATCACTATGGAGATGACGTCACAACATGGCCGCTTACACGGGTTACCATGACAACACAACATGGCGCCACTGGGTCACGTGACTATGACGTCAGATGAGATCCCCCAATGAGATCCCCCAAACTACCCTCGAAACGTGCGAGCACTACTACTTACCAGCAGTCTAGTCTGCCACTGAGCGGTCAGATGCAAGGAAACAGAGTTCTTTCGATTCGAAAAATCAAACTTTTCTCCCATTGGGCCGAACGAAAGTCGGGCTGATGAGTCCGGGAGCCCCATTGATGCAACCAATTTTGTCAAATAAGAGGCAAATATGATACAAAAATGCCGTCAAAAATGCCCTCTTGGTGGACTGCCATTACAGCTTTATTCCGGTTCGAAAAATCAAAATTTTGTTCGGGTCCGGGATCCCTTGTTACGTTTCTCGGCATCACATTATGGTCCAGGCCGCTCTGTGGGTGTCAAAGGTGAAAGTCATATGACTATAAAATTCCAAGTAGAGGTGTCTCCAGACAGGAGACTGGAATGAAATCGTGTAATGTAATACAAACATCAGGGGGGATAATGCACGCTGATAACGGCGGAGCGAACTAAATGTGCCTGACAGATGCATCGGCAGTTCATGTCATTGAATTCTTTTGACGATAACTTCGGAATTTATCAAGACTGTCAACTGTTTTTAAACACATCGATGCGGTAAACAGATATATACTCACCTCGCTGTTTCAAGACTGCTGTAAATAAGCGAATATGCTAGCTTAGTTGAGGACATGACTAACTAGTTTTTGTTACCTAATTTCGATTGTGTGTCGACTGCCAAACGTCAACAAGCTGCAAGGGCGTAGTATTTATTAATCTATATGTATAGAAACTAAAGAGTTACAGTTTTCCTACAACGTTTTTTTTAATATTTATTTTATCACTCTTTTTATGATATTTTCTGCAAAGGGTGTCGGGTCGTTTCGCCTTAAATCCCGTTCGCCCCATGGATCGTTTCGCCCCCATACCAGTTCGCCCCGGGTCGTTTCGCCCCAATTTTGAGAGTGGGTCGTTTCGCTCTACTTTTTCCTGGTGGGTGGCTTTGATAAAGAAAAAAAATTTATATAACACATCCAGTTTACAGCTGACTGATAGAAAATGCATTTGCTGTAATACAATGATCTTAAAATATAACATAACATATACATAACATCGAAACAGTTTAAACAAGATAGGATGTCTGAACAGTGAAATGTTGGATAAACAGTTACAATGCATCTGCATTTGTTATTTCTCTGCCATTCTTCGGGCAAGTATAATCTGCCACTTTGTTATTTTTCTATGCTATTCTTCAGACAAATATAATCTGCCACTTTTTCTGTCAGTGCTATTTTTCAGGCAAATATAATGCAATCAAAATACTTCATAAAATGAAAGAGTGATTATATAATAAACGAATAAAAACATGTATAATCTGTCGAATCCACCAGATTTGCAACGTCGATGTTTCTCTGCTAATCTTCAGGCAAGTATAATCTGCCACATTGTTATTTGTCTGCTATTCTTCGGGCAAGTATAATCTGCCACTTTGTTGATTCTCTGCTATTTTTCAGGCAAGTATAATCTGCCACTTTGTTATTTCTCTGCTATTCTTCAGGCAAGTATAATCTGCCACTTTGTTATTTTCTCTGCTATTCTTCAGCCACTGTGCTGTTACTCTGCTAATCCCCGGGCAAGTATAATCTATAAATTTTATTAAAATAAAAGCAAAAATGCCTTACCTTCACACCATAGGAGAAACCGTCACTGGATACTAGTAATCGGCCACCTCTCTTACTCCCCGTTTCATTTGTTTGTTATCAAAGTGGATTTACAATAAGGTAAGATTACCCTTTGGGCTGAAAAATTACCATTGAAAATAAAAAAAAAAAAAAACTTTTTACCCCGGGTCGTTTCGCCCCAATTCTGGGGGCGAAACGACTCGGGGCGAATGGGAAAAGGGGCGAAACGACCCGTGACCCTGCAAAGTCGCAGGAAAGAATTTGGGTTTAGCTTTTGTTTATGCCATGGCTGGCATTAGTGCCAGATACATACATGTATGTGGAAATACGCAAACTTCTCGTAAAGCATTAACATGTACTAGTAGTAGAGCACCATTGCTTTTCGGCCTTGTGCGATTCGGTCCCAATATTTGTTGTGTGCTACTCGGCCTCTTATTGGGCCGAAAAGTCCAGCTTTCGAGGCCTAATGGTGTAAAAAATAAATTATTTCACTTGACAGTTATTTGTTTATTTTTCTCTTGTTCAGTGATTATTTTCAGTTATTTTTGTTTTGTTTTTATATGTGCATTTTATGATTTTTTCTCATGGTCAGTTTTTCAACATGGAAAAAAAAACGTCATTGAAAGAACCTGATTAATTCCCGCAGACGAAAAGCACCTAACCCCGAGGCCTAAAAGCGTTTGACCAAAAAGCGCAGAGCCGAAAAGCAATGATCCCAGTAGTAGAACCACATAAATGTGTGTAAATAAGCAAATCCCAGGAAAAGCATTAGTACCACATACCTTTTATATACAGGTGTGACTGTTTTAATTTGTATTTATCTAGATAAAGTGTCTTATGAATATTTATCTGCTTAATTATATTTATTGATATACAGATGTGACTGTTTTCTTTGAGAAATTTTGGTTTGATGCTTTTTTTTCTGCTTAATTATGTTTATTTATATCTATTTATTTATTTACATAATTATATTTATTCATTTTATTTAACCTTTTATTTATATCTATTTTTTTATTTATATTTATATTTTTATTTATTTATATTTATTTATTTAAATATTTTTTTTCAAAAGAGATTTAGCAAGTCTTTGTACATAATTATACATTGTGTTACAATGTATCAGAGAATGTCTGTGGCACTTTCCAACAAATGTTAACAGTACTATTTGATTTTCCCTTGGAAAGATAATGACAGGATGTGGGGGTGGGGGTGGGTAGTACCGAAAAATGTCAATGGTTATAAATCAGTATGGGCAATAAAAATTACTGTGGAGGGGGGGGGGGGGGGGGGGGGGGGGGGCTGGTATGGAACCCCAGGAAGTGAAGTAGTGCTTATTGACTGGGCAACAAATTCCTGGAATCGAAGTACTCAACAATGGGCAGCATGGCAATAAATGATGGACTAATTTTAACTTGTCTTCGTACCCTTTAACCCTTGTTATGGTCACAATTTAATTAACTACTTTTGCAGAAAGTTACCTTAAACATCAATATTGATTAATTTTTTGCTGTTTAAGGCCACTTTTCATATAGGGTCTTGTGTGAGTGAAATTGCTGGGAAATCTACAAAGCTCCAATCGGCGCAAGCTTGAAAGTGCATTTTCAAGTTGTGAGTTCTGCCTGAACTGTTTGTATTTCAAAAGGATAGGAACATTCAAAGAGAGTTCTATCAAAGGACATGTATAAGGTATGTGACATAGACTTGCTAAACTAGCCGCCGACAAAGTGGATAAACCGAATTCAAATCAGAACTATGTTGCCACAAGGTAATTAACATTGATAGTCGGGATTCCCCGGTAGTCAGAGCTGCAGACGTGTGCAAATGCAAAAGATTTAGTCTTGGTGTTTTAAGCTCCTGTTGCGAGCCCACGTCAGTGACATTTTAAGAGTGTACAGGGCTACAGATAGACAGAATTGATGAAAAACTGTTTAACCCCTGTGATAAGTCTTTGATTTGTGTTGATCAAAATGTTAAATGTGTTGAATATGGAATGAGTTTATTTTAAATGTAAATAAAAGAATTATTGTTATTTTAATCAGTGTTTGCTTTCCGCAGCCTGAAGTAATTAGGAATCGTACCTAACAAAGAATGAACCTATATTCCGAGTTCACTCAGCAGGGAAGAAAATCATAGTGCGGTCCCAACTCTGCTCTTCGAACCGAGTTCAGCCCGTGGAGGGATTTCAACCCTCCTTATATTTTTAATGGCAATTTTAATGGCAAGGCTTAACAACCCCATGTCACCCCTTCCACGCGGATGAAGGTGTTTGACACTATCCCCTCACACCTAGATGTGCTATCGTGTTGGTTCGCTAGAATAAACAAGCTACCAATGAAAAAGGACCTGTAGAAGGGTTAATATTTCAATTGAGGGGACTGAGAAATTGCTAGGGATGTGGGTGGGTTGGGTGTACGTGTATTATACAGTATGTGGAGAGTGGATTGTAACTAAATCACCTGCAGAGTGGAGTTATCACCCAAGCTATAACTTTCAAATTTTGTACATATGGACAAAAAAACACAAGCAATGTTTCAGCCAATGGACCTTCAGGTTTAACCCGGAGGCCCATTGGCTGAAACTTTGCTGGTGCTGGTTATGCTTTGCAACAAATTTGTAATTATTCCCCAGGTGGAATCTCCACTCTGCAGGTGATTTAGTGATAATACACTCTC
This sequence comes from Pictodentalium vernedei, assembly GCA_031216915.1. NCBI lineage: Eukaryota > Metazoa > Mollusca > Scaphopoda > Dentaliida > Dentaliidae > Pictodentalium > Pictodentalium vernedei. The sequence goes on from CM062291.1 coordinate 82,408,544, forward strand.
CATGTACTGTATAATCCTTTCGTCAACGTAAAGGCCAATTTTGGCAAGTGTCATTTTTTTATCTACACTGGGCAATAATAGGGCTGCACGATATTCAAAACTAAATACTGGTATCGGTATTCAAAAAAAATACCGCAGTATACTGGTATATCAAAAACTGTTCAGATATATGAACACAAGTTAGTACCACAATCGAGACTCGAGGCATCATAGTCGGAACGAATTAGCATGCCTTGATGACGTGGTTCGAAACACCTTTATCCAACGCAGACAATATCAAAATTTATTATTTTCAAAATTAATTTATCAGATTTTCCCCAAAGATTTCAACAAAACTATATCAGGTGACCCCTCATTGGAACGCGCACAACGAGCTCGTTCCAATGAGGGGTCACATGATATAGTTTTGTTGAAATTTTTTAAAATTATTTTTTCAACTGCGGAATTTGTATATTACGAGGGCCCAAGCAGATGATTCCTTGGATAAAGGGATAATATATTACTCATTTGGGGCTAAAGTTAAAAAACTCAAGACATCTTGAAAATGAAATTATGGGTAAATAAATAATGACGATAAACCAATATTTTTGTAATTACACCGGTATTCAATTGGTTTGAATACCGGTATATATCGGTTTATCGATATACCATGCAGCCCTGGGCAATAAAACTGTTTGACTGAATGCATGGAGATGAGAAAAGGAAATAAGGGAAGAATGCCCTGGTGGGATGTGTGGTTGAATATAGACCTCCTGATCACTGGACCATGGCAAATCAGAGGTTGGCCATAACATTAAATATCAGTACTTCTTGGAATTATAAGTGAGGGGTGGGGTGTCAAAATAATAAAAATGATGCTGGATTGCTTTATCAGTAACTGAATTTAATAAACAAAATACAAAATCGTAGAAATAAAATATGGTTTATAAACTGACAGAAACTGCAGCTGAAAATAAATATTTTGAATTATTATTGAGATTTTTTCAGGAATCAATACAGAATATCTTAATCAGTAACCAAAGTTTATTGAAATAAAGTAATGCATTTGCCAGATAATCTTCAAGAATTCAGTTATGAAAAATTACTGAAATTCCAATTATTAAAGTATAAAAGGACACATGTTATTTATTATTCTAATTGTAAGTTTCACACATGTAATTCCACAAATATTTCCATTAAAATTGCTCAACACAGTCACACAAGCAAATTTATCCTGGACAAAAAGTTATGTGGTACTAATGTGTCCCCTGTGGTTTACTTGTTTCCAGTATGTGGTACTAATGCTTTCCCTGGGGTACGTATGTGGAAATGAGCACTCCCTTTTTTTATTTAAGGTGCTATATAGGGAGCGCGGTGGTGTTATGGTAACCGGTTCTCGTCAGATCACCAAAGTTAAGCAATACCAAGCCTGGTTAATCATTGGATGGGTGACCGTCTGAGTGATCAATTTGGACTCCAGCATTGTGTTTATGGGTAAGACGCTTAACCCTGATTGTCCACATGGGGGCATGATGATGCCATGTACTAAGGCGTACTACACATCGATGGTATGCATGTGTTCAACCAGTCTAAACCTGCCTCTGCTGCAGTGCAGAGTTACGATGTTGGGAAGCTGGCAGGTACTCATCATTGCTCGGTGGTTCTCTCCAGGTGCTCTTGTTTTCTCCACCTGTAAAACTGTCACGGTCATGATTAGCCATTGTGCATAAGTATATGACCGTGAACACTATTAAATAAATAAAAGTTACAGAATTTTGTTTTTGAAACTTCCACCTCTCATATTCCTTAAATTCAAATTAAATATATGCAAATTATACATCAAAATGAAGGTTGAGATGTATAGAATACAAAACACGTGTAATCAACTCTGGTTCCAGTAATACAAAAACACTGCCACACAGACTGTATAATTTGTGAAAGCTCATTTCTTTTCAAGATATCTGGGAAATATATATTTTCTGTCAGTAGACAGAAGGAAAAAATAAAAATATTCTGGCAGTTTAAATGTTACACAGCAGTAAGTAAATATTAAATCGATACTTCCGACAACTCAATACGGCTGAGTTGACTTTATTTTCTCATTTAGCACAGGGTCTCTGAACCTGGAATACAATTTTTACCTACTGATTAAACATGCCAGTCATGCTATGACAGATATTGGTACCCTTTCTCCATATTTTATCATTTATCACATAGTCTCTGAACCTTTAATACAATTTTACTCTACTCAGTGTGTCTGTCATGCTGGAACATACATTGCTACATTTTCTCCATTTTCTGTCTTGTAGCACAGAGTCTTGGAACCTGGAATACAATTTTACAGTACTGAGTAAACATGTCAGTTATGCTATGACAGGTATTGCTACATTTTGTCCATATTTCGTCATGTAGCACAGAGTTTCTGAACCTGGTATACAATTTTACATTGCTCAGTATGCAGGCCGGTTATGCTATGACAGGTATTCCTACATTTTCTCCATATTTTGTTTTGTTGCACAGAATCTCTGAATCTGTAATACAATTTTTCACTACTCATTAATCATTCGATTAGTCATTAGAGCAATGATGGCTATCGCTGCATTTTCTCCTTACTTTCCCATATAGCACTCTCTGACCTGGAATGCAATGATACATTGCTCAGTATGCAGGCCAGTCATGCTGAATCCGCAATACAATTTTACACTACTCATTAATGATTCCAGTAGAGCAATTATGGGTATTGCTACATTTTCTTCATATTTCGTCATTTAGCACAGAGTCTCTGAACCCGGAATGCAATTATACTTTGCTCAGTATGCAGGCCAGTCAGGCTCTGACAGGTATTCCTACATTTTATCCATATTTTGTCTTGTAGCACAGAGTCTCTGAATCCGTAATACAATTTTTCTCTACTCAGTGAACATGCCAGTCATGCTATGTCAGGTATTGCTACATTTTCTCTATATTTCACCATGTAGCACAGAGTCTCTGAGCCTGAAATACAATTTTATATTGCTCAGTGTGCAGGCCAATCATCCTATGACAGGTACTCCTACATTCTCTCCATATCTTGGCTTGTAGCACAGAGTCTCTGAATCCGTAATACAATTTTTCACTACTCATTAATCATTCGAGTAGAGCAATGGTGGGTATCGTTACATTTTCTTCATATTTAGTCATTTAGCACAGAGTCTCTGAACCTGGAATGCAATTATACTTTGCTCAGTATGCAGCCCAGTCATGCTATGACAGGTATTCCTACATTTTATCCATATTTTTGTCTTGTAGCACAGAGTCTCTGAATCCGTAATACAATTTTTCTCTCCTCAGTGAACATGCCAGTCATGCTATGACAGGTATTGCTACGTTTTCTCTATATTTCGTCATGTAGCACAGAGTCTCTGAGCCTGGAATACAATTTTACATTGCTCAGTATGCAGGCCAATCATGCTATGACAGGTATTCCTACATTTTCTCCATATTTTGTCTTGTAGCACAGAGTCTCTGAATCCGTAATACAATTTTTCACTACTCATTAATCATTCGAGTAGAGCAATGGTGGGTATCGCTACATTTTCTCCTTATTTTCCCATATAGCACAGAGTCTCTGAACCTGGAATGCAATGATACATTGCTCAGTATGCAGGCCAGTCATGCTATGACAGCTTTTCCCACATTTTCACCATATTTTGTCTTGTAGCACATAGTCTCTGAATCCGTAATACAATTTCACACTACTCTTTAATCATTCAAGTAGAGCAATGATGGGTATTGCTACATTTTCTTCATATTTTGTCATTTAGCACAGAGTCTCTGAACCTGGAATGCAATTATACCTTGCTCAGTATGCAGGCCAGTCATGCTATGACAGGTATTCCTACATTTTATCCATATTTTGTCTTGTAGCACAGAGTCTCTGAATCCGTAATACAATTTTACACTACTCTTTAATCATTCCAATAGAGCAATGATGGGTATTGATACATTTTCTTCATATTTTGTCATTTAGCACAGAGTCTCTGAACCTGGAATGCAATTATACTTTGCTCAGTATGCAGGCCCGTCGGGCTATGACAGGTATTCCTACATTTTATCCATATTTTGCCTTGTAGCACAGAGTCTCTGAATCCGTAATACAATTTTTCTCTACTCAGTGAACATGCCAGTCATGCTATGTCAGGTATTGCTACATTTTCTCTATATTTCATCATGTAGCACAGAGTCTCTGAGCCTGGAATACAATTTTCCATTGCTCAGAATGCAGGCCAATCATGCTATGGCAGGTATTCCTACATATTCTCCATATTTTATCTTGTAGCACAGAGTCTCTGAATCCGTAATACAATTTTACACTACTCATTAATCATTCGAGTAGAGCAATAATGGGTATTGCTACATTTTCTTCTTATTTTGTCATTTAGCACAGAGTCTCTGAACCAGAAATGCAATTATACTTTGCTCAGTATGCAGGCCCGTCAGGCTATGACAGGTATTCCTACATTTTATCCATATTTTGTCTTGTAGCACAGAGTCTCTGAATCCGTAATACAATTTTTCACTACTCATTAATCATTCGAGTAGAGCAATGGTGGGTATTGTTACATTTTCTTCATATTTAGTCATTTAGCACAGAGTCTCTGAACCTGGAATGCAATTATACTTTGCTCAGTATGCAGCCCAGTCATGCTATGACAGGTATTCCTACATTTTATCCATATTTTGTCTTGTAGCACAGAGTCTCTGAATCCGTAATACAATTTTTCTCTCCTCAGTGAACATGCCAGTCATGCTATGACAGGTATTGCTACGTTTTCTCTATATTTCGTCATGTAGCACAGAGTCTCTGAGCCTGGAATACAATTTTACATTGCTCAGTATGCAGGCCAATCATTCTATGACAGGTATTCCTACATTTTCTCCATATTTTGTCTTGTAGCACAGAGTCTCTGAATCTGTAATACAATTTTTCACTACTCATTAATCATTCGAGTAGAGCAATGGTGGGTATCGCTACATTTTCTCCTTATTTTCCATATAGCACAGAGTCTTTGAACCTGGAATGCAATGATACATTGCTCAGTATGCAGGCCAGTCATGCTATGACAGGTTTTCCCACATTTTCACCATATTTTGTCTTGTAGCACAGAGTCTCTTAAACCGTAATATAATTTTACAGTACTCTTTAATCATTCAAGTAGAGCAATGATGGGTATTGCTACATTTTCTTCATATTTTGTCATTTAGCTCAGAGTCTTGGAACCTAGAATGCAATTATACTTTGCTCAGTATGCAGGCCAATCAGGCTATGACATGTATTCCTACATTTTATCCATATTTTGTCTTGTAGCACAGAGTCTCTGAATCCGTTATACAATTTTTCTCTACTCAGTGAACATGCCAGACATGCTATGTCAGGTATTGCTACATTTTCTCTATATTTCATCATGTAGCACAGAGGCTCTGAGCCTGGAATACAATTTTACATTGCTCAGAATGCAGGCCAATCATGCTATGGCAGGTATTCCTACATGTTCTCCGTATTTTATCTTGTAGCACAGAATCTCTGAATCTGTAATACAATTTTACACTTCTCATTAATCATTCGAGTAGACCAGTGATGGGTATTGCTACATTTTCTTCTTATTTTGTCATTTAGCACAGAGTCTCAGAACCTGAAATGCAATTATACTTTGCTCAGTATGCAGACCAGTCAGGCTATGACAGGTATTCCTACATTTTATCCATATTTTGTCTGGTAGCACAGAGTCTCTGAATCCGTAATACAATTTTACACTACTCATTAATCATTCCAATAGAGCAATAATGGGTATTGCTACATTTTCTTCATATTTTGTCATTTAGCACGGAGTCTCTGAACCTGGAATGCAATTATACCTTGCTCAGTATGCAGGCCAGTCATACTATAACAGGTTTTCCCACATTCTCTCCATATTTTGTCTTGTAGCACAGAGTCTCTGAATCCGTAATACAATTTTTTACTACTCTGTGAAAATGCCACTCATGCTATGACAGGTATTGCTACATTTTCTCTATATTTCACCATGTAGCACAGAGTCTCTGAGCCTGAAATACAATTTTACATTGCTCAGTATGCAGGCCAATCATCCTATGACAGGTATTCCTACATTCTCTGCATAGTTTGGCTTGTAGCACAGAGTCTCTGAGTCCGTAATACAATTTTTCACTACTCATTAATCATTCGAGTAGAGCAATGGTGGATATTGTTACATTTTCTTCATATTTAGTCATTTAGCACAGAGTCTCTGAACCTGGAATGCAATTATACTTTGCTCAGTATGCAGCCCAGTCATGCTATGACAGGTATTCTTACATTTTATCCATATTTTGTCTTGTAGCACAGAGTCTCTGAATCCGTAATACAATTTTTCTCTACTCGGTGAACATGCCAGTCATGCTATGTCAGGTACTGCTACATTTTCTCTATATTTCATCATGTAGCACAGAGTTTCGGAGTCTGGAATACAATTTTACATTGCTCAGTATGTAGGCCAATCATGCTACGGTAGGTATTCCTACATGTTCTCCATATTTTGTCTTGTAGCACAGAGTCTCTGAATCCGTAATACAATTTTACACTACTCATTAATCATTCCAGTAGAGCAATAATGGGTATTGCTACATTTTCTTCATATTTTGTCATTTAGCACAGAGTCTCTGAACCTGGAATGCAATTATACCTTGCTCAGTATGCAGGCTAGTCATGCTATGACAGGTATTCCTACATTTTATCCGTATTTTGTCTTGTAGCACAGATTCTCTGAATCCGTAATACAGTTTTACACTACTCTTTAATCATTCCAATAGAGCAATGATGGGTATTGCTACATTTTCTTCATATTTTGTCATTTAGCACAGAGTCTCTGAACCTGGAATGCAATTATACCTTGCTCAGTATGCAGGCCAGTCATACTATAACAGGTTTTCCCCACATTCTCTCCATATTTTGTCTTGTAGCACAGAGTCTCTGAATCCGTAATACAATTTTTTACTCCTCAGTAAAAATGCCAGTTATGCTATGACAAGTATTGCTACATTTTCTCTATATTTCATCATGTTGCGAGTCTTTGAGCCTGGAATACAATTTTACATTGCTCAGTATGCAGGCCTGTCATGCTATGACAGGAATTCCTACATTTTCTCCATATTTTGTCTTGTAGTACAGAGTCTCTGAATCCGTAATACAATTTTTTACTACTCAGTGAAAATGCCAGTCATGCTATGACAGGTATAGCTACATTTTCTCTATATTCCACCATGTAGCACAGAGTCTCTGAGCCTGAAATTCAAGTTCACATTGCTCAGTATGCAGGCCAATCATCCTATGACAGGGATTCCTACATTCTCTCCATATTTTGGCTTGTAGCACAGAGTCTCTGAATCCGTAATACAATTTTTCACTACTCATTAATCATTTGAGTAGAGCAATGGTGGGTATTGTTACATTTTCTTCATATTTAGTCATTTAGCACAGAGTCTCTGAACCTGGAATGCCATTATACTTTGCTCAGTATGCAGCCCAGTCATGCTATGACAGGTATTCCAACATTTTATCCATATTTTGTCTTGTAGCACAGAGTCTCTGAATCCGTAATACAATTTTTCTCTCCTCAGTGAACATGCCAGTCATGCTATGACAGGTATTGCTACGTTTCTCTATATTTCGTCATGTAGCACAGAGTCTCTGAGCCTGGAATACAATTTTACATTGCTCAGTATGCAGGCCAATCATTCTATGACAGGTATTCCTACATTTTCTCCATATTTTGTCTTGTAGCACAGAGTCTCTGAATCCGTAATACAATTTTTCACTACTCATTAATCATTCGAGTAGAGCAATGTTGGGTATCGCTACATTTTCTCCTTATTTTCCATATAGCACAGAGTCTTTGAACCTGGAATGCAATGATACATTGCTCAGTATGCAGGCCAGTCATGCTATGACAGGTTTTCCCACATTTTCACCATATTTTGTCTTGTAGCACAGAGTCTCTGAATCCGTAATATAATTTTACAGTACTCTTTAATCATTCAAGTAGAGCAATGATGGGTATTGCTACATTTTCTTCATATTTTGTCATTTAGCACAGAGTCTTGGAACCTAGAATGCAATTATACTTTGCTCAGTATGCAGGCCAATCAGGCTATGACATGTATTCCTACATTTTATCCATATTTTGTCTTGTAGCACAGAGTCTCTGAATCCGTAATACAATTTTTCTCTACTCAGTGAACATGCCAGACATGCTATGTCAGGTATTGCTACATTTTCTCTATATTTCATCATGTAGCACAGAGGCTCTGAGCCTGGAATACAATTTTACATTGCTCAGAATGCAGGCCAATCATGCTATGGCAGGTATTCCTACATGTTCTCCGTATTTTATCTTGTAGCACAGAGTCTCTGAATCCGTAATACAATTTTACACTACTCATTAATCATTCCAATAGAGCAATAATGGGTATTGCTACATTTTCTTCATATTTTGTCATTTAGCACAGAGTCTCTGAACCTGGAATGCAATTATACCTTGCTCAGTATGCAGGCCAGTCATACTATAACAGGTTTTTCCACATTCTCTCCATATTTTGTCTTGTAGCACAGAGTCTCTGAATCCGTAATACAATTTTTCACTACTCTGTGAAAATGCCACTCATGCTATGACAGGTATTGCTACATTTTCTCTATATTTCACCATGTAGCACAGAGTCTCTGAGCCTGAAATACAATTTTACATTGCTCAGTATGCAGGCCAATCATCCTATGACAGGTATTCCTACATTCTCTGCATAGTTTGGCTTGTAGCACAGAGTCTCTGAGTCCGTAATACAATTTTTCACTACTCATTAATCATTCGAGTAGAGCAATGGTGGATATTGTTACATTTTCTTCATATTTAGTCATTTAGCACAGAGTTTCTGAACCTGGAATGCAATTATACTTTGCTCAGTATGCAGCCCAGTCATGCTATGACAGGTATTCTTACATTTTATCCATATTTTGTCTTGTAGCACAGAGTCTCTGAATCCGTAATACAATTTTTCTCTACTCGGTGAACATGCCAGTCATGCTGTGTCAGGTACTGCTACATTTTCTCTATATTTCATCATGTAGCACAGAGTTTCGGAGTCTGGAATACAATTTTACATTGCTCAGTATGCAGGCCAATCATGCTACGGTAGGTATTCCTACATGTTCTCCATATTTTGTCTTGTAGCACAGAGTCTCTGAATCCGTAATACAATTTTACACTACTCATTAATCATTCCAGTAGAGCAATAATGGGTATTGCTACATTTTCTTCATATTTTGTCATTTAGCACAGAGTCTCTGAACCTGGAATGCAATTATACCTTGCTCAGTATGCAGGCTAGTCATGCTATGACAGGTATTCCTACATTTTATCCATATTTTGTCTTGTACCACAGAGTCTCTGAATCCGTAATACAATTTTACACTACTCTTTAATCATTCCAATAGAGCAATGATGGGTATTCCTACATTTTCTCCATATTTTGTCTTGTAGTACAGAGTCTCTGAATCCGTAATACAATTTTTTACTACTCAGTGAAAATGCCAGTCATGCTATGACAGGTATAGCTACATTTTCTCTATATTCCACCATGTAGCACAGAGTCTCTGAGCCTGAAATTCAAGTTCACATTGCTCCAGTATGCAGGCCAATCATCCTATGACAGGTATTCCTACATTCTCTCCATATTTTGGCTTGTAGCACAGGAGTCTCTAAATCCGTAATACAATTTTTCACTACTCATTAATCATTTGAGTAGAGCAATGGTGGGTATTGTTACATTTTCTTCATATCTTAGTCATTTAGCACAGAGTCTCTGAACCTGGAATGCAATTATACTTTGCTCAGTATGCAGCCCAGTCATGCTATGACAGGTATTCCTACATTTTCTCCATATTTTGTCTTGTAGCACAGAGTCTCTGAATCCGTAATACAATTTTTCACTACTCATTAATCATTCGAGTAGAGCAATGGTGGGTATCGCTACATTTCTCCTTATTTTCCCATATAGCACAGAGTCTCTGAACCTGGAATGCAATGATACATTGCTCAGTATGCAGGGCCAGTCATGCTATGACAGGTTTTCCCCACATTTTCTCCATATTTTGTGTTGTAGCACATAGTCTCTGAATCCGTAATACAATTTTACACTACTCTTTAATCATTCAAGTAGAGCAATGATGGGTATTGCCTACATTTTCTTCATATTTTGTCATTTAGCACAGAGTTTCTGAACCCTGGAATGCAATTATACTTTGCTCATTATGCAGGCCAGTCAGGGTTATGGACAGGTATGCCTACATTTGATCCATATTTGTCTTGTAGCACAGAGTCTCTGAATCCGTAATACAATTTTACACTACTCATTAATCATTCCAGTAGACCAATAATGGGTAATTGCTACATTTTCTTCATATTTTGTCATTTAGCACAGAGTCTCTGAACCTGGAATGCAATTATACTTTGCTAAGTATGCAGGCCAGTCAGGCTATGACAGGTATTCCTACATTTTATCCATATTTTGTCTTGTAGCACAGAGTCTCTGAATCCGTAATACAATTTTACACTACTCTTTAATCATTCAAGTAGAGCAATGATGGGTATTGCTACATTTTCTTCATATTTGGTCATTTAGCACAGAGTCTCTGAACCTGGAATGCAATTATACTTTGCTCAGTATGCAGCCCAGTCATGCTATGACAGGTATTCCTGACATTTTATCCATATTTTGTCTTGTAGCACAGAGTCTCTGAATCCGTAATACAATTTTTCTCTTCTCAGTGAAACATGCCAGTCATGCTATGGTCAGGTATTGCTACATTTTCTCTGTATTTCATCATGTAGCACCAGAGTCTCTGAGCCTGGAATACAATTTTACATTGCTCAGAATGCAGGCCAATCATGCTATGGCAGGTATTCCTACATGTTCTCCATATTTTATCTTGTAGCACAGAGTCTCTGAATCCGTAATACAATTTTACTCTACTCATTAATCATTCGAGTAGAGCAATAATGGGTATTGCAACATTTTCTTCTTATTTTGTCATTTAGCACAGAGACTCTGAACCTGAAATGCAATTATACTTTGCTCAGTATGCAGGCCAGTCAGGCTATGACAGCTATTCCTACATTTTATCCATATTTTGTCTTGTAGCACAGAGTCTCTGAATCCGTAATACAATTTTACACTACTCATTAATCATTCCAGTAGAGCAATAATGGGTATTGCTACATTTTCTTCATATTTTGTCATTTAGCACAGAGTCTCTGAACCTGGAATGCAATTATACCTTGCTCAGAATGCAGGCCAGTCATAGTATAACAGGTATTCCCACATTCTCTCCATATTTTGTCTTGTAGCACAGAGTCTCTGAATCCGTAATACAATTTTTTACTACTCAGTGAAAATGCCAGTCATGCTATGACAGGTATTGCTACATTTTCTCTATATTTCACCATGTAGCACAGAGTCTCTGAGCCTGAAATACAATTTTACATTGCTCAATATGCAGACCAATCATCCTATGACAGGTATTCCTACATTTTATCCATATTTTGTCTTCTAGCACAGAGTCTCTGAATCCGTAATACAATTTTTCTCTCCTCAGTGAACATGCCAGTTATTCTATGACAGGTATTGCTACGTTTTCTCTATATTTCGTCATGTAGCACAGAGTCTCTGAGTCTGGAATACAATTTTATATTGCTCAGTGTGCAGGCCAATCATGCTATGACAGGTATTCCTACATTTTCTCCACATTTTGTCTTGTAGCACAGAGTCTCTGAATCCGTAATACAATTTTTCTCTCCTCAGTGAACATGCCAGTCATGCTATGACAGGTATTGCTACGTTTTCTCTATATTTCGTCATGTAGCACAGAGTCTCTGAGCCTGGAATACAATTTTACATTGCTCAGTATGCAGGCCAATCATGCCATGACAGGTATTCCTACATTTTCTCCATATTTTGTCTTGTAGCACAGAGTCTCTGAATCCGTAATACAATTTTTCACTACTCATTAATCATTCGAGTCGAGCAATGGTGGGTATCGCTACATTTTCTCCTTATTTTCCCATATAGCACAGAGTCTCTGAACCTGGAATGCAATGATACATTGCTCAGTATGCCGGCCAGTCATGCTATGACAGGTTTTCCCACATTTTCTCCATATTTTGTCTTGTAGCACAGAGTCTCTGAATCCGTAATACAATTTTACACTACTCATTAATCATTCGAGTAGAGCAATAATGGGTATTGCTACATTTTCTTCTTATTTTGTCATTTAGCACAGAGTCTCTGAACCCGAAATGCAATTATACTTTGCTAAGTATGCAGGCCAGTCAGGCTATGACAGGTATTCCTACATTTTATCCATATTTTGTCTTGTAGCACAGAGTCTCTGAATCCGTAATACAATTTTACACTACTCTTTAATCATTCAAGTAGAGCAATGATGGGTATTGCTACATTTTCTTCATATTTTGTCATTTAGCACAGAGTCTCTGAACCTGGAATGCAATTATACTTTGCTCAGTATGCAGGCTAGTCAGGTTATGACAGGTATTCGTACAATTTATCCATGTTTTGTCTTGTAGCACAGAGTCTCTGAATCCGTAATACAATTTTTCTCTACTCGGTGAACACGCCAGTCATGCTATGTCAGGTACTGCTACATTTTCTCTATATTTCATCATGTAGCACAGAATCTTGGAGTCTGGAATACAATTTTACATTGCTCAGTATGCAGGCCAATCATGCTATGGCTGGTATTCCTACATGTTCTCCATATTTTGTCTTGTAGCACAGAGTCTCTGAATCCGTAATACAATTTTACACTACTCATTAATCATTCCAGTAGACCAATAATGGGCATTGCTACATTTTCTTCATATTTTGTCATTTAGCACAGAGTCTCTGAACCTGGAATGCAATTATACCTTGCTCAGTATGCAGGCCAGTCATGCTATGACAGGTATTCCTGCATTTTATCCATATTTTGTCTTGTAGCACAGAGTCTCTGAATCCGTAATACAATTTTACACTACTCTTTAATCATTCCAATAGAGCAATGATGGGTATTGCTACATTTTCTTCATATTTTGTCATTTAGCAAAGAGTCTCTGAACCTGGAATGCAATTATACTTTGCTCAGTATGCAGGCCCGTCAGGATATGACAGGTATTCCTACATTTTATCCATATTTTGTCTTGTAGCACAGAGTCTCTGAATCCGTAATACAATTGTTCTCTACTCAGTGAACATGCCAGTCATGCTATGTCAGGTATTGCTACATTTTCTCTATATTTCATCATGTAGCACAGAGTCTCTGAGCCTGGAATACAATTTTACATTGCTCAGAATGCAGGCCAATCATGCTATGGCAGGTATTCCTACATGTTCTCCATATTTTATCTTGTAGCACAGAGTCTCTGAATCCGTAATACAATTTTTCACTACTCATTAATCATTCGAGTAGAGCAATGGTGGGTATCGCTACATTTTCTCCTTATTTTCCCATATAGCACAGAGTCTCTGAACCTGGAATGCAATGATACATTGCTCAGTATGCAGGCCAGTCATGCTATGACAGCTTTTCCCACATTTTCACCATATTTTGTGTTGTAGCACATAGTCTCTGAATCTGTAATACAATTTTACACTACTCTTTAATCATTCAAGTAGAGCAATAATGGGTATTGCAACATTTTCTTCTTATTTTGTCATTTAGCACAGAGACTCTGAACCTGAAATGCAATTATACTTTGCTCAGTATGCAGGCCAGTCAGGCTATGACAGGTATTCCTACATTTTATCCATATTTTGTTTTGTAGCACAGAGTCTCTGAATCCGTAATACAATTTTACTCTACTCATTAATCATTCCAGTAGAGCAATAATGGGTATTGCTACATTTTCTTCATATTTTGTCATTTAGCACAGAGTCTCTGAACCTGGAATGCAATTATACCTTGCTCAGAATGCAGGCCAGTCATAGTATAACAGGTATTCCCACATTCTCTCCATATTTTGTCTTGTAGCACAGAGTCTCTGAATCCGTAATACAATTTTTTACTACTCAGTGAAAATGCCAGTCATGCTATGACAGGTATTGCTACATTTTCTCTATATTTCACCATGTAGCACAGAGTCTCTGAGCCTGAAATACAATTTTACATTGCTCAATATGCAGACCAATCATCCTATGACAGGTATTCCTACATTTTATCCATATTTTGTCTTGTAGCACAGAGTCTCTGAATCCGTAATACAATTTTTCACTACTCATTAATCATTCGAGTAGAGCAATGGTGGGTATTGTTACATTTTCTTCATATTTAGTCATTTAGCACAGAGTCTCTGAACCTGGAATGCAATTATACTTTGCTCAGTATGCTGCCCAGACATGCTATGACAGGTATTCTTACATTTTATCCATATTTTGTCTTGTAGCACAGAGTCTCTGAATCCGTAATACAATTTTTCTCTCCTCAGTGAACATGCCAGTCATGCTATGACAGGTATTGCTACGTTTTCTCTATATTTTGTCATGTAGCACAGAGTCTCTGAGCCTGGAATACAATTTTACATTGCTCATTATGCAGGCCAATCATTCTATGACAGGTATTCCTACATTTTCTCCATATTTTGTCTTGTAGCACAGAGTCTCTGAATCCGTAATACAATTTTTCACTACTCATTAATCATTCGAGTAGAGCAATGGTGGGTATCGCTACATTTTCTCCTTATTTTCCCATATAGCACAGAGTGTCTGAACCTGGAATGCAATGATACATTGCTCAGTATGCAGGCCAGTCATGCTATGACAGGTTTTCCCACATTTTCACCATATTTTGTCTTGTAGCACAGAGTCTCTGAATCCGTAATACAATTTTACAGTACTCTTTAATCATTCAAGTAGAGCAATGATGGGTATTGCTACATTTTCTTCATATTTTGTCATTTAGCACAGAGTCTTGGAACCTAGAATGCAATTATACTTTGCTCAGTATGCAGGCCAGTCAGGCTATGACATGTATTCCTACATTTTATCCATATTTTGTCTTGTAGCACAGAGTCTCTGAATCCGTAATACAATTTTTCACTACTCATTAATCATTCGAGTAGAGCAATGGTGGGTATCGCTACATTTTCTCCTTATTTTCCCATATAGCACAGAGTGTCTGAACCTGGAATGCAATGATACATTGCTCAGTATGCAGGCCAGTCATGCTATGACAGGTTTTCCCACATTTTCACCATATTTTGTCTTGTAGCACAGAGTCTCTGAATCCGTAATACAATTTTACAGTACTCTTTAATCATTCAAGTAGAGCAATGATGGGTATTGCTACATTTTCTTCATATTTTGTCATTTAGCACAGAGTCTTGGAACCTAGAATGCAATTATACTTTGCTCAGTATGCAGGCCAATCAGGCTATGACATGTATTCCTACATTTTATCCATATTTTGTCTTGTAGCACAGAGTCTCTGAATCCGTAATACAATTTTTATCTAATCAGTGAACATGCCAGACATGCTATGTCAGGTATTGCTACATTTTCTCTATATTTCATCATGTAGCACAGAGGCTCTGAGCCTGGAATACAATTTTACATTGCTCAGAATGCAGGCCAATCATGCTATGGCAGGTATTCCTACGTGTTCTCCGTATTTTATCTTGTAGCACAGAATCTCTGAATCTGTAATACAATTTTACACTTCTCATTAATCATTCGAGTAGACCAATGATGGGTATTGCTACATTTTCTTCTTATTTTGTCATTTAGCACAGAGTCTCAGAACCTGAAATGCAATTATACTTTGCTCAGTATGCAGACCAGTCAGGCTATGACAGGTATTCCTACATTTTATCCATATTTTGTCTTGTAGCACAGAGTCTCTGAATCCGTAATACAATTTTACACTACTCATTAATCATTCCAGTAGACCAATAATGGGTATTGCTACATTTTCTTCTTATTTTGTCATTTAGCACACAGTCTCAGAACCTGAAATGCAATTATACTTTGCTCAGTATGCAGACCAGTCAGGCTATGACAGGTATTCCTACATTTTATCCATATTTTGTCTTGTAGCACAGAATCTCTGAATCCGTAATACAATTTTACACTACTCATTAATCATTCCAGTAGACCAATAATGGGTATTGCTACATTTTCTTCATATTTTGTCATTTAGCACAGAGTCTCTGAACCTGGAATGCAATTATACCTTGCTCAGTATGCAGGCCAGTCATGCTATGACAGGTATTCCTACATTTTATCCATATTTTGTCTTGTAGCACAGAGTCTCTGAATCCGTAATACAATTTTACACTACTCTTTAATCATTCCAATAGAGCAATGATGGGTATTGCTACATTTTCTTCATATTTTGTCATTTAGCACAGAGTCTCTGAACCTGGAATGCAATTATACTTTGCTCAGTATGCAGGCCCGTCGGGCTATGACAGGTATTCCTACATTTTATCCATATTTTGCCTTGTAGCACAGAGTCTCTGAATCCGTAATACAATTTTTCTCTACTCAGTGAACATGCCAGTCATGCTATGTCAGGTATTGCTACATTTTCTCTATATTTCATCATGTAGCACAGAGTCTCTGAGCCTGGAATACAATTTTCCATTGCTCAGAATGCAGGCCAATCATGCTATGGCAGGTATTCCTACATGTTCTCCATATTTTATCTTGTAGCACAGAGTCTCTGAATCCGTAATACAATTTTACACTACTCATTAATCATTCGAGTAGAGCAATAATGGGTATTGCTACATTTTCTTCTTATTTTGTCATTTAGCACAGAGTCTCTGAACCTGAAATGCAATTATACTTTGCTCAGTATGCAGGCCAGTCAGGCTATGACAGGTATTCCTACATTTTATCCATATTTTGTCTTGTAGCACAGAGTCTCTGAATCCGTAATACAATTTTTCACTACTCATTAATCATTCGAGTAGAGCAATGGTGGGTATTGTTACATTTTCTTCATATTTAGTCATTTAGCACAGAGTCTCTGAACCTGAAATGCAATTATACTTTGCTCAGTGTGCAGCCCAGACATGCTATGACAGGTATTCCTACATTTTATCCATATTTTGTCTTGTAGCACAGAGTCTCTGAATCCGTAATACAATTTTTCTCTCCTCAGTGAACATGCCAGTCATGCTATGACAGGTATTGCTACGTTTTCTCTATATTTTGTCATGTAGCACAGAGTCTCTGAGCCTGGAATACAATTTTACATTGCTCAGTATGCAGGCCAATCATTCTATGACAGGTATTCCTACATTTTCTCCATATTTTGTCTTGTAGCACAGAGTCTCTGAATCTGTAATACAATTTTTCACTACTCATTAATCATTCGAGTAGAGCAATGGTGGGTATCGCTACATTTTCTCCTTATTTTCCCATATAGCACAGAGTGTCTGAACCTGGAATGCAATGATACATTGCTCAGTATGCAGGCCAGTCATGCTATGACAGGTTTTCCCACATTTTCACCATATTTTGTCTTGTAGCACAGAGTCTCTGAATCCGTAATACAATTTTACAGTACTCTTTAATCATTCAAGTAGAGCAATGATGGGTATTGCTACATTTTCTTCATATTTTGTCATTTAGCACAGAGTCTTGGAACCTAGAATGCAATTATACTTTGCTCAGTATGCAGGCCAATCAGGCTATGACATGTATTCCTACATTTTATCCATATTTTGTCTTGTAGCACAGAGTCTCTGAATCCGTAATACAATTTTTCTCTACTCAGTGAACATGCCAGACATGCTATGTCAGGTATTGCTACATTTTCTCTATATTTCATCATGTAGCACAGAGGCTCTGAGCCTGGAATACAATTTTACATTGCTCAGAATGCAGGCCAATCATGCTATGGCAGGTATTCCTACATGTTCTCCGTATTTTATCTTGTAGCACAGAATCTCTGAATCTGTAATACAATTTTACACTTCTCATTAATCATTCGAGTAGACCAATGATGGGTATTGCTACATTTTCTTCTTATTTTGTCATTTAGCACAGAGTCTCAGAACCTGAAATGCAATTATACTTTTCTCAGTATGTAGACCAGTCAGGCTATGACAGGTATTCCTACATTTTATCCATATTTTGTCTTGTAGCACAGAGTCTCTGAATCCGTAATACAATTTTTCTCTCCTCAATGAACATGCCAGTCATGCTATGACAGGTATTGCTACGTTTTCTCTATATTTCGTCAAGTAGCACAGAGTCTCTGAGCCTGGAATACAATTTTACGTTGCTCAGTATGCAGGCCAATCATGCCATGACAGGTATTCCTACATTTTCTCCATTTTTTGTCTTGTAGCACAGAGTCTCAGAATCCGTAATACAATTTTTCACTACTCATTAATCATTCGAGTAGAGCAATGGTGGGTATCGCTACATTTTCTCCTTATTTTCCCATACAGCACAGAGTCTCTGAACCTGGAATGCAATGATACATTGCTCAGTATCCAGGCCAGTCTTGCTGTGACAGGTTTTCCCACATTTTCTCCATATTTTGTCTTGTAGCACAGAGTCTCTGAATCCGTAATACAATTTTGCACTACTCATTAATCATTCGAGTAGAGCAATAATGGGTATTGCTACATTTTCTTCTTATTTTGTCATTTAGCACGGAGTCTCTGAACCTGAAATGCAATTATACTTTGCTAAGGATGCAGGCCAGTCAGGCTATGACAGGTATTCCTACATTTTATCCATATTTTGTCTTGTAGCACAGAGTCTCTGAATCCGTAATACAATTTTACACTACTCTTTAATCATTCAAGTAGAGCAATGATGGGTATTGCTACATTTTCTTCATATTTTGTCATTTAGCACAGAGTCTCTGAACCTGGAATGCAATTATACTTTGCTCAGTATGCAGCCCAGTGATGCTATGACAGGTATTCCTACATTTTATCCATATTTTGTCTTGTAGCACAGAGTCTCTGAATCCGTAATACAATTTTTCTCTTCTCAGTAAACATGCCAGTCATGCTATGACAGGTATTGCTACATTTTCTCTATATTTCGCCATGTGGCACAGAGTCTCTGAGCCTGGAATACAATCTTACATTGCTCAGTATGCAGGCCAATCATGCTATGACAGGTATTCCTACATTTTCTCCATATTTTGTCTTGTAGCACAGAGTCTCTGAATCCATAATACAATTTTTCACTACTCATTAATCATTCGAGTAGAGCAATGGTGGGTATCGCTACATTTTCTCCTTATTTTCCCATATAGCACAGAGTCTCTGAACCTGGAAGGCAATGATACATTGCTCAGTATGCAGGCCAGTCATGCTATGACAGGTTTTCCCACATTTTCACCATATTTTGTCTTGTAGCACAGAGTCTCTGAATCCGTAATACAATTTTACACTACTCTTTAATCATTCAAGTAGAGCAATGATGGGTATTGCTACATTTTCTTCATATTTTGTCATTTAGCACAGAGTCTCTGAACCTGGAATGCAATTATACTTTGCTCAGTATGCAGCCCAGTCATGCTATGACAGGTATTCCTACATTTTATCCATATTTTGTCTTGTAGCACAGAGTCTCTGAATCCGTAATACAATTTTTCTCTTCTCAGTAAACATGCCAGTCATGCTATGTCAGGTACTGCTACATTTTCTCTATATTTCATCACGTAGCACAGAATCTCGGAGTCTGGAATACAATTTTACATTGCTCAGTATGCAGGCCAATCATGCTATGGCTGGTATTCCTACATGTTCTCCATATTTTGTCTTGTAGCACAGAGTCTCTGAATCCGTAATACAATTTTACACTACTCATTAATCATTCCAGTAGACCAATAATGGGTATTGCTGCATTTTCTTCATATTTTGTCATTTAGCACAGAGTCTCTGAACCTGGAATGCAATTATACCTTGCTCAGTATGCAGGCCAGTCATGCTATGACAGGTATTCCTACATTTTATCCATATTTTGTCTTGTAGCACAGAGTCTCTGAATCCGTAATACAATTTTACACTACTCTTTAATCATTCCAATAGAGCAATGATGGGTATTGCTACATTTTCTTCATATTTTGTCATTTAGCACAGAGTCTCTGAACCTGGAATGCAATTATACTTTGCTCAGTATGCAGGCCCGTCAGGCTATGACAGGTATTCCTACATTTTATCCATATTTTGTCTTGTAGCACAGAGTGTCTGAATCCGTAATACAATTTTTCTCTACTCAGTGAACATGCCAGTCATGCTATGTCAGGTATTGCTACATTTTCTCTGTATTTCATCATGTAGCACAGAGTCTCTGAGCCTGGAATACAATTTTACATTGCTCAGAATGCAGGCCAATCATGCTATGGCAGGTATTCCTACATGTTCTCCATATTTTATCTTGTAGCACAGAGTCTCTGAATCCGTAATACAATTTTACTCTACTCATTAATCATTCGAGTAGAGCAATAATGGGTATTGCAACATTTTCTTCTTATTTTGTCATTTAGCACAGAGACTCTGAACCTGAAATGCAATTATACTTTGCTCAGTATGCAGGCCAGTCAGGCTATGACAGGTATTCCTACATTTTATCCATATTTTGTTTTGTAGCACAGGGTCTCTGAATCCGTAATACAATTTTACACTACTCATTAATCATTCCAGTAGAGCAATAATGGGTATTGCTACATTTTCTTCATATTTTGTCATTTAGCACAGAGTCTCTGAACCTGGAATGCAATTATACCTTGCTCAGAATGCAGGCCAGTCATAGTATAACAGGTATTCCCACATTCTCTCCATATTTTGTCTTGTAGCACAGAGTCTCTGAATCCGTAATACAATTTTTTACTACTCAGTGAAAATGCCAGTCATGCTATGACAGGTATTGCTACATTTTCTCTATATTTCACCATGTAGCACAGAGTCTCTGAGCCTGAAATACAATTTTACATTGAGAAATATGCAGACCAATCATCCTATGACAGGTATTCCTACATTTTATCCATATTTTGTCTTGTAGCACAGAGTCTCTGAATCCGTAATACAATTTTTCTCTCCTCAGTGAACATGCCAGTTATGCTAAGACAGGTATTGCTACGTTTTCTCTATAATTCGTCATGTAGCACAGAGTCTCTGAGTCTGGAATACAATTTTATATTGCTCAGTGTGCAGGCCAATCATGCTATGACAGGTATTCCTACATTTTCTCCACATTTTGTCTTGTAGCACAGAGTCTCTGAATCCGTAATACAATTTTTCACTACTCATTAATCATTCGAGTAGAGCAATGGTTGGTATCGCTACATTTTCTCCTTATTTTCCCATATAGCACAGAGTCTCTGATCCTGGAATGCAATGATGCATTGCTCAGTATGCAGGCCAGTCATGCTATGACAGGTTTTCCCACATTTTCACCATATTTTGTCTTGTAGCACAGAGTCTCTGAATCCGTAATACAATTTTACACTACTCTTTAATCATTCAAGTAGAGCAATGATGGGTATTGCTACATTTTCTTCATATTTTGTCATTTACCAGAGAGTCTCTGAACCTGGAATGCAATTATACTTTGCTCAGTTTGCAGGCCAGTCAGGTTATGACAGGTATTCGTACATTTTATCCATATTTTGTCTTGTAGCACAGAGTCTATGAATCCGTAATACAATTTTTCTCTACTCGGTGAACATGCCAGTCGAGCTATGTCAGGTACTGCTACATTTTCTCTATATTTCATCATGTAGCACAGAATCTCGGAGTCTGGAATACAATTTTACATTGCTCAGTATGCAGGCCAATCATGCTATGGCAGGTATTCCTACATGTTCTCCATATTTTGTCTTGTAGCACAGAGTCTCTGAATCCGTGATACAATTTTACACTACTCATTAATCATTCCAGTAGACCAATAATGGGTATTGCTACATTTTCTTCATATTTTGTCATTTAGCACAGAGTCTCTGAACCTGGAATGCAATTATACCTTGCTCAGTATGCAGGCCAGTCATGCTATGACAGGTATTCCTGCATTTTATCCATATTTTGTCTTGTAGCACAGAGTCTCTGAATCCGTAATACAATTTTACACTACTCTTTAATCATTCCAATAGAGCAATGATGGGTATTGCTACATTTTCTTCATATTTTGTCATTTAGCAAAGAGTCTCTGAACCTGGAATGCAATTATACTTTGCTCAGTATGCAGGCCCGTCAGGATATGACAGGTATTCCTACATTTTATCCATATTTTGTCTTGTAGCACAGAGTCTCTGAATCCGTAATACAATTGTTCTCTACTCAGTGAACATGCCAGTCATGCTATGTCAGGTATTGCTACATTTTCTCTATATTTCATCATGTAGCACAGAGTCTCTGAGCCTGGAATACAATTTTACATTGCTCAGAATGCAGGCCAATCATGCTATGGCAGGTATTCCTACATGTTCTCCATATTTTATCTTGTAGCACAGAGTCTCTGAATCCGTAATACAATTTTTCACTACTCATTAATCATTCGAGTAGAGCAATGGTGGGTATCGCTACATTTTCTCCTTATTTTCCCATATAGCACAGAGTCTCTGAACCTGGAATGCAATGATACATTGCTCAGTATGCAGGCCAGTCATGCTATGACAGCTTTTCCCACATTTTCACCATATTTTGTGTTGTAGCACATAGTCTCTGAATCTGTAATACAATTTTACACTACTCTTTAATCATTCAAGTAGAGCAATAATGGGTATTGCAACATTTTCTTCTTATTTTGTCATTTAGCACAGAGACTCTGAACCTGAAATGCAATTATACTTTGCTCAGTATGCAGGCCAGTCAGGCTATGACAGGTATTCCTACATTTTATCCATATTTTGTTTTGTAGCACAGAGTCTCTGAATCCGTAATACAATTTTACACTACTCATTAATCATTCCAGTAGAGCAATAATGGGTATTGCTACATTTTCTTCATATTTTGTCATTTAGCACAGAGTCTCTGAACCTGGAATGCAATTATACCTTGCTCAGAATGCAGGCCAGTCATAGTATAACAGGTATTCCCACATTCTCTCCATATTTTGTCTTGTAGCACAGAGTCTCTGAATCCGTAATACAATTTTTTACTACTCAGTGAAAATGCCAGTCATGCTATGACAGGTATTGCTACATTTTCTCTATATTTCACCATGTAGCACAGAGTCTCTGAGCCTGAAATACAATTTTACATTGCTCAATATGCAGACCAATCATCCTATGACAGGTATTCCTACATTTTATCCATATTTTGTCTTGTAGCACAGAGTCTCTGAATCCGTAATACAATTTTTCACTACTCATTAATCATTCGAGTAGAGCAATGGTGGGTATTGTTACATTTTCTTCATATTTAGTCATTTAGCACAGAGTCTCTGAACCTGGAATGCAATTATACTTTGCTCAGTATGCTGCCCAGACATGCTATGACAGGTATTCTTACATTTTATCCATATTTTGTCTTGTAGCACAGAGTCTCTGAATCCGTAATACAATTTTTCTCTCCTCAGTGAACATGCCAGTCATGCTATGACAGGTATTGCTACGTTTTCTCTATATTTTGTCATGTAGCACTGAGTCTCTGAGCCTGGAATACAATTTTACATTGCTCATTATGCAGGCCAATCATTCTATGACAGGTATTCCTACATTTTCTCCATATTTTGTCTTGTAGCACAGAGTCTCTGAATCCGTAATACAATTTTTCACTACTCATTAATCATTCGAGTAGAGCAATGGTGGGTATCGCTACATTTTCTCCTTATTTTCCCATATAGCACAGAGTGTCTGAACCTGGAATGCAATGATACATTGCTCAGTATGCAGGCCAGTCATGCTATGACAGGTTTTCCCACATTTTCACCATATTTTGTCTTGTAGCACAGAGTCTCTGAATCTGTAATACAATTTTACAGTACTCTTTAATCATTCAAGTAGAGCAATGATGGGTATTGCTACATTTTCTTCATATTTTGTCATTTAGCACAGAGTCTTGGAACCTAGAATGCAATTATACTTTGCTCAGTATGCAGGCCAGTCAGGCTATGACATGTATTCCTACATTTTATCCATATTTTGTCTTGTAGCACAGAGTCTCTGAATCCGTAATACAATTTTTCACTACTCATTAATCATTCGAGTAGAGCAATGGTGGGTATCGCTACATTTTCTCCTTATTTTCCCATATAGCACAGAGTGTCTGAACCTGGAATGCAATGATACATTGCTCAGTATGCAGGCCAGTCATGCTATGACAGGTTTTCCCACATTTTCACCATATTTTGTCTTGTAGCACAGAGTCTCTGAATCCGTAATACAATTTTACAGTACTCTTTAATCATTCAAGTAGAGCAATGATGGGTATTGCTACATTTTCTTCATATTTTGTCATTTAGCACAGAGTCTTGGAACCTAGAATGCAATTATACTTTGCTCAGTATGCAGGCCAATCAGGCTATGACATGTATTCCTACATTTTATCCATATTTTGTCTTGTAGCACAGAGTCTCTGAATCCGTAATACAATTTTTCTCTAATCAGTGAACATGCCAGACATGCTATGTCAGGTATTGCTACATTTTCTCTATATTTCATCATGTAGCACAGAGGCTCTGAGCCTGGAATACAATTTTACATTGCTCAGAATGCAGGCCAATCATGCTATGGCAGGTATTCCTACGTGTTCTCCGTATTTTATCTTGTAGCACAGAATCTCTGAATCTGTAATACAATTTTACACTTCTCATTAATCATTCGAGTAGACCAATGATGGGTATTGCTACATTTTCTTCTTATTTTGTCATTTAGCACAGAGTCTCAGAACCTGAAATGCAATTATACTTTGCTCAGTATGCAGACCAGTCAGGCTATGACAGGTATTCCTACATTTTATCCATATTTTGTCTTGTAGCACAGAGTCTCTGAATCCGTAATACAATTTTACACTACTCATTAATCATTCCAGTAGACCAATAATGGGTATTGCTACATTTTCTTCTTATTTTGTCATTTAGCACAGAGTCTCAGAACCTGAAATGCAATTATACTTTGCTCAGTATGCAGACCAGTCAGGCTATGACAGGTATTCCTACATTTTATCCATATTTTGTCTTGTAGCACAGAATCTCTGAATCCGTAATACAATTTTACACTACTCATTAATCATTCCAGTAGACCAATAATGGGTATTGCTACATTTTCTTCATATTTTGTCATTTAGCACAGAGTCTCTGAACCTGGAATGCAATTATACCTTGCTCAGTATGCAGGCCAGTCATGCTATGACAGGTATTCCTACATTTTATCCATATTTTGTCTTGTAGCACAGAGTCTCTGAATCCGTAATACAATTTTACACTACTCTTTAATCATTCCAATAGAGCAATGATGGGTATTGCTACATTTTCTTCATATTTTGTCATTTAGCACAGAGTCTCTGAACCTGGAATGCAATTATACTTTGCTCAGTATGCAGGCCCGTCGGGCTATGACAGGTATTCCTACATTTTATCCATATTTTGCCTTGTAGCACAGAGTCTCTGAATCCGTAATACAATTTTTCTCTACTCAGTGAACATGCCAGTCATGCTATGTCAGGTATTGCTGCATTTTCTCTATATTTCATCATGTAGCACAGAGTCTCTGAGCCTGGAATACAATTTTCCATTGCTCAGAATGCAGGCCAATCATGCTATGGCAGGTATTCCTACATGTTCTCCATATTTTATCTTGTAGCACAGAGTCTCTGAATCCGTAATACAATTTTACACTACTCATTAATCATTCGAGTAGAGCAATAATGGGTATTGCTACATTTTCTTCTTATTTTGTCATTTAGCACAGAGTCTCTGAACCTGAAATGCAATTATACTTTGCTCAGTATGCAGGCCAGTCAGGCTATGACAGGTATTCCTACATTTTATCCATATTTTGTCTTGTAGCACAGAGTCTCTGAATCCGTAATACAATTTTTCACTACTCATTAATCATTCGAGTAGAGCAATGGTGGGTATTGTTACATTTTCTTCATATTTAGTCATTTAGCACAGAGTCTCTGAACCTGAAATGCAATTATACTTTGCTCAGTATGCAGCCCAGACATGCTATGACAGGTATTCCTACATTTTATCCATATTTTGTCTTGTAGCACAGAGTCTCTGAATCCGTAATACAATTTTTCTCTCCTCAGTGAACATGCCAGTCATGCTATGACAGGTATTGCTACGTTTTCTCTATATTTTGTCATGTAGCACAGAGTCTCTGAGCCTGGAATACAATTTTACATTGCTCAGTATGCAGGCCAATCATTCTATGACAGGTATTCCTACATTTTCTCCATATTTTGTCTTGTAGCACAGAGTCTCTGAATCTGTAATACAATTTTTCACTACTCATTAATCATTCGAGTAGAGCAATGGTGGGTATCGCTACATTTTCTCCTTATTTTCCCATATAGCACAGAGTGTCTGAACCTGGAATGCAATGATACATTGCTCAGTATGCAGGCCAGTCATGCTATGACAGGTTTTCCCACATTTTCACCATATTTTGTCTTGTAGCACAGAGTCTCTGAATCCGTAATACAATTTTACAGTACTCTTTAATCATTCAAGTAGAGCAATGATGGGTATTGCTACATTTTCTTCATATTTTGTCATTTAGCACAGAGTCTTGGAACCTAGAATGCAATTATACTTTGCTCAGTATGCAGGCCAATCAGGCTATGACATGTATTCCTACATGTTATCCATATTTTGTCTTGTAGCACAGAGTCTCTGAATCCGTAATACAATTTTTCTCTACTCAGTGAACATGCCAGACATGCTATGTCAGGTATTGCTACATTTTCTCTATATTTCATCATGTAGCACAGAGGCTCTGAGCCTGGAATACAATTTTACATTGCTCAGAATGCAGGCCAATCATGCTATGGCAGGTATTCCTACATGTTCTCCGTATTTTATCTTGTAGCACAGAATCTCTGAATCTGTAATACAATTTTACACTTCTCATTAATCATTCGAGTAGACCAATGATGGGTATTGCTACATTTTCTTCTTATTTTGTCATTTAGCACAGAGTCTCAGAACCTGAAATGCAATTATACTTTTCTCAGTATGCAGACCAGTCAGGCTATGACAGGTATTCCTACATTTTATCCATATTTTGTCTTGTAGCACAGAGTCTCTGAATCCGTAATACAATTTTACACTACTCATTAATCATTCCAGTAGACCAATAATGGGTATTGCTACATTTTCTTCATATTTTGTCATTTAGCACAGAGTCTCTGAACCAGGAATGCAATTATACCTTGCTCAGTATGCATGCCAGTCATGCTATGACAGGTATTCCTACATTTTATCCATATTTTGTCTTGTAGCACAGAGTCTCTGAATCCGTAATACAATTTTTCTCTCCTCAATGAACATGCCAGTCATGCTATGACAGGTATTGCTACGTTTTCTCCATATTTCGTCAAGTAGCACAGAGTCTCTGAGCCTGGAATACAATTTTACGTTGCTCAGTATGCAGGCCAATCATGCCATGACAGGTATTCCTACATTTTCTCCATTTTTTGTCTTGTAGCACAGAGTCTCAGAATCCGTAATACAATTTTTCACTACTCATTAATCATTCGAGTAGAGCAATGGTGGGTATCGCTACATTTTCTCCTTATTTTCCCATACAGCACAGAGTCTCTGAACCTGGAATGCAATGATACATTGCTCAGTATCCAGGCCAGTCTTGCTGTGACAGATTTTCCCACATTTTCTCCATATTTTGTCTTGTAGCACAGAGTCTCTGAATCCGTAATACAATTTTGCACTACTCATTAATCATTCGAGTAGAGCAATAATGGGTATTGCTACATTTTCTTCTTATTTTGTCATTTAGCATGGAGTCTCTGAACCTGAAATGCAATTATACTTTGCTAAGGATGCAGGCCAGTCAGGCTATGACAGGTATTCCTACATTTTATCCATATTTTGTCTTGTAGCACAGAGTCTCTGAATCCGTAATACAATTTTACACTACTCTTTAATCATTCAAGTAGAGCAATGATGGGTATTGCTACATTTTCTTCATATTTTGTCATTTAGCACAGAGTCTCTGAACCTGGAATGCAATTATACTTTGCTCAGTATGCAGCCCAGTGATGCTATGACAGGTATTCCTACATTTTATCCATATTTTGTCTTGTAGCACAGAGTCTCTGAATCCGTAATACAATTTTTCTCTTCTCAGTAAACATGCCAGTCATGCTATGACAGGTATTGCTACATTTTCTCTATATTTCGCCATGTGGCACAGAGTCTCTGAGCCTGGAATACAATCTTACATTGCTCAGTATGCAGGCCAATCATGCTATGACAGGTATTCCTACATTTTCTCCATATTTTGTCTTGTAGCACAGAGTCTCTGAATCCATAATACAATTTTTCACTACTCATTAATCATTCGAGTAGAGCAATGGTGGGTATCGCTACATTTTCTCCTTATTTTCCCATATAGCACAGAGTCTCTGAACCTGGAAGGCAATGATACATTGCTCAGTATGCAGGCCAGTCATGCTATGACAGGTTTTCCCACATTTTCACCATATTTTGTCTTGTAGCACAGAGTCTCTGAATCCGTAATACAATTTTACACTACTCTTTAATCATTCAAGTAGAGCAATGATGGGTATTGCTACATTTTCTTCATATTTTGTCATTTAGCACAGAGTCTCTGAACCTGGAATGCAATTATACTTTGCTCAGTATGCAGCCCAGTCATGCTATGACAGGTATTCCTACATTTTATCCATATTTTGTCTTGTAGCACAGAGTCTCTGAATCCGTAATACAATTTTTCTCTTCTCAGTAAACATGCCAGTCATGCTATGTCAGGTACTGCTACATTTTCTCTATATTTCATCACGTAGCACAGAATCTCGGAGTCTGGAATACAATTTTACATTGCTCAGTATGCAGGCCAATCATGCTATGGCTGGTATTCCTACATGTTCTCCATATTTTGTCTTGTAGCACAGAGTCTCTGAATCCGTAATACAATTTTACACTACTCATTAATCATTCCAGTAGACCAATAATGGGTATTGCTGCATTTTCTTCATATTTTGTCATTTAGCACAGAGTCTCTGAACCTGGAATGCAATTATACCTTGCTCAGTATGCAGGCCAGTCATGCTATGACAGGTATTCCTACATTTTATCCATATTTTGTCTTGTAGCACAGAGTCTCTGAATCCGTAATACAATTTTACACTACTCTTTAATCATTCCAATAGAGCAATGATGGGTATTGCTACATTTTCTTCATATTTTGTCATTTAGCACAGAGTCTCTGAACCTGGAATGCAATTATACTTTGCTCAGTATGCAGGCCCGTCAGGCTATGACAGGTATTCCTACATTTTATCCATATTTTGTCTTGTAGCACAGAGTGTCTGAATCCGTAATACAATTTTTCTCTACTCAGTGAACATGCCAGTCATGCTATGTCAGGTATTGCTACATTTTCTCTGTATTTCATCATGTAGCACAGAGTCTCTGAGCCTGGAATACAATTTTACATTGCTCAGAATGCAGGCCAATCATGCTATGGCAGGTATTCCTACATGTTCTCCATATTTTATCTTGTAGCACAGAGTCTCTGAATCCGTAATACAATTTTACTCTACTCATTAATCATTCGAGTAGAGCAATAATGGGTATTGCAACATTTTCTTCTTATTTTGTCATTTAGCACAGAGACTCTGAACCTGAAATGCAATTATACTTTGCTCAGTATGCAGGCCAGTCAGGCTATGACAGGTATTCCTACATTTTATCCATATTTTGTTTTGTAGCACAGAGTCTCTGAATCCGTAATACAATTTTACACTACTCATTAATCATTCCAGTAGAGCAATAATGGGTATTGCTACATTTTCTTCATATTTTGTCATTTAGCACAGAGTCTCTGAACCTGGAATGCAATTATACCTTGCTCAGAATGCAGGCCAGTCATAGTATAACAGGTATTCCCACATTCTCTCCATATTTTGTCTTGTAGCACAGAGTCTCTGAATCCGTAATACAATTTTTTACTACTCAGTGAAAATGCCAGTCATGCTATGACAGGTATTGCTACATTTTCTCTATATTTCACCATGTAGCACAGAGTCTCTGAGCCTGAAATACAATTTTACATTGCTCAATATGCAGACCAATCATCCTATGACAGGTATTCCTACATTTTATCCATATTTTGTCTTGTAGCACAGAGTCTCTGAATCCGTAATACAATTTTTCTCTCCTCAGTGAACATGCCAGTTATGCTAAGACAGGTATTGCTACGTTTTCTCTATAATTCGTCATGTAGCACAGAGTCTCTGAGTCTGGAATACAATTTTATATTGCTCAGTGTGCAGGCCAATCATGCTATGACAGGTATTCCTACATTTTCTCCACATTTTGTCTTGTAGCACAGAGTCTCTGAATCCGTAATACAATTTTTCACTACTCATTAATCATTCGAGTAGAGCAATGGTTGGTATCGCTACATTTTCTCCTTATTTTCCCATATAGCACAGAGTCTCTGATCCTGGAATGCAATGATGCATTGCTCAGTATGCAGGCCAGTCATGCTATGACAGGTTTTCCCACATTTTCACCATATTTTGTCTTGTAGCACAGAGTCTCTGAATCCGTAATACAATTTTACACTACTCTTTAATCATTCAAGTAGAGCAATGATGGGTATTGCTACATTTTCTTCATATTTTGTCATTTACCAGAGAGTCTCTGAACCTGGAATGCAATTATACTTTGCTCAGTTTGCAGGCCAGTCAGGTTATGACAGGTATTCGTACATTTTATCCATATTTTGTCTTGTAGCACAGAGTCTATGAATCCGTAATACAATTTTTCTCTACTCGGTGAACATGCCAGTCGAGCTATGTCAGGTACTGCTACATTTTCTCTATATTTCATCATGTAGCACAGAATCTCGGAGTCTGGAATACAATTTTACATTGCTCAGTATGCAGGCCAATCATGCTATGGCAGGTATTCCTACATGTTCTCCATATTTTGTCTTGTAGCACAGAGTCTCTGAATCCGTAATACAATTTTGCACTACTCATTAATCATTCGAGTAGAGCAATAATGGGTATTGCTACATTTTCTTCTTATTTTGTCATTTAGCACGGAGTCTCTGAACCTGAAATGCAATTATACTTTGCTAAGGATGCAGGCCAGTCAGGCTATGACAGGTATTCCTACATTTTATCCATATTTTGTCTTGTAGCACAGAGTCTCTGAATCCGTAATACAATTTTACACTACTCTTTAATCATTCAAGTAGAGCAATGATGGGTATTGCTACATTTTCTTCATATTTTGTCATTTAGCACAGAGTCTCTGAACCTGGAATGCAATTATACTTTGCTCAGTATGCAGCCCAGTGATGCTATGACAGGTATTCCTACATTTTATCCATATTTTGTCTTGTAGCACAGAGTCTCTGAATCCGTAATACAATTTTTCTCTTCTCAGTAAACATGCCAGTCATGCTATGACAGGTATTGCTACATTTTCTCTATATTTCGCCATGTGGCACAGAGTCTCTGAGCCTGGAATACAATCTTACATTGCTCAGTATGCAGGCCAATCATGCTATGACAGGTATTCCTACATTTTCTCCATATTTTGTCTTGTAGCACAGAGTCTCTGAATCCATAATACAATTTTTCACTACTCATTAATCATTCGAGTAGAGCAATGGTGGGTATCGCTACATTTTCTCCTTATTTTCCCATATAGCACAGAGTCTCTGAACCTGGAAGGCAATGATACATTGCTCAGTATGCAGGCCAGTCATGCTATGACAGGTTTTCCCACATTTTCACCATATTTTGTCTTGTAGCACAGAGTCTCTGAATCCGTAATGCAATTTTACACTACTCTTTAATCATTCAAGTAGAGCAATGATGGGTATTGCTACATTTTCTTCATATTTTGTCATTTAGCACAGAGTCTCTGAACCTGGAATGCAATTATACTTTGCTCAGTATGCAGCCCAGTCATGCTATGACAGGTATTCCTACATTTTATCCATATTTTGTCTTGTAGCACAGAGTCTCTGAATCCGTAATACAATTTTTCTCTTCTCAGTAAACATGCCAGTCATGCTATGTCAGGTACTGCTACATTTTCTCTATATTTCATCACGTAGCACAGAATCTCGGAGTCTGGAATACAATTTTACATTGCTCAGTATGCAGGCCAATCATGCTATGGCTGGTATTCCTACATGTTCTCCATATTTTGTCTTGTAGCACAGAGTCTCTGAATCCGTAATACAATTTTACACTACTCATTAATCATTCCAGTAGACCAATAATGGGTATTGCTGCATTTTCTTCATATTTTGTCATTTAGCACAGAGTCTCTGAACCTGGAATGCAATTATACCTTGCTCAGTATGCAGGCCAGTCATGCTATGACAGGTATTCCTACATTTTATCCATATTTTGTCTTGTAGCACAGAGTCTCTGAATCCGTAATACAATTTTACACTACTCTTTAATCATTCCAATAGAGCAATGATGGGTATTGCTACATTTTCTTCATATTTTGTCATTTAGCACAGAGTCTCTGAACCTGGAATGCAATTATACTTTGCTCAGTATGCAGGCCCGTCAGGCTATGACAGGTATTCCTACATTTTATCCATATTTTGTCTTGTAGCACAGAGTGTCTGAATCCGTAATACAATTTTTCTCTACTCAGTGAACATGCCAGTCATGCTATGTCAGGTATTGCTACATTTTCTCTGTATTTCATCATGTAGCACAGAGTCTCTGAGCCTGGAATACAATTTTACATTGCTCAGAATGCAGGCCAATCATGCTATGGCAGGTATTCCTACATGTTCTCCATATTTTATCTTGTAGCACAGAGTCTCTGAATCCGTAATACAATTTTACTCTACTCATTAATCATTCGAGTAGAGCAATAATGGGTATTGCAACATTTTCTTCTTATTTTGTCATTTAGCACAGAGACTCTGAACCTGAAATGCAATTATACTTTGCTCAGTATGCAGGCCAGTCAGGCTATGACAGGTATTCCTACATTTTATCCATATTTTGTTTTGTAGCACAGAGTCTCTGAATCCGTAATACAATTTTACACTACTCATTAATCATTCCAGTAGAGCAATAATGGGTATTGCTACATTTTCTTCATATTTTGTCATTTAGCACAGAGTCTCTGAACCTGGAATGCAATTATACCTTGCTCAGAATGCAGGCCAGTCATAGTATAACAGGTATTCCCACATTCTCTCCATATTTTGTCTTGTAGCACAGAGTCTCTGAATCCGTAATACAATTTTTTACTACTCAGTGAAAATGCCAGTCATGCTATGACAGGTATTGCTACATTTTCTCTATATTTCACCATGTAGCACAGAGTCTCTGAGCCTGAAATACAATTTTACATTGCTCAATATGCAGACCAATCATCCTATGACAGGTATTCCTACATTTTATCCATATTTTGTCTTGTAGCACAGAGTCTCTGAATCCGTAATACAATTTGTCTCTCCTCAGTGAACATGCCAGTTATGCTAAGACAGGTATTGCTACGTTTTCTCTATAATTCGTCATGTAGCACAGAGTCTCTGAGTCTGGAATACAATTTTATATTGCTCAGTGTGCAGGCCAATCATGCTATGACAGGTATTCCTACATTTTCTCCACATTTTGTCTTGTAGCACAGAGTCTCTGAATCCGTAATACAATTTTTCACTACTCATTAATCATTCGAGTAGAGCAATGGTTGGTATCGCTACATTTTCTCCTTATTTTCCCATATAGCACAGAGTCTCTGATCCTGGAATGCAATGATGCATTGCTCAGTATGCAGGCCAGTCATGCTATGACAGGTTTTCCCACATTTTCACCATATTTTGTCTTGTAGCACAGAGTCTCTGAATCCGTAATACAATTTTACACTACTCTTTAATCATTCAAGTAGAGCAATGATGGGTATTGCTACATTTTCTTCATATTTTGTCATTTACCAGAGAGTCTCTGAACCTGGAATGCAATTATACTTTGCTCAGTTTGCAGGCCAGTCAGGTTATGACAGGTATTCGTACATTTTATCCATATTTTGTCTTGTAGCACAGAGTCTATGAATCCGTAATACAATTTTTCTCTACTCGGTGAACATGCCAGTCGAGCTATGTCAGGTACTGCTACATTTTCTCTATATTTCATCATGTAGCACAGAATCTCGGAGTCTGGAATACAATTTTACATTGCTCAGTATGCAGGCCAATCATGCTATGGCAGGTATTCCTACATGTTCTCCATATTTTGTCTTGTAGCACAGAGTCTCTGAATCCGTGATACAATTTTACACTACTCATTAATCATTCCAGTAGACCAATAATGGGTATTGCTACATTTTCTTCATAATTTGTCATTTAGCACAGAGTCTCTGAACCTGGAATGCAATTATACCTTGCTCAGTATGCAGGCCAGTCATGCTATGACAGGTATTCCTGCATTTTATCCATATTTTGTCTTGTAGCACAGAGTCTCTGAATCCGTAATACAATTTTACACTACTCTTTAATCATTCCAATAGAGCAATGATGGGTATTGCTACATTTTCTTCATATTTTGTCATTTAGCAAAGAGTCTCTGAACCTGGAATGGAATTATACTTTGCTCAGTATGCAGGCCCGTCAGGATATGACAGGTATTCCTACATTTTATCCATATTTTGTCTTGTAGCACAGAGTCTCGGAATCCGTAATACAATTGTTCTCTACTCAGTGAACATGACAGTCATGCTATGTCAGGTATTGCTACATTTTCTCTATATTTCATCATGTAGCACAGAGTCTCTGAGCCTGGAATACAATTTTACATTGCTCAGAATGCAGGCCAATCATGCTATGGCAGGTATTCCTACATGTTCTCCATATTTTATCTTGTAGCACAGAGTCTCTGAATCCGTAATACAATTTTTCACTACTCATTAATCATTCGAGTAGAGCAATGGTGGGTATCGCTACATTTTCTCCTTATTTTCCCATATAGCACAGAGTCTCTGAACCTGGAATGCAATGATACATTGCTCAGTATGCAGGCCAGTCATGCTATGACAGCTTTTCCCACATTTTCACCATATTTTGTGTTGTAGCACATAGTCTCTGAATCTGTAATACAATTTTACACTACTCTTTAATCATTCAAGTAGAGCAATAATGGGTATTGCAACGTTTTCTTCTTATTTTGTCATTTAGCACAGAGACTCTGAACCTGAAATGCAATTATACTTTGCTCAGTATGCAGGCCAGTCAGGCTATGACAGGTATTCCTACATTTTATCCATATTTTGTTTTGTAGCACAGAGTCTCTGAATCCGTAATACAATTTTACACTACTCATTAATCATTCCAGTAGAGCAATAATGGGTATTGCTACATTTTCTTCATATTTTGTCATTTAGTACAGAGTCTCTGAACCTGGAATGCAATTATACCTTGCTCAGAATGCAGGCCAGTCATAGTATAACAGGTATTCCCACATTCTCTCCATATTTTGTCTTGTAGCACAGAGTCTCTGAATCCGTAATACAATTTTTTACTACTCAGTGAAAATGCCAGTCATGCTATGACAGGTATTGCTACATTTTCTCTATATTTCACCATGTAGCACAGAGTCTCTGAGCCTGAAATACAATTTTACATTGCTCAATATGCAGACCAATCATCCTATGACAGGTATTCCTACATTTTATCCATATTTTGTCTTGTAGCACAGAGTCTCTGAATCCGTAATACAATTTTTCACTACTCATTAATCATTCGAGTAGAGCAATGGTGGGTATTGTTACATTTTCTTCATATTTAGTCATTTAGCACAGAGTCTCTGAACCTGGAATGCAATTATACTTTGCTCAGTATGCTGCCCAGACATGCTATGACAGGTATTCTTACATTTTATCCATATTTTGTCTTGTAGCACAGAGTCTCTGAATCCGTAATACAATTTTTCTCTCCTCAGTGAACATGCCAGTCATGCTATGACAGGTATTGCTACGTTTTCTCTATATTTTGTCATGTAGCACAGAGTCTCTGAGCCTGGAATACAATTTTACATTGCTCATTATGCAGGCCAATCATTCTATGACAGGTATTCCTACATTTTCTCCATATTTTGTCTTGTAGCACAGAGTCTCTGAATCCGTAATACAATTTTTCACTACTCATTAATCATTCGAGTAGAGCAATGGT
This sequence comes from Pictodentalium vernedei, assembly GCA_031216915.1. NCBI lineage: Eukaryota > Metazoa > Mollusca > Scaphopoda > Dentaliida > Dentaliidae > Pictodentalium > Pictodentalium vernedei. Next base: position 82,444,947 of record CM062291.1, read on the forward strand.
GGGTATCGCTACATTTTCTCCTTATTTTCCCATATAGCACAGAGTGTCTGAACCTGGAATGCAATGATACATTGCTCAGTATGCAGGCCAGTCATGCTATGACAGGTTTTCCCACATTTTCACCATATTTTGTCTTGTAGCACAGAGTCTCTGAATCCGTAATACAATTTTACAGCTCTTTAATCATTCAAGTAGAGCAATGATGGGTATTGCTACATTTTCTTCATATTTTGTCATTTAGCACAGAGTCTTGGAACCTAGAATGCAATTATACTTTGCTCAGTATGCAGGCCAGTCAGGCTATGACATGTATTCCTACATTTTATCCATATTTTGTCTTGTAGCACAGAGTCTCTGAATCCGTAATACAATTTTTCACTACTCATTAATCATTCGAGTAGAGCAATGGTGGGTATCGCTACATTTTCTCCTTATTTTCCCATATAGCACAGAGTGTCTGAACCTGGAATGCAATGATACATTGCTCAGTATGCAGGCCAGTCATGCTATGACAGGTTTTCCCACATTTTCACCATATTTTGTCTTGTAGCACAGAGTCTCTGAATCCGTAATACAATTTTACAGTACTCTTTAATCATTCAAGTAGAGCAATGATGGGTATTGCTACATTTTCTTCATATTTTGTCATTTAGCACAGAGTCTTGGAACCTAGAATGCAATTATACTTTGCTCAGTATGCAGGCCAATCAGGCTATGACAGGTATTCCTACATTTTATCCATATTTTGTCTTGTAGCACAGAGTCTCTGAATCCGTAATACAATTTTTCTCTCCTCAGTGAACATGCCAGTTATGCTATGACAGGTATTGCTACGTTTTCTCTATATTTCGTCATGTAGCACAGAGTCTCTGAATCCGTAATACAATTTTACACTACTCTTTAATCATTCCAATAGAGCAATGATGGGTATTGCTACATTTTCTTCATATTTTGTCATTTAGCACAGAGTCTCTGAACCTGGAATGCAATTATACCTTGCTCAGTATGCAGGCCAGTTATACTATAACAGGTTTTCCCCACATTCTCTCCATATTTTGTCTTGTAGCACAGAGTCTCTGAATCCGTAATACAATTTTTTACTACTCAGTAAAAATGCCAGTTATGCTATGACAGGTATTGCTACATTTTCTCTATATTTCATCATGTTGCGAGTCTTTGAGCCTGGAATACAATTTTACATTGCTCAGTATGCAGGCCTGTCATGCTATGACAGGAATTCCTACATTTTCTCCATATTTTGTCTTGTAGTACAGAGTCTCTGAATCCGTAATACAATTTTTTACTACTCAGTGAAAATGCCAGTCATGCTATGACAGGTATAGCTACATTTTCTCTATATTCCACCATGTAGCACAGAGTCTCTGAGCCTGAAATTCAAGTTCACATTGCTCAGTATGCAGGCCAATCATCCTATGACAGGTATTCCTACATTCTCTCCATATTTTGGCTTGTAGCACAGAGTCTCTGAATCCGTAATACAATTTTTCACTACTCATTAATCATTTGAGTAGAGCAATGGTGGGTATTGTTACATTTTCTTCATATTTACTCATTTAGCACAGAGTCTCTGAACCTGGAATGCAATTATACTTTGCTCAGTATGCAGCCCAGTCATGCTATGACAGGTATTCCTACATTTTATCCATATTTTGTCTTGTAGCACAGAGTCTCTGAATCCGTAATACAATTTTTCTCTCCTCAGTGAACATGCCAGTCATGCTATGACAGGTATTGCTACGTTTTGTCTATATTTCGTCATGTAGCACAGAGTCTCTGAGCCTGGAATACATTTTTACATTGCTCAGTATGCAGGCCAATCATGCCATGACAGGTATTCCTACATTTTCTCCATATTTTGTCTTGTAGCACAGAGTCTCTGAATCCGTAATACAATTTTTCACTACTCATTAATCATTCGAGTAGAGCAATGGTGGGTATCGCTACATTTTCTCCTTATTTTCCCATATAGCACAGAGTCTCTGAACCTGGAATGCAATGATACATTGCTCAGTATGCAGGCCAGTCATGCTATGACAGGTTTTCCCACATTTTCTCCATATTTTGTCTTGTAGCACAGAGTCTCTGAATCCGTAATACAATTTTACACTACTCATTAATCATTCGAGTAGAGCAATAATGGGTATTGCTACATTTTCTTCTTATTTTGTCATTTAGCACAGAGTCTCTGAACCTGAAATGCAATTATACTTTGCTAAGTATGCAGGCCAGTCAGGCTATGACAGGTATTCCTACATTTTATCCATATTTTGTCTTGTAGCACAGAGTCTCTGAATCCGTAATACAATTTTACACTACTCTTTAATCATTCAAGTAGAGCAATGATGGGTATTGCTACATTTTCTTCATATTTTGTCATTTAGCACAGAGTCTCTGAACCTGGTATGCAATTATACTTTGCTCAGTATGCAGCCCAGTCATGCTATGACAGGTATTCCTACATTTTATCCATATTTTGTCTTGTAGCACAGAGTCTCTGAATCCGTAATACAATTTTTCTCTTCTCAGTAAACATGCCAGTCATGCTATGACAGGTATTGCTACATTTTCTCTATATTTTGCCATGTAGCACAGAGTCTCTGAGCCTGGAATACAATTTTACATTGCTCAGTATGCAGGCCAATCATGCTATGACAGGTATTCCTACATTTTCTCCATATTTTGTCTTGTAGCACAGAGTCTCTGAATCCGTAATACAATTTTTCACTACTAATTAATCATTCGAGTAGAGCAATGGTGGGTATCGCTACATTTTCTCCTTATTTTCCCATATAGCACAGAGTCTCTGAACCTGGAATGCAATGATACATTGCTCAGTATGCAGGCCAGTCATGCTATGACAGGTTTTCCCACATTTTCACCATATTTTGTCTTGTAGCACAGAGTCTCTGAATCCGTAATACAATTTTACAGTACTCTTTAATCATTCAAGTAGAGCAATGATGGGTATTGCTACATTTTCTTCATATTTTGTCATTTTGCACAGAGTCTCTGAAACTGGAATGCAATTATACTTTGCTCAGTATGCAGGCTAGTCATGCTATGACAGGTATTCCTACATTTTATCCATATTTTTTCTTGTAGCACAGAGTCTCTGAATCCGTAATACAATTTTACACTACTCTTTAATCATTCCAATAGAGCAATGATGGGTATTGCTACATTTTCTCCATATTTTGTCTTGTAGCACAGAGTCTCTGAATCCATAATACAATTTTTCACTACTCATTAATCATTCGAGTAGAGCAATGGTGGGTATCGCTACATTTTCTCCTTATTTTCCCATATAGCACAGAGTCTCTGAACCTGGAAGGCAATGATACATTGCTCAGTATGCAGGCCAGTCATGCTATGACAGGTTTTCCCACATTTTCACCATATTTTGTCTTGTAGCACAGAGTCTCTGAATCCGTAATGCAATTTTACACTACTCTTTAATCATTCAAGTAGAGCAATGATGGGTATTGCTACATTTTCTTCATATTTTGTCATTTAGCACAGAGTCTCTGAACCTGGAATGCAATTATACTTTGCTCAGTATGCAGCCCAGTCATGCTATGACAGGTATTCCTACATTTTATCCATATTTTGTCTTGTAGCACAGAGTCTCTGAATCCGTAATACAATTTTTCTCTTCTCAGTAAACATGCCAGTCATGCTATGTCAGGTACTGCTACATTTTCTCTATATTTCATCACGTAGCACAGAATCTCGGAGTCTGGAATACAATTTTACATTGCTCAGTATGCAGGCCAATCATGCTATGGCTGGTATTCCTACATGTTCTCCATATTTTGTCTTGTAGCACAGAGTCTCTGAATCCGTAATACAATTTTACACTACTCATTAATCATTCCAGTAGACCAATAATGGGTATTGCTGCATTTTCTTCATATTTTGTCATTTAGCACAGAGTCTCTGAACCTGGAATGCAATTATACCTTGCTCAGTATGCAGGCCAGTCATGCTATGACAGGTATTCCTACATTTTATCCATATTTTGTCTTGTAGCACAGAGTCTCTGAATCCGTAATACAATTTTACACTACTCTTTAATCATTCCAATAGAGCAATGATGGGTATTGCTACATTTTCTTCATATTTTGTCATTTAGCACAGAGTCTCTGAACCTGGAATGCAATTATACTTTGCTCAGTATGCAGGCCCGTCAGGCTATGACAGGTATTCCTACATTTTATCCATATTTTGTCTTGTAGCACAGAGTGTCTGAATCCGTAATACAATTTTTCTCTACTCAGTGAACATGCCAGTCATGCTATGTCAGGTATTGCTACATTTTCTCTGTATTTCATCATGTAGCACAGAGTCTCTGAGCCTGGAATACAATTTTACATTGCTCAGAATGCAGGCCAATCATGCTATGGCAGGTATTCCTACATGTTCTCCATATTTTATCTTGTAGCACAGAGTCTCTGAATCCGTAATACAATTTTACTCTACTCATTAATCATTCGAGTAGAGCAATAATGGGTATTGCAACATTTTCTTCTTATTTTGTCATTTAGCACAGAGACTCTGAACCTGAAATGCAATTATACTTTGCTCAGTATGCAGGCCAGTCAGGCTATGACAGGTATTCCTACATTTTATCCATATTTTGTTTTGTAGCACAGAGTCTCTGAATCCGTAATACAATTTTACACTACTCATTAATCATTCCAGTAGAGCAATAATGGGTATTGCTACATTTTCTTCATATTTTGTCATTTAGCACAGAGTCTCTGAACCTGGAATGCAATTATACCTTGCTCAGAATGCAGGCCAGTCATAGTATAACAGGTATTCCCACATTCTCTCCATATTTTGTCTTGTAGCACAGAGTCTCTGAATCCGTAATACAATTTTTTACTACTCAGTGAAAATGCCAGTCATGCTATGACAGGTATTGCTACATTTTCTCTATATTTCACCATGTAGCACAGAGTCTCTGAGCCTGAAATACAATTTTACATTGCTCAATATGCAGACCAATCATCCTATGACAGGTATTCCTACATTTTATCCATATTTTGTCTTGTAGCACAGAGTCTCTGAATCCGTAATACAATTTGTCTCTCCTCAGTGAACATGCCAGTTATGCTAAGACAGGTATTGCTACGTTTTCTCTATAATTCGTCATGTAGCACAGAGTCTCTGAGTCTGGAATACAATTTTATATTGCTCAGTGTGCAGGCCAATCATGCTATGACAGGTATTCCTACATTTTCTCCACATTTTGTCTTGTAGCACAGAGTCTCTGAATCCGTAATACAATTTTTCACTACTCATTAATCATTCGAGTAGAGCAATGGTTGGTATCGCTACATTTTCTCCTTATTTTCCCATATAGCACAGAGTCTCTGATCCTGGAATGCAATGATGCATTGCTCAGTATGCAGGCCAGTCATGCTATGACAGGTTTTCCCACATTTTCACCATATTTTGTCTTGTAGCACAGAGTCTCTGAATCCGTAATACAATTTTACACTACTCTTTAATCATTCAAGTAGAGCAATGATGGGTATTGCTACATTTTCTTCATATTTTGTCATTTACCAGAGAGTCTCTGAACCTGGAATGCAATTATACTTTGCTCAGTTTGCAGGCCAGTCAGGTTATGACAGGTATTCGTACATTTTATCCATATTTTGTCTTGTAGCACAGAGTCTATGAATCCGTAATACAATTTTTCTCTACTCGGTGAACATGCCAGTCGAGCTATGTCAGGTACTGCTACATTTTCTCTATATTTCATCATGTAGCACAGAATCTCGGAGTCTGGAATACAATTTTACATTGCTCAGTATGCAGGCCAATCATGCTATGGCAGGTATTCCTACATGTTCTCCATATTTTGTCTTGTAGCACAGAGTCTCTGAATCCGTGATACAATTTTACACTACTCATTAATCATTCCAGTAGACCAATAATGGGTATTGCTACATTTTCTTCATAATTTGTCATTTAGCACAGAGTCTCTGAACCTGGAATGCAATTATACCTTGCTCAGTATGCAGGCCAGTCATGCTATGACAGGTATTCCTGCATTTTATCCATATTTTGTCTTGTAGCACAGAGTCTCTGAATCCGTAATACAATTTTACACTACTCTTTAATCATTCCAATAGAGCAATGATGGGTATTGCTACATTTTCTTCATATTTTGTCATTTAGCAAAGAGTCTCTGAACCTGGAATGGAATTATACTTTGCTCAGTATGCAGGCCCGTCAGGATATGACAGGTATTCCTACATTTTATCCATATTTTGTCTTGTAGCACAGAGTCTCGGAATCCGTAATACAATTGTTCTCTACTCAGTGAACATGACAGTCATGCTATGTCAGGTATTGCTACATTTTCTCTATATTTCATCATGTAGCACAGAGTCTCTGAGCCTGGAATACAATTTTACATTGCTCAGAATGCAGGCCAATCATGCTATGGCAGGTATTCCTACATGTTCTCCATATTTTATCTTGTAGCACAGAGTCTCTGAATCCGTAATACAATTTTTCACTACTCATTAATCATTCGAGTAGAGCAATGGTGGGTATCGCTACATTTTCTCCTTATTTTCCCATATAGCACAGAGTCTCTGAACCTGGAATGCAATGATACATTGCTCAGTATGCAGGCCAGTCATGCTATGACAGCTTTTCCCACATTTTCACCATATTTTGTGTTGTAGCACATAGTCTCTGAATCTGTAATACAATTTTACACTACTCTTTAATCATTCAAGTAGAGCAATAATGGGTATTGCAACGTTTTCTTCTTATTTTGTCATTTAGCACAGAGACTCTGAACCTGAAATGCAATTATACTTTGCTCAGTATGCAGGCCAGTCAGGCTATGACAGGTATTCCTACATTTTATCCATATTTTGTTTTGTAGCACAGAGTCTCTGAATCCGTAATACAATTTTACACTACTCATTAATCATTCCAGTAGAGCAATAATGGGTATTGCTACATTTTCTTCATATTTTGTCATTTAGTACAGAGTCTCTGAACCTGGAATGCAATTATACCTTGCTCAGAATGCAGGCCAGTCATAGTATAACAGGTATTCCCACATTCTCTCCATATTTTGTCTTGTAGCACAGAGTCTCTGAATCCGTAATACAATTTTTTACTACTCAGTGAAAATGCCAGTCATGCTATGACAGGTATTGCTACATTTTCTCTATATTTCACCATGTAGCACAGAGTCTCTGAGCCTGAAATACAATTTTACATTGCTCAATATGCAGACCAATCATCCTATGACAGGTATTCCTACATTTTATCCATATTTTGTCTTGTAGCACAGAGTCTCTGAATCCGTAATACAATTTTTCACTACTCATTAATCATTCGAGTAGAGCAATGGTGGGTATTGTTACATTTTCTTCATATTTAGTCATTTAGCACAGAGTCTCTGAACCTGGAATGCAATTATACTTTGCTCAGTATGCTGCCCAGACATGCTATGACAGGTATTCTTACATTTTATCCATATTTTGTCTTGTAGCACAGAGTCTCTGAATCCGTAATACAATTTTTCTCTCCTCAGTGAACATGCCAGTCATGCTATGACAGGTATTGCTACGTTTTCTCTATATTTTGTCATGTAGCACAGAGTCTCTGAGCCTGGAATACAATTTTACATTGCTCATTATGCAGGCCAATCATTCTATGACAGGTATTCCTACATTTTCTCCATATTTTGTCTTGTAGCACAGAGTCTCTGAATCCGTAATACAATTTTTCACTACTCATTAATCATTCGAGTAGAGCAATGGTGGGTATCGCTACATTTTCTCCTTATTTTCCCATATAGCACAGAGTGTCTGAACCTGGAATGCAATGATACATTGCTCAGTATGCAGGCCAGTCATGCTATGACAGGTTTTCCCACATTTTCACCATATTTTGTCTTGTAGCACAGAGTCTCTGAATCCGTAATACAATTTTACAGCTCTTTAATCATTCAAGTAGAGCAATGATGGGTATTGCTACATTTTCTTCATATTTTGTCATTTAGCACAGAGTCTTGGAACCTAGAATGCAATTATACTTTGCTCAGTATGCAGGCCAGTCAGGCTATGACATGTATTCCTACATTTTATCCATATTTTGTCTTGTAGCACAGAGTCTCTGAATCCGTAATACAATTTTTCACTACTCATTAATCATTCGAGTAGAGCAATGGTGGGTATCGCTACATTTTCTCCTTATTTTCCCATATAGCACAGAGTGTCTGAACCTGGAATGCAATGATACATTGCTCAGTATGCAGGCCAGTCATGCTATGACAGGTTTTCCCACATTTTCACCATATTTTGTCTTGTAGCACAGAGTCTCTGAATCCGTAATACAATTTTACAGTACTCTTTAATCATTCAAGTAGAGCAATGATGGGTATTGCTACATTTTCTTCATATTTTGTCATTTAGCACAGAGTCTTGGAACCTAGAATGCAATTATACTTTGCTCAGTATGCAGGCCAATCAGGCTATGACAGGTATTCCTACATTTTATCCATATTTTGTCTTGTAGCACAGAGTCTCTGAATCCGTAATACAATTTTTCTCTCCTCAGTGAACATGCCAGTTATGCTATGACAGGTATTGCTACGTTTTCTCTATATTTCGTCATGTAGCACAGAGTCTCTGAATCCGTAATACAATTTTACACTACTCTTTAATCATTCCAATAGAGCAATGATGGGTATTGCTACATTTTCTTCATATTTTGTCATTTAGCACAGAGTCTCTGAACCTGGAATGCAATTATACCTTGCTCAGTATGCAGGCCAGTTATACTATAACAGGTTTTCCCCACATTCTCTCCATATTTTGTCTTGTAGCACAGAGTCTCTGAATCCGTAATACAATTTTTTACTACTCAGTAAAAATGCCAGTTATGCTATGACAGGTATTGCTACATTTTCTCTATATTTCATCATGTTGCGAGTCTTTGAGCCTGGAATACAATTTTACATTGCTCAGTATGCAGGCCTGTCATGCTATGACAGGAATTCCTACATTTTCTCCATATTTTGTCTTGTAGTACAGAGTCTCTGAATCCGTAATACAATTTTTTACTACTCAGTGAAAATGCCAGTCATGCTATGACAGGTATAGCTACATTTTCTCTATATTCCACCATGTAGCACAGAGTCTCTGAGCCTGAAATTCAAGTTCACATTGCTCAGTATGCAGGCCAATCATCCTATGACAGGTATTCCTACATTCTCTCCATATTTTGGCTTGTAGCACAGAGTCTCTGAATCCGTAATACAATTTTTCACTACTCATTAATCATTTGAGTAGAGCAATGGTGGGTATTGTTACATTTTCTTCATATTTACTCATTTAGCACAGAGTCTCTGAACCTGGAATGCAATTATACTTTGCTCAGTATGCAGCCCAGTCATGCTATGACAGGTATTCCTACATTTTATCCATATTTTGTCTTGTAGCACAGAGTCTCTGAATCCGTAATACAATTTTTCTCTCCTCAGTGAACATGCCAGTCATGCTATGACAGGTATTGCTACGTTTTGTCTATATTTCGTCATGTAGCACAGAGTCTCTGAGCCTGGAATACATTTTTACATTGCTCAGTATGCAGGCCAATCATGCCATGACAGGTATTCCTACATTTTCTCCATATTTTGTCTTGTAGCACAGAGTCTCTGAATCCGTAATACAATTTTTCACTACTCATTAATCATTCGAGTAGAGCAATGGTGGGTATCGCTACATTTTCTCCTTATTTTCCCATATAGCACAGAGTCTCTGAACCTGGAATGCAATGATACATTGCTCAGTATGCAGGCCAGTCATGCTATGACAGGTTTTCCCACATTTTCTCCATATTTTGTCTTGTAGCACAGAGTCTCTGAATCCGTAATACAATTTTACACTACTCATTAATCATTCGAGTAGAGCAATAATGGGTATTGCTACATTTTCTTCTTATTTTGTCATTTAGCACAGAGTCTCTGAACCTGAAATGCAATTATACTTTGCTAAGTATGCAGGCCAGTCAGGCTATGACAGGTATTCCTACATTTTATCCATATTTTGTCTTGTAGCACAGAGTCTCTGAATCCGTAATACAATTTTACACTACTCTTTAATCATTCAAGTAGAGCAATGATGGGTATTGCTACATTTTCTTCATATTTTGTCATTTAGCACAGAGTCTCTGAACCTGGTATGCAATTATACTTTGCTCAGTATGCAGCCCAGTCATGCTATGACAGGTATTCCTACATTTTATCCATATTTTGTCTTGTAGCACAGAGTCTCTGAATCCGTAATACAATTTTTCTCTTCTCAGTAAACATGCCAGTCATGCTATGACAGGTATTGCTACATTTTCTCTATATTTTGCCATGTAGCACAGAGTCTCTGAGCCTGGAATACAATTTTACATTGCTCAGTATGCAGGCCAATCATGCTATGACAGGTATTCCTACATTTTCTCCATATTTTGTCTTGTAGCACAGAGTCTCTGAATCCGTAATACAATTTTTCACTACTAATTAATCATTCGAGTAGAGCAATGGTGGGTATCGCTACATTTTCTCCTTATTTTCCCATATAGCACAGAGTCTCTGAACCTGGAATGCAATGATACATTGCTCAGTATGCAGGCCAGTCATGCTATGACAGGTTTTCCCACATTTTCACCATATTTTGTCTTGTAGCACAGAGTCTCTGAATCCGTAATACAATTTTACAGTACTCTTTAATCATTCAAGTAGAGCAATGATGGGTATTGCTACATTTTCTTCATATTTTGTCATTTTGCACAGAGTCTCTGAAACTGGAATGCAATTATACTTTGCTCAGTATGCAGGCTAGTCATGCTATGACAGGTATTCCTACATTTTATCCATATTTTTTCTTGTAGCACAGAGTCTCTGAATCCGTAATACAATTTTACACTACTCTTTAATCATTCCAATAGAGCAATGATGGGTATTGCTACATTTTCTTCATATTTTGTCATTTAGCACAGAGTCTCTGAACCTGGAATGCAATTATACTTTGCTCAGTATGCAGGCCCGTCAGGCTATGACAGGTATTCCTACATTTTATCCATATTTTGTCTTGTAGCACAGAGTCTCTGAATCCGTAATACAATTTTTCTCTACTCGGTGAACATGCCAGTCATGCTATGTCAGGTATTGCTACATTTTCTCTATATTTCATCATGTAGCACAGAGTCTCTGAGCCTGGAATACAATTTTGCATTGCTCAGAATGCAGGCCAATCATGCTATGGCAGGTATTCCTACATGTTCTCCATATTTTATCTTGTAGCACAGAGTCTCTGAATCCGTAATACAATTTTACACTACTCATTAATCATTCGAGTAGAGCAATAATGGGTATTGCTACATTTTCTTCTTATTTTGTCATTTAGCACAGAGTCTCTGAACCTGGAATGCAATTATACCTTGCTCAGTATGCAGGCCAGTCATACTATAACAGGTTTTCCCACATTCTCTCCATATTTTGTCTTGTAGCACAGAGTCTCTGAATCCGTAGTACAATTTTTTACCACTCAGTGAAAATGCCAGTCATGCTATGACAGGTATTGCTACATGTTCTCTATATTTCACCATGTAGCACAGAGTCTCTGAGCCTGAAATACAATTTTACATTGCTCAGTATGCAGGCCAATCATCCTATGACAGGTATTCCTACATGTTCTCCATATTTTATCTTGTAGCACAGAGTCTCTGAATCCGTAATACAATTTTTCACGACTCATTAATCATTCGAGTAGAGCAATGGTGAGTATTGTTACATTTTCTTCATATTTTGTCATTTAGCACAGAGTCTCTGAATCTGGAATGCAATTATACTTTGCTCAGTATGCAGGCCAGTCGTGCTATGACAGGTATTCCTACATTTTATCCATATTTTGTCTTGTAGCACAGAGTCTCTGAATCCGTAATACAATTTTTCTCTACTCAGTGAACATGCCAGTCACGCTATGACGGGTATTGCGACATTTTCTCTATATTTCATCATGCCGCACAGCGTCTCTGAGCCTGGAATACAATTTTACATTGCTCAGTATGCAGGCCAGTCATGCTATTACAGGAATTCTTATATTTTCTCCATATTTTGTCTTGTAGCACAGAGTCTCTGAATCCGTAATACAATTTTTCTCTACTCAGTGAACATGCCAGTCATGCTATGACAGGTATTGCTACATTTTCTAGTGCTGCCGCGGTTAAGACTTTTTTCTGACTGGTTAACCAGCGTGTGTGACCATGGTTAACCGTGGTTAAGCGCTTTTAAGGTTCCTATATTTGTAGTGTGTTCTTGCTTCAACTGTAACTATTATATCGGGCCGGCCAATGTTATTTACATTGACCATAAATAATAATAAAGAAGTATTCTATTTAGTCGTTGTTGTTCAATCGCCCATGTGTGTACATCAGTGCGTGTACCGGAAATCAACAGGTTTGTGGGACCAATATGGATGAAACCATAAAAAATGCAAAATCATCAAAATAACAAAAAAATAAATAATAACACATTAAATGTTTGCCAGCAGTACCTGGAGAGACGTGTTTATTTTTTCCATGAACTCCAATTCACTGATGTGTAATGTCCGGTTGTAAATTACGCACATGTGCACTAGTTAAAGTTAGTTTCAGTAGCACCAACAATGCTTAAGTGGGACAACAATTTGAAAACAATTTGCGCTGTAACATGCGCATTTGTTGTATTTTTATTGGTTTTTCTGGAACATTCTCGCATTCCAGAAAAACCAACTTAATCACAACAACTGCGCAGGTTACAGTGCAAATGGTACTCTGATTCTGAAACTATGAGCTTTCGGTCACAAATGAGCGTTGGATTTTCTTGACAGGGATGAAGAAAGACATTGGGGTGATAAACAAACAACGAAAAACAAATAAATGCGAGTATTTTTTAAATCTTTAGTAGTAATTTTCCTTTATTCTTTTATCTTATTCACAACGTGGTAACTCGTCAAAACTTACCTATTTCCGTTTCATCCCAAACTGCCCCAAATTGGCAAAACGTAACTTGCAACTAATTCTTTTTGACTGCATATATTTAAAAATGGGGGATGCGACTTATACATGGGCTTTAGGCAAAAGGGAGGAATTCCAGGTGTGAGTTTGGGGTGCGACTTATACACGGGGACTACTTATACACAGACATATACGTTGAGTATAGTGAATGTAAGGTTAACCGGTTAAAACATTTTCTTGACCGGTCAAAGTTTTAACCACAGGTTAACCGGTTATCTTGATAACCGCGGCAGCACTAACATTTTCTTCATATTTTGTCATTTAGCACAGAGTCTCTGAACCTGGAATGCAATGATGCATTGCTCAGTATGCAGGCCAGTCATGCTATGACAGGTTTCCCCACATTTTCTCCATATTTTGTCTTGTAGCACAGAGTCTCTGAATCCGTAATACAATTTTACACTACTCATTAATCATTCAAGTAAAGCAATGATGAGTATTGTTGCATTTTCTTCATATTTTGTAATTTAGCACAGAGTCTCTGAACCTGGAATGCAATTATACCTTGCTCAGTATGCAGGCCAGTCATGCTATGACAGGTATTCCTACATTTTCTCAATATTGTGTCTTGTAGCACAGAGTCTCTGAATCCATAATACAATTTTTCACTACTTATTAATCATTCCAGTAGAGCAATGATGGGTATTGTTACATTTTCTTCATAATTTGTCATTTAGAACCGAGTCTCTGAACCTGGAATGCAATTATACTTTGCTCAGTATACAGGCCAGTCATGTGATGACAGGTATTCCTACATTTTCTCCATATTTTGTCTTTTAGCACAGAGTCTCTGATCCCGTAATACAATTTTACACTACTCAGTGTGTCTGTTATGCCACATGTATGATAGGTTTTGCTACATTTTCTCCATATTTTCTCTTTTTTACACACAGTCTTTTAACCTGGAAGACAATTTTACGACATTCCGTATCCATGTCAGTTATACTTCAACCGATATTGCTACATTTTCTCCATATTTTCCCAAACAAGACTTGATTTGACCACATCTTTGATGACATTATCATTACAAATGAAGACTCGCAACAGCTGGCATTTTATAAGCCGAAATCATTCTTCTAATTATGTTAATATCTTGATGATTCCAAAGTGAATTAAATTGATTGGCATATATATAGAGATGGAGCATGAATGAATATCTGTATATCTCTGTGAATGAAGAGACATAAGATTGTATCAATGGTCATCTACATGCAAACTCCACATGCACGTGGGTAAATAACTGCAATGAAGTCCAAACAGTATTAGACTGGTCGCATGAAAGCTTGGCAATCTGATTGATCTATATGTCATTGGAGGGGGGGGTGGTGGGGGTGTAAAGGGATAGGCTTGGAAGATCGAATGGGCAAGGTAAAGACATTCCATGAGAGAAGAGGCATAAGAATGGGGATGCATTTTGTATTGGAAAGCACAAGGGTAAGCAAGGCCTTCTCACCTTAGAACTGCAACAATTCAATGGCTAGCCAAAGTGTTATTATTATTATTAGATGACAACCAGCCAGTTCCAAATTAGCAACCTTCCCATCGACTATTTCTTTTCAACCTACTCACAATTGTTTACAATTGGCTGTAACGTAAGTGCAAGCCCTACTTCGGAACTAACTCAAGCTTTTAGAAACTTTTCCAAACAAGCTGGAAAAGTAATAGAGTGCAAAAGCACGAAAAAGATCGAAAAAAGGGTCGAGCGAGACCACCCCTCGAAATTACAGGTACTCTCTCTCACACCTCTTGTGTTTACCGAGCGCATGCGCAACAACCGTGACGTCAATTTCTTTTATTTCTACCATTTGTACATGGTCGGAAATTTGTGTGACTCATGCTATACTTAGCTGTTTTCTTCGTGAACAACTTATTTTATGTGTTATCTGCATTTGATTGTGTGCAAGTGGATTGTATCCGTTTTCAAGCTTTCAAAATTGTTATTAATTAATGTTATTTTTGATCAGTGCTGCTTGTTTCTTCACACTTAGTCTTGTTTTCCCCCACGTGTGAACACGATCTTTGTTCTGTTTTCTGTCGGCAGGAAGCTTGATTCCATTATTCTCTTTCATATTATGCCAAAGACTATTCCTTGTACCTCTTGCTTGCAAGTGAAGCATGTGGACGACTCTCATTCCACATGTGTCACTTGCAACAATTGCACTCAGGCCCAGTCTTGTGGTATTTGTGGGGTTTGGTCCTCAAAATTATGGGCTTCTGTTAACAAGGTGGTTCTGTCCAGAGCTAGAACCCCTCGTTCTCAGGGTAAGGGTAGCCGTGCCGTTGCAGACATTTCTGTTAGTGCACGTGGTGACTCTGTCACACAGGATTCTTATCTGTCTTTTTCTGTGGCGAGTTCCTCTGCAACTGTTGACAGTGCTAGTTCAGTGATACCTGACGTGGAGACCGTGGTCTCTTTGTCTTCTGATGTCACTCTTGAGGCGTCTGTTTTCGTAGAGAGCTTCTCCGGGGTCAGCTCGGTGACCCTCTCCGATTTGCCTCCTACGGTGTCGACAGTTGCTGAGGAAGTTGTTACTACAGATCCTATTCTGTATGATGGTGGCTCTTCCATCTCCTCTGGGGATGGTCTACAGTCTCAGGGGACCGAGGCTGTATCTGCTGGTGTGTCTGTGAGCTCTCAGCCTCCCCTGGCTTCGCGGCGAAGCTGTGAGGGTTTGCTCTCTGCTCCACCTCATCTGGCTAGGTTTGCTCCTAGTTGGTTGAGCCGTTCGGTCGCTTTGGCAGCGATTCCTCGCCCCTCGAGCAAATCGTTTATTGTTCCTCCTTCCCCTGCTAGTGTGCCGACTAGCAGGATGAGGTTGGCATCCAGGGCCTGCTGTTCGGCAGAGGTCAGTGACAGCCCCGGTTAGCTGTCTCTCTCGGAACCTTCCTCCGGTGATTCCTCACTGTGTTCCGAGTCTGGATGTCGATCGATGCTTGCCGTCGGTCTCAGAGGATGGGCAGTTGGGGCCGTCTGCTGTGGAGAGGCCAATGACAGGTTCCCGTCATTCTTGGGACAATCCTCCGGTGCCTTCTCACCGTGTCCCAGGTCCAGCTACCGATGGACATACGTTGGAGGATTTGCAGGCAGGACCTTCTGTTCCGCAGAGGTCAGTGATGGGCCCTGTGCATCACAATCGGGACTATCATCCGGTGTCTTCTCACCGTCTCCGTATTCTGTCTGCCGATCGACGTTCGACGTCGGTCTCTTATGAGGATTTGAGTTCTACCAGAAGGCTCCATTGTGAGGCCACTCCGTCGGGCGATGCTGCTGTGACGTATTCTCAGGGGGACCTGCGTCAGGCCATTTTGGCACTCACCCGGTTGCTTTCTGGCAACCCTCAAGTTGGCCTCCTGTGGCACAACCTCCTTTGGTCGGTCACCGAGATGTCTTGCCTGGCCCCTTGGATACAGCACAGTCTTCCCAGGAGGTTTCTGCTGGTCCGCCCGAGTTGGGCACGTCTCCTCTGCAACAGAGGATGACGATTTTCTGGAAGGTTATGGGCCCCCCTCTTCAGTCTTGGGGCAGGCTTTGGATTTCGTCTTTGGCTTATTGCTTATTATTCAACCTTCAGACCAGCTATCTGTGGCTGTCCGGCCTCGATCCACTGTTGAGCGCCGTATCCCTGTTGAGCCTTCTAGCTCTGGGGCTTTGCGTCCTCTGCAATCGGCTCAGGTTGTTGAGTCCTTCCAGGGCTTGGACGCCAAAATGCGTTCTAAGGCCCTCAAGGGTTCTTTCTTTTCTAGAGCTGATGCCTTTCTGCCTCCATCGCGGTTTCGTGTTTACGATTCCGTCTGTCCACCAGTCTTCCAAGGGATGGAATACTGTGGATGAGGATTCTTCTTCCCTCGGGTTAACTAAGCCTAAGTCGGCAGTTCTCCCGATGTCGGTAGTTGAATCTATGGTGGGCCTGTCCCGAGAGATGCTGGGCATGTTATCTCTCGTGAACCATGTCGTCACTGCCCTGGCTGAATATTTTCCTCCAGGGGAGTTTGATGATGCTCAGGTGCATTTTCGCGTTTTGTTACAGGCTCTCATGAACTTGACACATGCTCACGCCTGCAACACGGCTAATTTGGAGCTGGCGGGATGCGGTGTTGGATTCTTCTCCATTCCTTCCTTCTGAGCAGCGTGCTGTTCTGAGGTCTGCCTCTTTGGTTGGACCTCCGTTGTTCCA
This sequence comes from Pictodentalium vernedei, assembly GCA_031216915.1. Taxonomy (NCBI): domain Eukaryota; kingdom Metazoa; phylum Mollusca; class Scaphopoda; order Dentaliida; family Dentaliidae; genus Pictodentalium; species Pictodentalium vernedei. The sequence continues at coordinate 82,462,235 of CM062291.1, forward strand.
TGGTTCTGTGGAAGCTGTCCGTGGTGAAGTTCTTTGTCATTCGAAGGACCAGCTTTTGCTGCGACAGCTGGACCAACCTGCTGCTGTGGGTGGTGGTCGTTCCAGGCCCGCCAAGCGTGCTGCTGCGTCTGCCTCGTCGTTGACATTGGCTACGCCTTTGGCTCCGTCTGCTCCTGCTCAGAAGAAGCGCCAACGTGGCCAGGCTCGCTGGCAGCCTCAGGCAGGAAAGTCTCAGGACTCTGTCACTTCCTGAAGTGGTGGTTTCTCCTCTCGGGGGCCTCGTCGAAGCCGCAAGTGAAGGTTCTTACCTCGATTCGCCTCCAGACGGGGGAAGGCTGTCGCTGTTTTACGACCGTTGGACAGAGATAACGTCGGACACTTGGGTCCTCAATGTCATACAATCTGGTCTGCGACTGTCCTTCCATCGGCACCCCAGTTTATCTCGGGTGCCCCTCCCGACTCGGGTCCCTTCCGATTCTCTACGTCGGGACCTTCTGGTGCAGGAGATCGACGATCTCCTCTCCAAAGGGGCGATCGAGGTGGTCAGGAACACCCTTTCACCGGGGTTTTACTCGAGACTTTTCTTGGTGCCGAAGAAAAACGGCCAATTTCATCCTGTCATCGATCTGAGTATCCTGAACGAGTACATAACGAACGAGTACATAATAGCTCCTCGTTTCCGGTCAGTTCGACGTTCGGTTCATCAGGGCGACTTTGCTGCCAGTATCGACCTGAAGGATGCCTACTTCCATGTACCCATTCATCTGGCATCACGGAAATACCTTTAGACTGTCATTAGACTGTCTTGTTGGGATTTATATCAGAATTCTGTAATGTGTAACCAAAAATATAGTCAGAAGGCAATACTTTTCTACAATGTCTCTTGGAAACTAATATTTCTATACTGTACCAATGACCCAGACTTAGCTGGTGCTAAAATAATTAATTCAGGGCCAAACACAAATTTTGCCCCCCCCCCCCCCCCCCCAATCCCCAAAATTTGCATAAAAAACCGAAAAATACATGTCCTATATGGTCCTCTATACATTTACTCCTCTGCGCATGCGCAGTGTCAAGGAAGTCCCGAAATTGGCGCCAATTATCATTCTTTGTTTGGCCCTCAAAACAGTCACACTTCTCTGTTATTTGTGCTTCCAAATCTCAGTTTTCATGATGCCAGACACATTTTGATGAGAGAAATGGTGGAAATAAAGAGGATATATAAGGAGGAGAGGAAAAAATTTAGTGCAAGAAAATGTTCTGGGCTGTAACTTATAATTATTTTATGAAATTTTTTCTAGTTGCCTTTTTTCAAGGCATAGCCCTGATGTTGTCATTCTTGCTATGAAGTACCATTGTTTGATCAGGTTTTCCTCTCTACCTTCCTTATTCCCCCCTAGCTATTCTCCCATGTTTTGGCTTATTTTTTGTAATGTTTATTGCTAAAATTTTTGGGGAGTTTTTTTTTGGGAGTTTTGGCTTGGTAACAGAATTATTTCTGCTTTTTCCCCATGTTTACGTCCTCACCCTAGGGGTGTTTAGGCGTTTTGGTCTGCATCTACCATCAGATGTTTTACAGTTTCTTCTCTGGAAGCCTCTGTTTTACATCAGATAGTGTTTTAATTGGTGACTGATGTTGGGCCAGGTTTGTTCAGTGACTGGAGTCATGTTTCCGGTTTGTTGACACTTTTGCTTAGGTTGACAACAGTTACTGCTGATAGTGATTATTTGTCTTCTGCATCTCTTATTCATAGTAAGATACATTATTATTGTCCGTAAGTGTCTCATTAATTTTTTCAAAATGAATTTAAATTTTTGTCCACACTTAGGCTTTTTTGGGATCCATTGGGCTCAGGGTCCTTTGGGAACTTGGGCGCTTCTGAAAATTTTTTTTTTTTTTTTTAAATTTTTTCTTTTCAAATCATTATTATTAATGAATATAATGGATTGTTGTATTATGTATCTTTATTTTCAAGGATTAGTGCGAGTACTATGATTGTTTACATTTCACAATGAATGATTATTGTTCAAATTGTAATAGGAGAAAATCTTCCTATGATTCTCATGATCTCTGTATTAATTGTTCTCTCTGTACTCGCACTGATCTTTGTTCTGTGTGTTTCAAATGGGATGGCAAACGTTGGAAACGTGTGCCACGGTATGTTGTTCCTGGAGAAAGGTCCATGCCGATTCTTTCTCCGCAGAGTCACTCTAGTATTTCACTCTCTTTTTCAGAGGAACAAGAACAGGGTGATATTTCCGTGATGTCGTCCAGAAGTGTGCCTCCGTCGTCACATACAAGCGAAGAGCTAGCAGCAAAAGAGCTCAAGGAGATTCGTCAATTACCCGAAAGGAACCTGAAGGGGTTGACGTCCGCTAGCTTGACCGGGGTTACATCCATTCACCGAATGGGGCAGCACTCGGGTTCATCCGTTGCGGTCCAGCAGAGAGAGTCGGGTGTTGCGAGAACTATAAAACAATCACGTGCACACCCAGTGACGACGGAAAGGAGGATGGATTGGAGGAAGCCTGACAGTCCGGTATTTAGCTTGTCTAGCTTGGCACGGACTGCAAGCGAGAGAGGTCCCTCTCTCATTCAGCAGCATCTGGGACCAGATGTTGTAGTCCGCAGCGTTACGCAGTCGGAGCATACGTCCGCGGCTCGGGACGCTCCGGTATATAGGCAGTCCGGCGAGGCTACCTATAAGGCTTCCGTATCCTCACAGCAGCACACTCGACCACACCTTAGCTACATGACCAGTGAATTACAGTCAGCTTCGCCGACCAGGGATTCACGGCGACCAGGTCACGCCATCCGGTAGCCAGGGATACAAGGCCTTCTTCATTTGGACGTTCGCATAAAAGATGTATGCAGGATGCAACGTCCAGGGAGCTTCCGGCGGCTAAATCCAGTAAGACCGCGGCTCCCCAGGCCTCCGTAACGGATGTGCTATCACAGATAGCAAAGATAATCACAGCATCCCAGCAACCGGCAGAGCCTCTGTCGGAACATGAAATGTCAGAAGATGCTGGGTCGGTAGGTTCCGCCGCTGGATCGGGTGCAGACGACAGATTTACATGATTTACATAAGGTCCGGCAGGATGGCGAAAGGGATTCCGATGAATTAGATATTTCCCTTTCGGAACAACATAAAATAGCCGTAGAATTCATCCGGCATTACCTTCCAGAAGTTGTTCCGCCGGACCAAAATGCTGCGCAGCCGGATAGGAGGGTGATAGTGCCACTGGACACCGATTTTTTTAATCAGTTTAGGGACATTGTCCTGGAATTTCCGTCACAATCCAAGAATGTCTCTCGGATTTTTGAATTATTGAATGACGCTATTGATAAACTTGCCAACAAGATGGGCAGGTCAGCCTTCCTACCGGCATCTGCTCCACAGCTGCCGTTTAAATCAAAGGAACAAGTTTGATATGGCAGGTTAGGGCATCCAGAGAGTTCCTCTGCGTTTAGACGACCCGGCTGAAGACCTTGATATATCCATGCCGTCGTCTATGTCACTTCCGTCGTCTATGATGGAAACGATGATATCGTCTAACAGAGCTAGTTTAGACGCTCTTTCCTACGCAGATCACCTTACTAGAGCGTTGTCATTACACTTTGAAGGACCAGAATTTCAAGACGTACAAATGTCATTAAGAGTTCTGTCCAGGGCCATAGCTTTTTCCACTTATAACTCTGCCCTTTCAGTGGCAAATCTGGAGTTAGCTAGACGTGACGCGGCCCTGGCTACTTCCACACGTGTGGACAGTAAGGTGAAAAACTCTCTTAGAGTCGCTCCGGTCTCTGGAGAGTTTCTCTTCAGTGGCAAGCTTTCTGATATATATATGATAAATTAACAAAGAAAGCTTCGGACTCTCTGCAGTTTAAGTCTGCTTCCAAGAAATCGGAACCAGCAGACAGGAGTAGGCCAGGCACTTCCGGGATGAGTTCGTCCAGGGGAAGTTCCTATTGAGGTTCCTATGCGTCCTCTAGATCTTACTCTGGAGACCGGCAGAGTAGCGACTCGACTAGGGGCCGTTACACTGGCCTAAATAACCGGTCAGACGCGGATCCAGGAGATGATGGTCTAGACCTCTGTCGCGTTCTGGTGGGCAGAAGACTGTCGTTGTTTCTCAAGCAATTGGGAATCAATTACGGAGGACCCTTGGGTTCGAGGGGTTATTTCGGAAGGACTAAAACTGTCCTTCAAAGGCAAACCTCCATTAACTCGAAGTCCAAGATGGACACAGCTTCCGTCAAATTGTCAGAAAAGAACGACATTTCTATCAGAAGTCCAGTCTCTTTTAACGGAGATCGCGATAGAGGTCGTAGAAAACCAGGAATCTCCAGGTTTCTACAGCCATCTCTTTCTGGTTCCGAAGCCAGATGGCTCGTTCCGTCCAGTCATCGACTTAAGCTGGATAAACAAGCTGATCATGGCTCCAAAGTTTTATATGGAGACCATTCGATCGGTCAGAGCGAGCATTCAAGTGAACGACTATGCTGCGAGCATAGACCTCAAGGATGCATACTTTCACGTCATGGTACATCCGGCGTTCAGAAAGTATCTTCGCTTCGCTGTCCTCGGTGTTGTTTATCAGTTCCGAGCGATGTGCTTTGGTCTGAATCTAGCGCCCTGGGCTTTCACTCGAGTAATGAACTCGGTAATGACTCATTTCCGAGCTCATTCGTCTGCGGTAACGTCGGTTTACCTGGACGATATTCTTCAGAGATACGGCAACGAGTTAACGCTTCAGAACGACATGCACAATCTGCTTCTATTGCTCCGACGTCTCGGTTTCATAGTAAACGAAGAGAAGTCGGATCTGGTGCCGTCCAAGTCATTCACCCACCTGGGAATGAGCTTCGAGATGCACAACAATCTCGTTCATCTGCCGTTAACCAGAGCGAAATTAGTCAGTTGTTACTCTCGCTATTGTCTTCACTCAGACAAAGTGTCAGTGAGGGAATTCATGAGACTAATAGGTCTGTGCGGAGCTGCCGCAGATCTCATTCCGATGGGGCGGCTACGCACTCGTCCTCTCCAAGTCTATCTGACTCAGAATTGGAGAGTGAAGATTCATTCGCTCGAGACGGGCATCCTCTTGTCAAGCCAAGTGAAACAAGAGATTCAGACTTGGGCAGACATACAGTGGTTAACTCAGGGAGTTCCACTGCAGTTGCCAGATCTGAGTTTTACGATTATGACAGATGCCAGTCAAACAGGCTGGGGTGCGACACTGAGCCCATCGGATTTGAAGTGCCAGGGTCTTTGGGATCCGCAGTTTCTAAGCAAGCACATCAACATCAAAGAGATGATGTCGATTTGGCTTGCTCTACGTCATTGGATAGACGTTATTCAGAATGCACACGTGCAAATTATGTCCGACAATACGACAGTAATTGCGTATATTCGGAACCAGGGTGGCACTCATTCCATTCCGTTGCTCAGTCTAACGGAAAGAATTCTTCTGTTTGTACTAGAACATCAGATTCTTCTCTCCGTCCATCATATTCCAGGTCATCTGAATGTCTTAGCAGACTCCCTTTCACGGAGGGGTCGCCTGTTGCCATCAGAATGGACTCTCAACAAGCAAGTATTTAATCAGATTTGCTACCAATGGGAATGGCCAATGATAGATTTATTTGTGACACATTTCAACAATCAGTTGCAGACGTATGTGTCACCTTGTCCGGATCCTCAAGTGTTTGCAGTAGACGCTCTCTCGATCTCTTGGGACGGAATGATAGGATATGCGTATCCTCCAGCGCCGTTGATTCAGCAGATATTGCTCAAGATAAAACAATCACAATGCAAGATTCTGTTGGTAGCATCTCTATCTCCACAGAGACAGTGGATAAATCTACTCAGGTGTCTGTTGTGGGACATGCCGAGGAAGCTTCCTCAACGGGAAGATCTTCTTTCGCAAGGGAAATCGCGCATCCTCCATCACAATCCGCAAGGTCTAAACCTTCACGTATTTCCATTGTGCGGTCCTTCTTGCATGGAAAACATTTTACAGGACGAGCAGTGGACGCGATATCTAACTGTAGGAGGACCTCCTCTTCGCTAAACTATGCTGCTAAGTGGAGGGTCTTTTGTCAGTGGTGTGGGGATCATTCTGTAGATATTTATGATCCTTCCATTCCAGGCATAGCAAACTTTCTAGTATACTTGTTTGATGAGATTAATCTGCAGCCTATCACCATTAAGGGTTATAGGTCTATGCTGTACGATACCTATGCACATCATGATAACTTGATGATTGGAACTAATGTCTCTTTATCTAAGTTAGTTAGAAATTTTTCGATAAATAGACCTAGAACCCTTAGATTAATTCCGAAGTGGAATTTGGCCTGGGTTCTTCTTAAGCTAAAAGAAGTGCCTTTTGAGCCTCTTGACACAGTGGACTTCAAATTCTTAACATATAAGACAGCTTTTCTCTTAGCTTTCTCTTCTGCTAGAAGAGTTAGTGAGCTTCATGCACTATTTGTGGAGAATTCTCACTACCATAGTGTCGGTAATACTATTACCTTTACCACCAATGTTGGTTTTTTGGCTAAGAATCAGGCTCCTAATAAGTATCCTGAACCTATTATTATTAAGGCCCTTCCATCATCTGATGGGCGTAGGCCTCTACTGTGTCCTGTTAGAGCAATATGTATTTACAAACATAGATCTGAGTTCATCAGAAAGGGACGTAAGCGTTTCTTTCTGTCTTTAATGCCTAATAGAAAGGATATTATGGTTCATTCTATTGCTAGATGGATTCAATTCACTATTCGTACTGCTTATGAAAAATTATCTTCTTCTCAGTAGTCGGCACTCAAGATCTCAGCTCATGAAGTAAGAGCTCTTTCTACTCCTTGAGCCTATGCTAATTGTATTGCTATTACTGATCTAATGAAGGCTGCATATTGGTTTCAACCTTCCACATTCACTAATTTTTATCTCAGAAATATTGAGTCCATTTCTGGAGACCTCCATTGTTTAGGTCCATTATCAGTTGCTCAGAATATCGTCCACTAAACAGTTGCAACTATAGTTATGTAGGCTTTCTGTTCTGGCAGTGACTCTGTCCTGCTGCCATCATCGCTCTGGGGTATTTGACCCAGGGCAAGGGGAAGGGGTGGGGGGGGGGGGGTGGGGGGCTTTGGGGGGTTCCCTTAGGTCACCTGCTTTATAGTGAAAAGCAAGGGAATACCTCCCCCAGAGTCAGTAATTCCGAGTCGGTACCAGTATGGTTTTAAAGTGCAAAGCTAATGTTTATTCATCCATGTAATATTGTGTGAAGCATTTGTATATGTCATGTGTCAAACGAGCATTAATATACAATCCTCGGACACTTTTAATGAATATAAAGAGTCTCATTTCTCTGGACTTCCTTTATTTATTGGCTTACCTTTAAAAATATTAGTATAAAGGGTTATACTGGATGTTAATAGAGACCATTGATTATTATGCTCAATTACTGATCGGTATTGTGTCTTTCTTCTTTATTATAAATAGGAAAGATACATCGTCGTGTGAGAACCAAAAAGTTCTATCTCCCAATTTTCATTTTTGTGGAAAACGGGGTTTGAAGTTTCGTGACCGGATTTACCATAGTAATATGTATTTTGAGGTGGTGATCATGGTGTCCATTGTTCAAGTTGGCTTATTTCCTAATATATATGGAAATTTACAGCTATTGACTGGTTCATTGTTTTTAAAAATACAAAAATGTGTTTGGAGATAGAACCTTTTACACACAAAACTGTCGTTTTGTGTCCGGGCCAGAGTGCACTTGGAGATAGAACATTATGGTTCACCTCAGCCACCAATTTGGGGTGCGTGCGAAAATGAAGCAGCAATTTATTGTGGGTTGGTTTGAAAATATGTAATAGCGTGTGGGTCGGGGGAGGGGAGAAGCAGGGAGAAGGGGTTTTATTGGACTTGCAGGGCCGTTGAGGGGGGGGGGGGGGGGGGGTAGTAATACCGGGCATTATTGGTGGCTCTCCGATTTTCCCGAATTGCCTAAGAGCAGGATTATTTTACGTGTGGGTCCTTTACAGCACGTCTATTTTGGACTTGCAGTGAATTAAGGACCCGCGTGTAAGAGAATCCTGCCTTAAGGCAATTAGCCAGAGTTAGGGAAAATCGGCGGGCCCCAATAATGCCGGGCCCCGGTTTCCAAAACTACCGCTATATTTGTACATTCACAAAACCGGAATTTGCGGTTTTGTGAATGCACAATTATAATGTAAGTTTTGCTAATCTCGGTGTATTGCAGGCGCACCAAGCTACAAACTTTCACTTTCAGTTTTAGAGCCCTTTCCTGGAATCTAGTCGAACTTCGACTAGGATTCCAGGAAAGGCTTCAACAGTAACCAAGGACTCCGGATAATCCCTCCGCCGGGGCCCGGATTTTCTCCAGACGGCCCTAGTGGCAAGTGACTGATTTTATGCAACATTCAGTATGGTACTGCGCGATATTGGGGAGTTGCAATTCCATTGCGTGTATGTATATGTAACTTTTTTGTTCTACATCAGAGTTTTCGAACACAAGCTGCTCGATAAGAACATCCTCTTACGACACAGGTGTGAATATGCCTGGCCCGATGCAGTTTCCTTCAGGGATGCAGAAAATCACACACGATATCAACACATAAATTTATTTTTATCGCTGAAATATGAACTTAACAGAGTTCAACAAACACAACTCAACTTCCAGCAGCAGTTTGTTTTGCCGGCCAGGGCGCCGGAGCTACGATGACAGAGGGGCAAATGTTCCTATTACCTTGCCGTCATGTAGGCGGGTGTCTGGGCAAATTCTATAGCTGTTACTATTTAAGTTGAATATCAACAGAAAAGGAAACAGGAAACAGACCCCAAATGAGATAGGACCATACTTATAGTTCAGTTTGATTCAAGACTGCGGAAGCTCCCAAATCCCTGGGTACCCGCTGTTGATGGAAATTATGTTAGTGGGCAATGGGGGTGGGGAGGGGGGGGGGGAGTGTTACTTTCTCATCGCGTTTGTCTTAAATACGGAACAAAATGTTCCAAATCTGAAAAGGGAACACATGTGCTCGTTTTACCATGGTCCAAAATTTAACCCAAAGTCCGCAATATAATTTTGAGGTTTGGTACATCCAAAGGACGTACTAAAACTAAAAAAACTGTATTATGAACTTTGGGTCTAACTTTAGACTAGTTTTACTGTAACTATATTCTGTGCTTATTATGATTAGTTGCAAACTTGTACATCTCAATAAAATAGATGGCAGCGTCGACAGAAATAGGTTGCTAGTTGTGATAGAACTTTTATTATCTTATCTAGTCAATGTGGTCGTACGGCTTGTGAACGCTATGTCAGAATTTGTCCTGTTGGGTACCCATAATTGGGGAAAAAAACGTGGGTGAGTATATTATACCCCCCCCCCCCCCCTAGCTCCGCTGTTCCTGGTCTTATTGAAACTTATTGGCTATTTTGGATACCAGTGCAGCGACGTTTGTGGTATTAACTAGAACCTATCAGTCGTAACGCCCCTTTGTTATTTCCCAGCAGAGCAGCAAGAGGTTGAGGTAACAACCTAAATGTTCCAGTCAAGACTAAAGCGCACATGGCTGCTGGACCACTACATTTTTCGGGCAAATATGTGGAATGTGATCTGTTCTCATCGACCGGTTTTCCTCCCGGCGTCCCAATCGGCTTGCTGGGAATATTTGACCAAAACAAAAATGTCCTAACTATACATAAGACATTTTTCAACAAACTAAGCAAAAATTGAAACAACGGAACAGCAATTAACTGCGGACTCTATAACGGAGTTTAAACACTGGAACGTGAAAATGTTGCGTATTGTAGACGAAGACAGAAGACAATGATCGGGATTAACCCTTTACCCAAGGTTATAGCAAAAGCTACACAGCGCTTTTCACAAAAGTTGCCATTAAAATGATATTATGTATTCATTTTCTGTCTCAAAAACATAGCTTATGACCCCTCATTTGAAAGAGCCCGTTCTGCTCGTTCCAATAAGGGGGTCATCAGCTGTGTTTGTGAGACAAAAAATGAAAATTTTTAGTTATTCAAGAAATTTGCAGACTTAGTGTCGTCTGCTATCCACGTTGGTAAAGGGTTAAAAACCCACCTATCGCTGAGCTTTCGGCCACTATCTTGCGTTGCCTTTGTCAACGATGCTTATATGATCGATGCAGCATCGAAAAAATAGCCATGTTACTATAAGTTTCAGGGAAAGTGTGCCATTGATCTATCAAGCTATCAAGAAGTTACTTCATCTTTCCAAACTGATCGGAGCTTTATCATGAACGCCAGTGACGCAAACATCTTGAACATTTAAACATGTTTCAATAAGGAATCGCATATGATTGCCTTCAAGCTACAGTGGAAATTAAAAGTATAAAGGTGGCAATCTTGTACCCAACAAGCAAAGTTTTCGTGAAAGTGTTTCACATAATTCCAATATGTTATGATCAACTACAAAGTTCTGCAAAACAAAATGAAAGAGTTGGTTGTGACTTTAGACAATTCTGACTAACACCGAACGAGAAGACAGTTACTTCTTTACCCGGAAAATGACCTCATAGTATTCTTTATCGATTGATGGCATCCATTTCATCATGCTTTTAATGTCAGTGACCTTTTCCTTTGGTAGCTTTTTACATTTTTTGATCACCCGCACTGGCGGGAGGTCGTGAACCTGTTGCCATCTGCTTGTGGCTGTCAAATTAACATCAACAAAATCAGAGCTGGCGAAACTCGTTTTATAGGCACATTTGTTGGGCTTGTCTGCTTCCACAACTAAATGTTTAACCCGTGTAAATGGAATTTTACAGAATTTAAGGTGTTTAGATGCATTTTGGAAATCATAAAAATTATCTGACCTCATCTGCACAATTCGAGTTGATTTGGGTCTAAGATTCGAAAGCAGTCTTACTAAACCAAGAGGGCTGAACACTTCTGTTAGATTGAAGGCTCTCTGATTATGACAGTGTATATTGTCAACCTCCTGGACACATGAGTGTCCCGGAGTTGAAAATTTCTGTTCAATAAATAGGATGGGTTTGTAAGAAACTTTTGAGCGCCATTGTCATGTGTGAATTGCGATTTTGGGGTACACAGGAGTCTGACCACAGGAAAAGTGTATTAGTTGATGGAAAATCTTGAACGATATGGTCAAGAAGTACAACCACCGAACTCGCAATAGCATTGCCATCTTTCCCAGTCAGGTGTTCACCCCATATTGCCTGATAGGCAGTTTTATTTTTTGAACAATGCGCAGTTAAGTTGAAAACACTGAGCTTTCTTTTGTAGTAAAAGTTTGAGACGTTTGATTTGGGTAGTGTAATGACGTTTTCCATATCGAATGCAACGACTAACCGATCTTTACAGGCACGATCACGGTTGCGCTGCTCGCGAGTGTTTTGCTTATCATTTTAATGCGCCAAATAGCGCGACATGAGACTTTCCGGAACATTCCCAGTATTAGACTGGACGACTTTCAGTTCCTCGCAGACATCACAATTGTCTTTTTTAGGAACGTGGAAACCTAGATTAAATTCTGTATTGAACTGCGGAAAATAATTTCTCGGAACACCATTCAGAAAACAAACTGTACATTTTGTACAATGCTTGGAGTGGAATTCCTCTAAAATGGGCAGCATTTGGTATAAATGATTGACTAAACTTGACTTTATCCCCACATTTTGTCACGATTAGAAATTGTGCATTAATATGTGGCATCAAACACCAATAAATAAATGACACCGGGAATGTTCCGTTGGCCAACTAATACCCCAAAGCCCGCTTGTTCGATTTTCACATAACAAGTCCTTTGCACTGACGACTTCCTGGGAGAGCCCATTTAGGTAGGCCTACCACATTTTAACACAAATTCGAGGGGGCGGGTGTTATCTGCACAAAACCGGTGCGTAACAACGAAAACATATTGGGGGGGGGGGGGGGGGGGGGGGACTATCAAGGCGTATCCACAGAAGGTGCCAATTATGCTGGCAGTATGATAGCGAGCCGTGCAGCGGGGAGGTGGGGGATGAGCACGAGGGAGGGTATCCCCTTTCGGCAGTGGGGGATCTTCCCCCGGGAAATCTTTGAAAAATAAGGACCAAAACTCCTTTCTCAGCGATTCTGGGACTGTTGTGACCGACTCCTTGGGTGAGGACTGCTGGACACTTCAAATTTGAATCCCTGATCCTTTTGTTATCAGACCTGCTTCTAAATTTATCTGTTTTGTCCACTCCTTCTTTTGTGCTTTGTATTGGACTGACTTCAAACAACGCCAAGAGTTTAATCGGGCCCATTCGTTTTTTGGCAGGGTGGGGTATCCCGCCCCCCCCCCCACCCCCCCCACCCCCCACCCCCCCCACCCCGTTTTTTGAATGGAGTTCCACGCGTTCTTTGTAATAGTTTATGAGTAGAATTGAGCGACAAAACGTCAAAATTTTAGACTTTACCTCATAGCTGTTGTTTTCTCAACATTCAAAGGTAGCCATTCGTCAAACTTTGGTCACATGATACTTTTTGGACTTTCTATTGGGTCAGGAGATAGAACCCTCTGGATCGAACAAAAACAACTATTTTGGAGATAGAACCTTTTTGCATTGCATTTTACGCTGATTCTAGCAACCAGGGGCATGCTAGGACCAGCTAAATCGATAGAAAATCACCCAACGATTCGATGACACCAATATCTCATTTTCGCGCCAAAATGGAGATAGAGCCTTCTGGTTCTCACACGACGACATGTAAAGCCTATCTCTTCTTTTCTCCTGGAGAGGATATTCTATTATACACAATTGAGCTTATTGGATTTTCCTTTATGTCCTAGGCCCTCCAGCCTATTTACTCTTCAGCTAAGTCTGGGTCATTGGTACAGTATAAAAATGTTAAAAAATTTATAGTAATTTATATATTTTTTATACTTACCAATGACCCAGACGGGGATGGCCCTCCCATGAGTTGGGAACTCATACCTCCCCGCTGAGTACATAACACTTACCAGGCACTGGTTGTAAGAATGATAATTGGCGCCAATTTCGGGACCTCCTTGACACTGCGCATGCGCAGAGGAGTAAATGTATGGAGGACCATATAGGACATGTATTTTTCGGTTTTTGATGCAAATTTTGGGGATTGGGGGCAAAATTTGTGTTTGGCCCTGAATTAATGAGTTTAGCACCAGCTAAGTCTGGGTCATTGGTAAGTATAAAAAAAATATAAATTACTATAAATTTTTTAACTTTTCAACACATCTTTTATAAAATTCTATTGTTTCACAAGGAAATTAACCCAACCAATAAATTGGAAATTTTTTATTGTTTTCAACTCTTATCCCATAATCATATCTATTGAACATGTTGATTTACACAGTATACTTTAAATCAAGGATTTCATTTTCTCCTTACTATTTTCACTACTCATTTGTGTTCCTCGTGTTGCCTGATTTCATCAACTTTTTTATTTTCTGACAAAACAATCACCTTTTTTAAAATTCATATTTTCTTTTGCTGCAATATAGCCTAAGATGTTTATATGGCATTAAGCACCAACAAATAAATGAATAAATAGCCCAAAACTGGATATGGTAACTTGGTTCATCTAAAAAGAGGCAGTTAAATACAACTGTTACTAAAACCTGGTCTCCCCCTCAGACAGTGATTCCACTGTCTCTTCATGTACAGAAAATCAGAACTTGTTTCTGTTTTAATACTCTTAATTATGAAAACTCTGGTTTGAGGAGACTGAACAGAACTGGATATTATTAAGCCAAGGTAGCCACTGATTTTTTTAAATGACGAAGTTCGTCGTATGTGCATTTTACACTGAAATCACTCATAGTACTGAAGCAAAGAAATCTGGTAATATCTGTTATACTGCTGACAGATACAAAAGCCAAGGACTTCTAGTCTGTTATTCATTGATACAAAAGCCAGTCACCTTCACACTTAGCCCTCACAAACAACATCATTGGGGTTGTGGAGAACAACTGCCAACCTGATGTGCAAGGGAGTAGGAATATTTGAAAGAACAGACATCACTATTTTCCCAATCAGGATCACTGGGTTTGTGCGATCAAGCTTTGTGGATAAATATCCAAGGAAATCCAACAGTGTTTCGCTAACACATGATATAGCATTCTTGCTGTATTTCGACTTGTCTTTTGCTATTTCGCTAACTTCCTGTTTGTTTTTTTCAAAGACTTCATAGTTACTTGATCATCGCTCCTGGTTTCATCAACAATGTGCAAGACTGACCCAACATGTTTTCACATTGCAAGAATCTGATCTGATTTCATGAAGTCCACTACTGCTTGCAGAGCAATGTCTGCAGGACATTCCTTCTCAGATGTTTTGGCCATGGTCACAGTTCGATCTGTCATAAAAGATTGCTGACACGTAGTATGGTAGCATGCATGCAGATTGCTCAGTGTTCCACTTATACAGACCCTAACCTGTTCTGACTTTTCGTCAGCCCTCTCAGCACATATTCAAAGTATGTCATTGTTTTTGCATCACCAGTTTGTTCTACTTGCCTAAACATGTAGAAGGGCCTACACCTTGAAGGACTGAGTTCGTCACAATCTATTGCGCATTTGTCGCCTCAAAATAAGCAATCAGTTCAAAAACAAAATGGTTTTGTATCCAAAGGCCTAGACATCTTAGGGGGTGGTGCATTGGTCTCATGCTACTGTGCAACATCTGTCTGTTGCTTTCAAGCCCTTGATAACTGCCCTGGGTGCAAATACTAATCGGTGCATAATCTATGAGCATCAGGGACGAGTTGGTTATCAGCTTCCAATTGTGCACGCAAATCAGCCTGTCACCATAAACTTCACTGTTAGCTATGATTTTCTTCACCCTTGTCTCAAGAATTTTGACAAAACGGTTACTGGATTGAGTATATTGGTATACATCTGCAAAGAAACAATTGGACATGGTGATAAGTTTCTGACAGACTTCAAGGAACGAAAAACAGAAAGGAAATAAATTCAATGCACAGAGAACAAAAAAGAAAAGAAAGGCAATATGCCTATAGACCCTTAGCTGGGAAGAACAAATAATAAAGTAAGAAAGCTAAAAATACAGATATATCACTTAGAACATTGGTATAACTTTCACAGTGGAAGTGATATAATTGTATGGACGGCCGCGAAAACATGTGTGCATAGGTTGAGTGATCAAACGGCACTGACTATCAGCGGTATGTGACTTCAAATAGCGTGCGATGCCACCAGTTCATGAAAATCACCAACACTCTTTATTTTACATTGTGTATCCAAACACAGTGAAACATGAAACATCTTTGAAATCCTAAAGTTACTCACAGCTGATCAGGACATGATATAAATGGGTGAAATCATGATAGATAGCTGTAATACATTCTTCATAAAGCTAAAACATGGTTGGATGATGTTGATGAGGGATGTCCCAAACAATTCAAAACCACAAAGAAAAAAACACACATCCTCTAAAAATTGACTTTTAGCACCCAGACTTGTAAATGATATGATAAAGAAACTTAAATTGCAATAAAATGTTCAGGCACAAATGTTCACTCAAAAATCCAGGAGTGTCCAATAAATTCAAATAAACCACTTCAAAAATTGAATTGAAAGTAATGGTGAACAAGTATTTGCTACACAGATACACTTTTTAGCTCACCTGACTTTCAGTCAGGAGAGCTATAGTGATCACTCACCGTCCGTCGTCCTGCGTCCGTCGTCCGTGAACATGGTGTTTGCGTCTTCTCCTCCCAAACCGCTGAACCAATTTAATTGATATTTGAGATAATAGTTTGTTATGACATCGCAATTTGATTTTGTTCAAATCAAGTTGCCCCGCCCGTGGGTAGGGCCACACCCAAAAAGTGTGCTGAAATCTTAAAAAATCTTCTTCTCATGAACCAGCAGTAGCAGAGACTTGATATTTGGTGTGCAGCTTTCTTTTGAGGTGTAGACTCAGATTTGTTCAAGAGAAGTTTGTGGGGCTATACTTGGCGTCGTTATGGGAGGGGCAAAATTTTTGGCCCCGCCCAAAATTTCTATTTTCCAAACCGAGAGGCTGATTTGAACCAAATTTTATGTGAGGGCTTATTGGGTCATAAGTAACTAATTTATGCTGATTTTTTTTTTCCCGTAGCCCCATGGGAACCGCAGGAGCTAAAAATAGAAAAAAATTAAAACGCCCATATCTCCAAAACTGCACGGCACCGAGAATTTTTATTTGGTGTGAAGCTTCCTTAGGACCAACAGAAAGAATTGGTAAAAAAAAATTGCCATCGGTTTTATCATAGGGTACAGTTTCGGGACATTGAAAAAGTGCTGAGTCAGCACTTTTTAACACTGTAGGCAATGGGAAAAACATTAAAAAATCTTCTTCTCCAGATCCAGCAGGCAGAATCTTTTGATATTTGGTATGCAACATTGGAGGGTGGATCTGATTCAGGTTTGTTCAAATCGGCCCCCTGGGTTCATATTTGGGCTCAGTATAGGAGCCCGATTTCGAACTTAGTGCATTTCAGGCAAATTTCTTAAAAAATCTTCTTCTCCAGATCCAGCAGGCAGAATCTTTTGATATTTGGTATGCAACATTGTGGGGTGGATCTGATTCAAGTTTGTTCAAATCGGCCCCCTGGGTTTATATTTGGGCTCAGTATAGGAGCCCAAATTTGAACTTACTGCATTTCAGGCAAATTTCTTTGAAAATCTTCTTCTCCAGATCCAGCAGGCAGAATCTTTTGATATTTGGTATGCGACATTGTGGGGTGGATCTGATTCAAGTTTGTTCAAATCGGCCCCTTGGGTTTATATTTGGGCTCTGTATAGGAGCCCAAATTTGAACTTACTGCATTTCAGGCAAATTTCTTTGAAAATCTTCTTCTCCAGATCCAGCAGGCAGAATCTTTTGATATTTGGTATGCAACATTGTGGGGTGGATCTGATTCAAGTTTGTTCAAATCGGCCCCTTGGGTTTATATTTGGGCTCTGTATAGGAGCCCAAATTTGAACTTAGTGCATTTCAGGCAAATTTCTTTGAAAATCTTCTTCTCAAGATCCAGCAGGCAGAATCTTTTGATATTGGGTATGCAACATTGTGGGGTGGATCTGATTCAAGTTTGTTCAAATCGGCCCCTTGGGTTTATATTTGGGCTCAGTATAGGAGCCAAAATTTGAACTTAGTGCATTTCAGGCAAATTTCTTAAAAAATCTTCTTCTCCAGATCCAGCAGACAGAATCTTTTGATATTTGGTATGCAACATTGTGGGGTGGATCTGATTCTATTTTGTTCAAATCGGCTCCATAGATTCATATTTGGGCTCACTATAGAAGCTCGAATTTGAACTTACTGCATTTCAGGCAAATTTCTTCAAAAATCTTCTTCTCCAGATCCTGCAGGCAGAATCTTTTGATATTTGGTATGCAACATTGTGGGGTGGATCTGATTCCAGTTTGTTCAAATCGGCCACCTGGATTCATATTTGGGCTCACTATAGAAGCCCAAATTCGAACTTAGTGCATTTCAGGCAAATTTCTTTGAAAATCTTCTTCTCAAGATCCAGCAGGCAGAATCTTGTGATATTTGGTATGCAGCATCCTTAGGGGGGTGAGATTCAAGTTTGTTCAAGCCATGTCCCTAGGTCCATATTTGGGCTCAATGTGGGAGCTTGAATTGTAACTTTGTTCGAAATGAGGAATTTTCTTAAAAAATCTTCTTCTTCAGATCCAGCAGTCGGAATGGTTTGATATGTGGTGAGTAGCATCCTTGGGGGGGAGGGGGGATTCAAGTGTGTTAAAGCCAAGTCCATGGGTCCATATTTGGGCTCCCTGTGGGAGCCCAAATTATAACTTAGTCAATATGAGGAATTTTTCTTTAAAAATCTTCTTCTTCAGATTCAGCAGTTGGAATGTTTTGATTTGGCATGGAGCAACCTTAGGGGGCTGAGATTCAAGTTTGTTCAAGCCAAGTCCCTTGGTTCATATTTAGGCTCACTATGGGAGCCTGAATGACAGCTTAGTTCAAAATGAGGAATTTTATTTAAAAATCTTCAGATCCAGCAGATGAATGCTTTTGATATTTTTTATGCAGCATCCTTAGGGGGGTAAGATTCAAGTTTGTTCAAGCCATGTCCCTAGGTCCATATTTGGGCTGATTGTGGGAGCTCGAATTGTAACTTGGTTCAAAATGAGGAATTTTCTTTAAAAATCTTCTTCTTCAGATCCAGCAGTCGGAATGTTTTGATATTTGGTATGCAGAATCCTTAGGGGTGTGAGATTCAGGTTTGTTAAAGCCAAGTCCCTGGGTTCATATATGGGCTTCCTGTGGGAGCCCGAATTATGACTTAGTTCAGTATGAGGAATATTCTTTAAAAATCATTTTTTAGATCCACTGGTCAGAATATTTGGATATTTGGTTTCAGCTTTTCTTAGGAGGAGCAGATGCAACTTGTGGAAAGCAATTCTCTGGGTTGCTATTTAGGCTACCATGTCAGGTGAGCGCCCTCAGGCCCCCTGGGGCCTCTTGTTTAAAATTGAATTTTAAAGATATTTTGTATACATAAATTTGTTCTATTACAGATTATTGGAGAGTGCCAGTGAGCACGCTGTAAATAATTTGTAATAGAACAAATTTTGATTAACAAATTCAGACCACCAAAAAGAATCTTGCCCTCAACCAGTTAATATTATCAAATGAGACAAACTGTGTAACAATAGTAATAAAAGTCAAATGAGTACATTCAAAAAAATAATTTGTGTGTGTGTGTGGGAGGGGGGGGGGGGGGGGTGGAACAGGTGGGAAATAAAAGTCACATGAGTATATTCAAAAGAATAATTCATGTCTGGGGGTGGGGGGGGGGGGGAAGATAAGATATCCAATTTGGAAGATATCCTGCTACAAAGGGTCACTTGCCTTGTGTACTTTGGAAAAATACTTAACCCAACCTGTCCAAGCCTTGCATAATAAATAATTTCACTTCAAAGGTAATACAAAGCACATCCACTGAGTATCTTCATCTCATTATAAAGCCAAAATATTGTCTTCAGCACTCTACTGATTAAAAACTGTTGCTCTTCTTTGGTAATTTTCTTTATCTTTTAGTAGGTACTTGGTGATGCTAAATGGTTCAGCCTGGGGAACCCAATTTTGTGGATAGTCAAAACATTACATGGCTGTTGAAATGGTTGTTGAACCTCAATAAATAAATGAAAGAAATAGTTCAAGGTTCGGGAACCCATGTTTTTAGGTCACCTGAGCGAAGCTCGAGGTGAGCTTTACTGATCACTTGCCGTCCATCGTCCATCTGTCCGTCCATTAACTTCATGTTTTCGACTTCTTCAAGAACTGCTGGGCCAGTTTAGATGAAACTTGATGTGAATCTTTCCCAACATGTGTCCACCCAAGTTTGTTCAGAAGATGTTGCCATGCCCACCAGTGGCTCTACAAGGGGCATAACACTAACACTACTCTCAATTTCCTTTAAAAACCTTCTTTAGATCCAGCAGTTGGAATGTTTTGATATTTGGTGTGTGGCATCCTGGGTGGGGGGGGGGGGGGGGAATTCAAGTTTGATAAATTCAAATCCCTGGGTTCATATTTGGGCTCCCTGTGGGAACCCGAATTATAATTTTGAACAATATGAGGAATTTTTTTTAAAAAATCTTCTTCAGATTCAGCAGTAGGAATGTTTTGATATTTGGCATGCAGCATCTTTAGTGGGGTGAGATTCAAGTTTGTTCAAGCCATGTCCCTAGGTTAATATCTGGGCTCACTGTGGGAGCTCGAATTGTAACTTAGTTCAAAATGAGGAATTTTCTTTAAAAATCTTCTTCTTCAGATCCAGCAGTCAGAATGTTTTGATATTTGGTGTGCAGCATCCTTAGATGGGGGAGGGTGGGGGGGGATGATTCAAGTCTGTTAAATCCAAGTCCCTGGGTTCATATTTGGGCTCCCTGTGGGAACCCGAATTATACCATCATTTCATATGAGGAATTTTTCTTTAAAAATCTTGTTCAGATTCAGCAGTCAGAATGTTTTGAAATTTGGCATGCAGCATCCTTAGTGCGGTGAGATCCAAGTTTGTTCAAGCCATTTCCCTAGGTTCACATTTGGGCTCACTATGGGAGCCCGAATTATAACTTCAATATGAGGATTTTTACTTTAAAAATCTTCTTCTTCAGATTCAGCGGTCGGAATGTTTTGATATTTGGCGTGCAGCATCCTTAGGGGGTGAGATTCAAGTTTGTTCAAGCCAAGTCCCAGGATTGATATTTGGGCTCCCTGTGGGAGGAATGTTTTGTGATGGTCCCCAGTGTTTTCATTAGCTTTCTTGACAGGCAGACTTTCTTATCAACCTACCTTACAATTGTTTACTACAGGCTTGCACTGCAATGGAAGACCATAACTCGGATGAAATACTCTCTATTTTAATCTTTCCCAAGAGATTTGGGAAAGAACAGTGGTGTAAAAACGCCATGAAAAAATAAGCCAAAACTGGGTCGAGCGCCATCGGCGCACACCCAGTAGGGGACGCTCTTCTCTTAGTACAATTCCATAACTTCCCTTAACCAGTGCACAAAGCAGTCATCAAACCATTCTTTTTTTGTCCGCTCCACGTGAAGGACGTGCCGCCATTTGCATTACAAAACAGTGATAATTCAACTCATCGATAATGGTTTCCTGTGACTGGAATTATGGATCTGAGGATCGTATAATAACAGGACTGTGTTTTATATCTTCTCGTTAATATTTTAAACCACATTTTCATTCACTTTTATATATTTTCTTCAGTGGGATTTTATTCCCTCCTTGGTGCCGAAGAAGGATGGCCGACTCAGACAGGTTATCGATCTGAGTATCCTGACGCAGTCTATCATTGCTCCTCAGTTCAGCATGGAGGCTTTCAGATTGGTTCGCCGCTCCTTTCCCCAGGATGTTTTCCAGTTAAAGGCATTGCCCTTTGGCCTCGACCTGGACCCTTGGGCCTTCACCTGTCTGCTGTTGCATGTGTTAGTCTTACACCCCATACAGTCCAAGGTGTCTTCTTCAGCTTATCTAGTTGATATCCTCCAGATGCATTCCAATGCTGCCTTTCTGGAGTCTGATGTCGTCACAATGTTGAGCCTACTCACGTCACTAGGGTTCAGAGTCAACGGGGAGAAGTCAGACCTGGTCCCTTCTCCGCCATTTTGTCATCTGGGTTGTGCTTCCATACTCAGCTGGATACGGTGGCGGTTTCCCAGGCAAGGGTTGTGATTTCCTCATCCTTTTGCCCTGACTTTGTCGGTGACAGATCTCATTCCTCTAGGTCGGCTGCATGTCCGCCCTCTCCAACACTCTCTGCTCAGTCGTTGGAGGCCGAATGTCGATCCTCTGGATCTGGTGCTTCAGTTATCGGAGTCTCTTCCTTGTCACCGTCTCCCCTGACAGATGTTCAGTGGATTGTGCAGGGGGTTCTATTGGACTTCCCCACGTACGATCATGTTTTGACAGAAGTCGCCAGTGATCTCGGATGGGATGTGACGTTGGATCCTCTAGATATTTTCCTTCGAGGGTCATGGGACCAGGATCTAGCAGCTCTTCACGTCAACCAGAAGGAGCTTCTTGCTCTTCTTCTGAGTTTCCGGCAGTGGATTCCCCGCCTTTCGAATTGTCAGATCCTTCTGTTGTCCGACAATTCGACATTGGTTGTTTACATTTGGAACCATGGTGGCACGCACTATGTTCCCATGTACGAATTGATTCAGGATCTTCTACTGCTCGCTCAGAATGTTAACAACGCCGGAATGGTGGTTCATCCCTTTCCTGGTCGTCTGAACATCCTAGCCGACTCCCTGTCCCGACGGGGGCAGGTTCTTTTCCACCGAGTGGATGCTCCACATGGCAGTGTTCCAGTCTCTTTGCGATCTCTGGGGTTGTCGACTTGTTGGAACCATCAGGTGGACACTTTCGTGTCCCCGTGTCCAGATGCTCTGGCATTTGCTGTGGATGCTCTGTCCCTCCTTTGGAACGGTCTTGTTGGCTACGCCTTCCTGTTGGTTCCGATTCTGCCTCAGGTTCTATCCCAGATACGAACCTGCAGTTGTCGAATCCTTTCGATCGCACCCCTGTCACCTCAGTGGGTGTGGATCAGTCTGCCCCGCTCTCTGTTGGCAATTCTGGCACGTCTACCTCTACGTCGCGACCTTCTTTGCCAAAGTCACCGAGGAGGTTTCACATTGACCCGACTTCATTGTGCCTTCACGCATATCTTTTGTCAGGTCCTGTCTCCTCCGTAGTTGTTTTTTTGAGATGAGCAGTGGAGTTGCTTTTCTTCTTCAAGGCGGCACTCCACTGGTTTAGCCTATGTGGCTAAGTGGAAGGTCTTCTGTCGATGGTATGCAGATCACTCTGTTGCTTCTGTCACTCCTTCAATCACACAGATTGCGGAGTTTCTGGTATATGTTTGATTCTAGTGGTCTCCAGCAGTGGGTGCAGGTCCATGCTTCGGAGACCTTTTCGTATGTGGGACAGCGTTGTATCGGCACTACTCCATGCCTCTCCAAGCTTGTTTGCCACTTTTCCTTGAAAAGGCCTAGGACTTTGCAGCTTACCCTAAGATGGAATCTTTCTTGGGTGCTGCTTGGTTGGGGGGGGGGGGGGGGGGGGTGTCGTTCAAGCCTTTATCCCTGGTGGATATGCATTTTCTCTCATACAAGACGGCTTTTCTGATGGCTTTTGCCTCAGCCAGATGGGTTAGTGAGCTTCACGCCCTCTCGGTTGACCCGGCCTTTTTATGGAGCTCTCCAACCAGTGTTATGTTTACCAGTGATTGCTCCTTTCTGGCCATGAATCAGATACCAGAAACTACTCCACCTCCTATCTGTATTGGGACTCTTCCTTCTGTTGAGGGTAAACACCCTTTGCTCTGTTCATTTGGATGAGTAGGATCGATTTTCTGTCTCTTCTTCCTGGTCGACAGAAGATCTCTCCTGAATCCTTTTCTCAATTGGATTTGTCTTGCTATTTGTGCAGCTTCCACTCGTCTAGCGACTGGCGATTGTTTTACCAATCGTTTTTCTGCCACGAGGTGCATGCATTGTCTATCTCTTGGCAATTATACTAACTCCGTCATGTTGTCGGGTGTTATGCTAGCAGCCTCCTGGAGAAATATTACTTTCTCCGCTTATCTGCGTGACAGTTGCAGGAGCAGGCAGAGGACCTTTGTTCTACGGGCCCTCTTTCTTTTGCTCAGGCTGTTGTCTATCCCAGCCATTTGGCTTCTTACTAGGTCAGTTCCAGCTCTGTGCTGTTTACTGCCATTTCTGTCTGTGCGTCGCACAGAACCATATGCCTCATCTCTCATTGTCTTTTACTAATGTTTGTGATGCTATGGTTTGATAGGCCTAGACACCTCTTCCTCTGTCCACGGTTCCAGTGCAGTTGAGTTATGAGTGGGTTGGTTATGTGATTCCCTCCATCCTATTGTCTATTCAGCCTGTAGTAAACAATTGTAAGGTAGGTTGATAAGAAATATAAATTTTATAGTAAATTTCCTTTCTTATTATACCTACCGCAATTGTTTACATGGAGGCCCTCCCATCTTCTTATTCGGGTAAGAATCCTTCCTCCCCGCTGATCACATAACTCCTATGTTGGCAGACTCAAAAGAATGGTTTGATGACTGCTTTGCGCACTGGTTAACGGAAGTCATGGAATTGTACTAAGAGAAGAGCGTCCCCTACTGGGTGTGCGCCGATGGGAAAGATTAAAGTAGAGAGTATTTTATCCGAGTTAGGGTCTTCCACTGTAGTGCAAGCCTGTAGTAAACAATTGCAGTAGGTATAATAAGAAAGGAAATTTGCTATAAAACTTATATATTTTTATACTGTACCAATGACCCAGACTAAGCTGGTGCTAACTCTAAAATATCTAGGGCCAAACGCAAATTTTACCCCCCAATCCCCAAAATTTGCATCTAAAACCGAAAATTGCATACTTTTGCTCCACTGCGCATGTGAAGTGTCAAGGAGGTCTCGAAATTGGCGCCAAATGTCATTTCTTTGTTTGGCCCTCAATACAGTTACACTTCACTGTTATTTGTGCTTGTAAATCTCAGTGTTAAGGATGCCAGACACATAATTATGAGAGAAATGGTGGATATAAGGAGGAAATAGAAGGAGGGGAGAAAAAAACAGTGGAAACAAATGTTCAGGGCTGTAACTTATAATTATTTTACGAAATTATTCATGTTGCCTATTTTCGAGGCATGACCTTGTTATGCTCATTTTTGCTATGAATGTTCCATTGTTTAATCAGTGTTTCCTCTCTCACTTTCCTTTATTCCCCCCTAGCTATTCTCCTGTGCTTTTGGCTTATTTTTTGTAATGTTTATTACTAATATTTCTTGGAAGTTTTGGCTTGGAAACAGAATTATTTTCTGGGTTTTTTTTGGTTTTTTTTTCCAATGTTTACGTCCTCACCCTTGGGTGGTTAGGCGTTTTGGTCTGCATCTACCATCTGATGTTCTGCAGTTTCTTCTCTGGAAGTCTCTGTTTTGCATCAGATAATGTTTAAATTGGTAACTGATTTCACGCCATGTTTATCAGTGCCTGGAGTCATGTTTCCGGTTTGTTTACACTTTTTGTTTATGTTGACAACAGTTACTTCTTATAGTGATTACTTGTCCACTGCTTAGTTCAGTTCATAGCAAGATACATTAATGTTGTCCGTAAGTGTTACATTAATTTTTTGAAATGATTTTAAAATTTTTGTCCACACTTAGGCTTTTTTGGGATCCATTTGGGCTCATTGTTCCCATTGGGAACTTGGGCTCTTCTGAAAATTGTTTCAAAAAATTTTTTTAAATTATTTTCTTTTGAAATGTTATAATGGATTATAATATATTATGTATATTTATTTCAAGGGCTAGTGCGAGTAATATGACTGTGTATTTTTTTTTTCATGTTGAAAAAAATATTGTTCAATTGTAATGCAAGGATATCTTCCTCTAATTCACAGGTTCATTGTGTTCCTTATAGTCAATGTATTTGCACTAATTCTTGCTCTGTGTGTGTTGATTGATATGACAACGTTGGAGACGTGTGTTACGGTATTTTGTTAGCGGTGAGGGGTCCATTACGGTCCTCTCTCCGTAGGGTCACTCTATATTATCAGTTTCTTTTTCAGAATTCAGAGTGATGTTTCCATGATGTCTTCAACAAGTATGTCTCCGTTGTTGCAATATAAGGGCTAGTGGGAAGTGCTCAAGGTATTACGACAATTGCCGGGAGTTCGCTAGTTCGATCGAAGGCATTGTTCACCCGCTAGCCCGCCCGGTATCGCGACCATTCACCAGGAAAGAATGGCTGAGCACCCAGGTTCGTCTGTCGCGGTCCAGGGAAGCAGATTGGGTGATGCGAGTACTATAAAACATCAGATATGGACATCCAGCAACGATGGATCCGAGGATAGTACGGAGGAAGCCTGTCAGTCCGGTAGCTAGCTCGTCCAGGTCCACCCGGAGCGAGAGCGGCCCCCTCTCTCTTGCATCAACATCTGTGCCGCGATGTTGTTGTATGTTTGTTCACTTAGTCGGAGCTTACGTCCACTCCTCCTGCTCGGGACGCTCCGTCGCATGACAGTCCGACGCGGCTGTTATATTGGCTTCCTCATCCTCGTCAACACACACGACTGCACCTTGGCTATGTGACCACAGATTTCCAGGGGATGTTCGCATATTATATAAATGCAGGATTGAACGTCCCTGGTGCTCCTGCTTCGCCGACCAAGGAATACACGTCGACCAGGTCATTCCATCTGCTAGCCAAGGATACGAGACCTTTCCAGTTGGGACGTTCGGATATTATATAAATGCAGTAATGAACGTCCCTGGAGCTTCCAGCGGATAATTTACGTAGGACCGCGGCTCCTCAGGTCTCATAGAGTAACATGAACAAGGTGTTGTTACCGTGACGTCTTCGTAAAGTGTGCTTCAGTTGTCACAGTCAAATGAAGAGTTAGCAGCAAAAGTGCTCATGTAGATGTGTCAATTGCCTGGAGTTCCCTAGTAGGATCGATGGCTTTGACGTCCGCTAGCTCGCTCGGTGTCGCAACCATTCACCGAATGGCTCAGCACCCGGGTTCGTCCGTTGCGGTCCAGGAAGGAAATTTGCATTGGGTGATGCGAGCACTATAAAATACAATGTGCACACCCAGTGACGACGGATACGAGGATGGTACGGAGGAAGCCTATTAGTCCGGTTCCTAGCTCGTCCAGGTCCATCCGGGCTGCGAGCGAGAGAGGTCCCTCTCTCATACTACAACATCTGGGCACAGATGTTGTGGTACAAAACGTTCCTCAGTCGGGGCATACGTCCACGTCTCGGGATGCTCTGTTATATAGACAGTCCAGAGAGACTGCTCTTTCGGCTTCCTCATCCTCACGGCAGCACACGCGACCGCACCTTGGCTACGTGACCAGTCATATTCAACCAACATCGCCGACCAGGGATTCTACGGCGACCAGGTCATGCCATCCGGTAGCCAAGGATACGAGGCCTTCATACTCCGGACGTTCGCATATAAGAAATATGCAGAAGTCAACGTCCAAGGAGCTTCTAGCGGCTAAATTTTGTAAGACCGCAGCTCCACAGGCCTCTGATACAGACATGCTATCACAGATAGCACAAATTATCGCAGCATCCCAGCAACCGACAGTAACTCTGTCGGATCAGGAATTATTCGAGGAAGCTGGGTTAGTACGTTCTGCTGCAGATTCAGGCACGGACGACCAAGAATTACAAGTGGTCTGACAGGATGGCGAAAGGGATACGGACAGGGCTCGATTTAACTGGATTAGCATAGCACTTTGCTCTCCAATTTCTGAATTTTGCTATTCAAGATTTATTAGTTTCAAGTGCTTTTGGATCAACTGCTAATCAATTTTCCAGGGTGAATAGTAAATTGCTATTCAAAATTTTCAGATTAAATCAAGCCCTGGATACGGATGAGTTGTATTTTCCCTTTTCGGAACAACATAATTGCTGTAGAGTACATCCGGCATTATCATCTGACGTTGTTCCTCTGGATCAAAAATTGCTGCGTTGCCGGATAAGAGACTGATAGTGCCACTGGACTCAGAATTCTTATCGGTTTAGGGACATCATCCCTCAGTTTCCGACATAGTCCAGATATGTCTCACGGCCATTTGATCTGTTGAATGACGCTATATTTATGTAACTTGCTACCTAAATGGGCAGGTCAGGTTTCTTATCGGCAAATGCTCTACATCTGCCTTTCATCATTTCAAGGAATAATTTGAAACGGCAGGACAGAGCATTCTGAGAGACGACCAGGCCAGGACCTAGTATTGTTTATACTGTCGTCAATGTCAATTCCAACCACTGTGTTGGAAACGACAATATCGTCTAGCAGGGTTAGCTTAGACGCATCATCGTATGCAGATCACCTTACCAGAGCGTTATCATTACGTCTCAAAGGAAAAAGAATTCTAGGATGTACAACCTCCTTAAGAGTTCTTTCAAGGGTTTCACATAAATCTCCGCCCTTTTAGTGGCAATATGGAGTTGGTTAGACGTGACGCAGCCCTGGTACATCCACGCGTGTGGATAGTAAGGTGAAAAACTCTCTCAGAGTCGCTCCGGTCTCCGGAGAGTTTTCTTCGACGGCAAGCTTTCTGCAGTCTATGATCAGATAACTAAGAAAGCTTCAGACTCTCTGCTATTCAAATCCGCTTCCATTTTGTCGGATTCAGCAGAGAAAGGTAGGACAGGCACTTCTGGGATGAATACGTCCAAGGGAAGTTCCTATAGAGATTCCTATGTGTCCTCTAGGTCTTACTATAGAGACTGTCAGGGTAGCCACTCAGGTAGGGGGCCGTAATTCTGGCCGAGACATTTGGTCAGACGCCCCTAGGTCTACGGGGCGAGGTGCGCGCTGTGGAGGACATGGCTTCTCCTTCCGCAAGCCTTGCAGGACCAGGAGGTAATGGTATTAATCTCTATCTTGTACTGGTGAGCGGAAGACTGTTGAGTTTCTCAATTAATTGGGAGCAGATTACAGACATCCCTTGGATTCGAGGGGTGATTTCGGAAGGTCTAAATTGTCCTTCAAACGAAAACCTCCGTTAACTCGAAGTCCAAGATGGACTCAGCTTCCATCAAGTCCGCAGGAAAGAGGCTCGCTTCCATCAGAAGTCCAGTCTCTTCTGGAATGATCGCGATAGAGATCGTAGAAATCCAGGAATTTCCAGGTTTCTACAACCATCCTTTTCTGGTTCCAAAACCAGACGGCTCGTTCCGTCCACTCATAAATCTGAGCTGGATAAACAAGCTGATCATGGCTCCAAGTTTATATATGGAATTCATCTGATCAGTCAGAGCAAGTATTCGGGTGTACGACTATGCTACATGCATAGATCTCAAGATGCGTACTTTCACGTCATGGTACATCAGGCGGTCAGATAGTATCTTCGCTTCTTCATCATAGGAGTCGTGTATCAGCTCTGAGCAATGTGCTTCGGTCTGAATCTAGCCCTCTGGGCTTTCACTCGAATAACGAACTCAGTAATGACTCATTTCCGAGCTCATTCTTCTGCGATAACGTCAGCCTACCTGGACGACATTCTTTAAGGTATGGCAATGAGTTAACTCTTTAGTACAATGTGCAGAATCTGCTTCTATTGCTCCGACGTCTCAGTTTCATAAGTAAACGAGGAGAAGTCGGATCTGGTATCAAGTCATTCACCCACCGGGGGATGAGCTTCGAAACGCACAACATTCTCGTTCATCTGCCGTTACCCAGAGCGAAATTTATCAGTTGTTATGCTCACTATTGTCTTCGCTCAGACAAGGTCTCAGCGAGAGATCTCATGAGACTGATACGTTTGTGCGGAGCTGCCGCGATTTTATTCCGATGGGGCGGTTACGCACTTGTCCTCTCCAATTTCTTCTGATCCAGAATTGGAGAGTGAAGATTTTTTCACTCGATACGGACATCTTCTTGTGAATCAAGTGAATAAGAGATTCAAACTTGGGCAGGCTTTCATTGGTTAACTCAGGCAGTTCCACTGCAATTGCCGGATCCGAGTTTTACAGTTTTGACGGATGCCAGTCAAACAGGTTGGGTCTTATCTTTGAGCCCAAAGGATTTGAAGGGCCAGGGTCTTTGGGATCCGTAGTTCCTATTCAAGCACATTAACATCAAGAATGATGTCATTTTGGCTTGCGCTACGTTATTGGATGAACGTTATTCAGTATGCTCATGTGCTAATTCTGTCCGACAATTCGATGGTATTAGCGTATTTTCGGAACTAGGGAGACACTCATTCCAATCTGTTATTCATGTTAACGGAAGGAATCTTTCTGTTTGTACTAGAACATCAAGTTCTCCTATCGGTCCGTCATATTCCGGGTCTTCTGAACGTATTAGCGGACTCCCTTCATGGAGGGGCCGCTTGTTGATGCCAAAATGGACTTTCAACAAACGAGTATTCAATCAGATTTGCTACCAAAGAGAGCGGCATATGATCGACTTATTTGTGACGCATCTCAACAATCAGTTGCAGACGTATGTGTCACAATGTTTGGATCTTTGAGCGTTTGCAGTAGACGCTCTATCGATCTTGTGAGACAGAATAATAGGTTATGCATATCTTCCAGCGCCGTTAATTCAGCAGATATTGCTCAAGTTATATATCTCAATGCAAAATTCTGTTGGTAGCATTTCTAGCTCCACAAAGACTTTGGATTAATCTACTCAGGCGTCTGTTGTGGGACATGCCGTGGAAGCTTCCTCCACATTTTGGTCCATTCTATGGTCAGATGGATTCAATTTACTATCAGTACTGCTTATGATAATATCTTCAATCAGCAGTCTGTGCTTTAGTTTTAAGCTCAAGAAATAAGAGTTTTTTCTACATCATGGGCTTACGCTAATAATGTTGGTATTACAGATCTAATGAGGGCTGCATATTGTTCTTAGCCCTTCACTTTCTCGAATTTGTATCTGTGAAATATTGAGTCCTATTCTGCAGATCTGCATTGTTTAGGTCCGTTATTTTTCACTCAGAATGTCGTCCACTAAACAGTGGCAACTATATATATGTAGGCTTTCGGTTCCGGCAGTGACTCTGTCCTGCTGCCCTCTTCGCTCTGGAGTATTTGATCCAGGGCAAGGGGAAGGGGGGGGAGGGAGGGTGTTCCCTTAGGTCACCTGCTTTATAGTGAAAAGCAAGGGAATACTCCCCTGAAGTCAGTTATTCCGAGTTGGTACTGGGATGGTTTTAAAGTGTAAAGCTAATGTTTACTCATCTATGTAATATTTTTAAAGTGTAGCTCGGTGTGAAGCATTTGTATATGTCACGTGTCATACGGGCATTAATATACTATCCTCGGACACTTTTAATGAGTATAAAGAGTCTCATTTCTCTGGACTTCCTTTATTTATTGGCTTTCCTTTAAAAATAATTAGTATAACGGGTTATACTGGATGTTAATAGAGATCATTGATGTTATTGTGCTCAATTACAGAGTGGTGTTGTGTCTTTCTTTTTGATACAAATAATAAAGATACATGTAAAGCCTATCTCTCATTTTCTCCTTCAGGGAATAGTTCTGTTATATGTAATTGAGTCTATTGGATTTTCCTTTATGTCCTAGGCCCTTCAACCTTTTTACTATTCAGCTAAGTCTGGGTCATTGGTACAGTATAAAAATGTTAAAAAATTTATAGTAATTTATATATTTTTTATACTTACCAATGACCCAGATGGGGATGGCCCTCCCACGAGTTGGGAACTCTTACCTCCCGGCTGAGTACATAAAGCTTACCAGGCACTGGTTGTAAGAATGACATTTGGCGCCAATTTCGAGACCTCCTTGACAATGTGCATACGCAGTGGAGTAAAAGTATGGAGGATCATATAGGACATGTAATTTTTGGTTTTAGATGCAAATTTTGGGGATTGGGGGGTAAAATTTGCATTTGGCCCTAGATATTTTAGAGTTAGCACCAGCTAAATCTGGGTCATTGGTAAGTATAAAAAATATATAAATTACTGTAAATTTTTTAACTTTTGTGACAGTCATGGAAAGCATGTATCTCTTGATTTTCATGATGTTTTCGTGTACTGTCTACATGTACATGACATGTGTAGGGTATTCAATCTTCATTTCAACACAAACCCTTGTGATTTAATGATTGAAAATGGCAAATGCAAATGTAAGAAGACATTTGTCTGAAGCAGAAATGTGGTGGGCTGTATGGATGGTGGAGCAAGAGGCTACCCATTGTCAGGTTGGTGAAGCCCTTGGTGTGCACCATATGGTGAACACCAGAGCCTGGGCAAGATTTCATTAGTATGCCACACCAGTAAGACAGCATGGTGGTGGCAGAGACAGGGCAACATCTGCAGCTGAAGACCGTTTTTTGATCATTCAGGCCCATAGGAACCACTTTGCCACAGCAACCCGGCTTCGCAGTGACCTTCAGAATGCATCTGGAGTAAATGTTTCGACGTAGACTATCCGGGCAAGGTTGCACGAAGGTGGTCTCCAATCGAGAAGACCATGTATTCACATTCAGCTGTCCCAGAACCCCCGTCACACACGATATGAATGGGCCATGGACCACATTAGATGGACCAGAGAAGATTGGCGACCTATCCTTTTTACATATGAGTCAAGGTACTGCCTAAACCACACAGATAGGCGTTCTAGGGCATGAGGAAGACCAGGAGAACAATTCCTTGCAGCCAACATTGCTGAGCATGACCGCTATGGTGGAGGGTCAATCATGTTCTGGGGCGGCATCAGCTGGGATAGATGCATAGAGCTCTGTGTCCTTGAATGTGGTACATTGACTGCACAACGGTATATTGATGAGCTCTTGGATGTCCACGTCAGATTGTATGGAAGTGCAGTGGGTGATAGATTCATTCTGATGGACGATAATGCCCATCCTCATGTTGCCCATGCTGTCGGGGAGTACCGACAGAGGGAGGGGATTGAGCATATGGACTAGCCAGCAAGATCCCCCTCAATCCAATCAAACGTGTCTTTAATGAGTTGCAGCTTGCAATTTCAGCCCATCCAGTCCAGCAAAGAAGTGTCCAGGAGCTTGACGCCATACTTGTCCAAGACTGGAACAACATCCCACAAAGGGCCATCAGGAACATGGTTAGAATGCTCCTAATCAGGTTCCTGGTGATTAACAGTAATGGGTCTCATATTTCCTCTTTTACCAAAAATATCCATTTTCCATGATTATCGTATAATTACATAAAAACAATATACACTTTTCATTACAATATTTCAACTAAAACGTAAAACAGGTAGTTGGATATACTTGGCTCTTAGCAAACTTTGAGTAGTATATAAAAACCCTAATGCACAATCTCACTTATGTGAGATCACATGTTAATTGTTGGTACATGTATTTATTATATATTTTGGCAAATTTTTTTTGTAAGATGGAAACAGTGTGCTCTTTTATTCAAATGTAGCCACAATACTCAACCTTTTAGCCAAGATACTTCTGAAAGTCTGTCAAGCCTGGTTTGTTCAGATCATTTCTCTGCTCATATTTGGGCTCACTTCAGGAGTCCACATTTAACTTTGAACAACATAAGGAGTTTGTTTTTAAATCTTCAGATCCATCAGGCAGCTTCTTTTTAAATTTGGTGTCTACGACATCTTTCTTAGGATCAGATTCAACTTTGCAGGGCTCGATTTAGTTTGAAAATGTTGAATAGCAATTTACTCTTCTTTGGGGAAAATTGAATAGCTTTTGATGAAGATTAACTTTGGAGAGTTATTTGTTGAATAGCAAATATGAAAATTGAATTGCAAAATGCTCAGTTAAATCGAGCCTTGATGTATTAAAATCAAGTTCCTGCATTCCTGTTTGGGCTCCCCATGTGAACCAGAATTTTTTTTGTGGCATGTAAAGAAATTTTTCAAAAATCTTCAGATTAGATTCACTGATCATAATTTGATAGACAGCATCCTTATGAGCATCAGATTCAAGTTTGTTCAAATCAAGCTCCTGAATTAACATTGGGGCTCCTTATCCTTATCATTATCAGAGACTAAATTTTCAGTGAGCCTGATACAAGAGAATTTTCAAAGAATCTGTTTTTGTAAGATCCACCAGTCATAATCTTTTGCTATTTCATACCTAACATCCTTATGGGTGCATTTTCAGATTTGTTCAAATCGGGTCCATCTGGTCCATGGGTCTTGTGTGGGCTCTTTATTGGAGCCACAATTTTAGCTTAGTGCAATATGAGGAAAATTTCAGAGTTGTTTAGACTAAGTTTTTTTTAAGTTAAGACCCAGTCGTTTAACCCGTTTAACTTAATTTCTCTGTAGTTTTAGAATTTGGTAATTTCCAGTTCATATGAAGTATTTGTGATAATGCAAGTTTGGCCCCACCATAAGAAGGGCAGGAGCATATGGTGTTACTCTTGTCCACCTGTCATTCTGTCCTTCCATAATTTTGTCATCCATCTTTCCATTATACAGAAATAACGGTTTTCTCAATTTTATTTCACCATACATGGAGATAATTGGAGGATGTTTCATATGTAGCTTCATGATTGGTACCTACAAATTGAGACTGTATTTGGCTCTGATCTGATGACTTGTTCTATAGTTAATGACTTTGTTGGTATTTAACTCAGTCATGAGCACCTACAAATCAAATTTTAGTTTTCCTTTTCTTGCTCAAACTTTTTGAGGAGTTAATTACCTTTAACTTTTGCTCTGAATTGCCAATGGCCAATTTTGCTACAAATGTGGAAAGCCAATGTTTGATCATACTTCCCCACAGGGGCATTCATGTTGTCCTGACACTTCAGCTTATTGGGGGTGGTATTTGAGATGGTTGGCATTGCTTGTTATCTCAAATCACTGCCCCAATCAATGAAAGTAAATAATAAGTTATTTATTATACCCCACGCAACAAAGTTGCGGGGGTATAATGTTTTTGACTGGTCCGTCTGTCAGTCCGTCAGTCAGTCCTACTTGTTTTCCGGACTTTTTTTCTAAATGCTTCCAGATATTGAGCTGATTTTTGGTATGTGAGTCTAACATGGTGGCCTACAGATCAAGTTTGCATTTTGTTCCGCTCCACTGATTTTTACCAAAATTACTGCCCTTGGACTCTAAAAAATTCATCAAAATTACAGTTTTCCAGACTTTTTTTCTACATGCTTCCAGATATTGAGCTGATTTTTGGTATGTTAGTCTGACATGGTAGCCTACAGATCAAGTTTGCATTTTGTTCCGCTCCACTGATTTTTACCAAAATTACGTCCCTTGAACTTTGAAAAGTTCATCAAAATTACAGTTTTGCAGACTATTTTCCAACGGGCTTCCAGATATTGAGCTGATTTTTGGTATGTTCGTCTAACATGGTGGCCTACAGAACAAGTTTGGGTTTTGTTCCGCTCCACTGATTTTTACCAAAATTACGGCCCCATAGACTTTGAAAAGTTCATCAAAATTACAGTTTTCCGGACTTTTTTTCTACACACTTTCAGATATTATCGGAATTACGGCCATTTTAGTATGTGAGTCTACCACAATGACTTACAGATCAAGTTTGCGTTTCGTTCTGCTCGGCTGATTTTTGTGGAAATTACGGGCCCTGGACTCTGAAAAATACAAGTAACAGATTTCCGGATCATTTTCCTAAAAATTACACTTTTCTGAGCTTGAAATATCGGGGGCGCGTGGGGTATGTGAGCGTGCTCACTAAGGTTCTATATTTATTTTTAAAAATATCCTTACATTACTTTTTGAAGAATAAATAGATCTTCGTCAGGTCAGCACTTCAAACTCTTGAAATTAATGATTATTACAGCAATGAGCATGTTGTACTCAATTGTTTGTTCTGTGTTTTTAGAGTATACAAAATAAATTATGATGCACTTAAGATCTACTATTGTATATTGACTTGACTTCTGTTTTAGTTTATTAATACAGCACCAAACTCAAACCAAATTCTTCCAAATATAAAGGAAATTCATGGCTTTTTGCTTAGAAGGTCCTTGAAAGCTATTGTTTCCTGAAAGGTGGGGCAGCCTCATTGAACTTGTGCTTGTCTGTTTTTTAAATGTTCAAAACATTCTGAAATAATTTGGTAACTATGTAAATAGTTGTTCACTTCCAAAGAATAGCAGCTAACATGTTCAGTTATTGGAAATGAAATATAATTTGATTGAGATAAAGTGCATAAATTAATTAAAAAATGTTTATGTTTCAGACATATGCTTGAAAAGAACAATCTCAGAAAATAATTGGAAATGAATATATAGACCAGGCAGATTGTTCAAATTTTAGAGTTTTCATGATATTGGTGAGTACAAATTGGCAACCACAAATTAAATCTCTGACAAATTACTTATGGTGGTGGAAGGTTAACATATATACACTGATGAAAAAATAACCATCATTGAAGAGAATTTGGTAATGAACATGGAATGAAAGCTGTTAAAAATAAATCTGAATGCTTCTCTGAATTTTTAAAAAAAAAACTTGTACTTTAAAATTATATATTTTAATACCCCACCAGGGGTTTAAAGGATTTGCCTTGTCTGCCTGTCCATCTGTCCATCCATCCATTCATCCCAAAATTCAATCATGAATAGCTTGTAAAGTACTTGGTTGAGTGACTTGATATTTGGTATGCAAGTGTATCCTATTGCTGTATACCCATAGTGAAATGCATGTGTAGTTCGAGATTTTATTGCCAGAGTCCTTGCCCTTTATGGACTTAGAATTTGTCCACCTTGAATTTAGTTCATGACTAACTTGCAGAGTACTCAATGGAATGACTTCCTATCTGATGTGCAGCTCTTTCTTATTGATGTCTACCCACAGTACAAGGTCCTTCTGTCCGTAAGTCCATCTGTCCATCCATCCATCCGTCCATCCCAAAATTCAATCATGAATAACTTGTAAATTACTTGGTTGAGTGACTTAATATTTGGTATGCAAAATTATATTGCTGTATACCTATAGTGAAATGCAGGTGTAATTCGAGAGTTTATTGGCAGTCATTGCACATCCGTCAGTCCATCCGGCCATCAATCTGCCCATCCTGAAATTCAGTCATGAAAAACTTGTAAAGTACATGGTTGAGTGGCTTGATATTTGGTATGCAAGTGTATACTATTGCTGTATACCCATAGTGAAATGCAGGTGTCATTCGAGATTTTATTGTCAGAGTCATTGCCCTTTATGGACTTAGTATTTGTATATACCCCAAAACTGTATCACCTATAGTCAGGCTTACATTGTTAAATAAGCGGAAGTATCCTTTTGTGTCACCGTATGGTGACACTATTTTTCTTTCCTTTTCCGAGTATCAAAATGAAGCACCTATACAATGTGCTAACATATTTTTAAAAATCGACTTGATAGCAATCTTTATTTTGGGTTAGCATGCACATTGTGGGGGTATTTTGTTAGCTGTGCTTGTACTTTGTGAGATGATATTTTCATTCTTTAGTGATGAAAACAAAATCATTATTTTACTTTTAATTTCCCATTGAGCCTTGCTCCTAATTTCTGTAGTTAAATATTTTTTTCTGGTGAAATGGGCTCTGATGCCACTACCCGGATTTGGGTATAGCCACATGGTTAGCATGTATGCAAACAATTAATTAAACATCCCTTTAACAATGTGTTTGAATTCTCATACAGCCACTAGTGCAGAAAATCAACTGAACCACAATTGACATGATTTAATATATAAAAGAAATGTATTTTTATACTAATAACCATTGGTCCAGACTTAGCTGGTGCAAACTCGATATAATTCAGGGCCAAACACAAATTTTGAACAAGGAGGACAAGAATCTGTAGGAGTGCATCGACTACAAGCAAGACAACAAGCATGTAAATCGGAGGAAGACTTCCTCGCCTTGCATTTAGAGCAGTAAGCTTTCATAATTAATTCCAATCCAAAACAGAATCGATAGCACTCCTACAAATTCAACATCAAAAATACATGTAAGAATACATGAAAATAGCAATCAAATTAATTTCGAAAAAATTATAAAAAAAAAAAAAAATTTCTAAATGTTTTTTTTGAATGTGCCTAAGTTCCCAAAAGGAAGACCATGCACCCAAAGGCATCCCGATAGAGCCTAATTGTGGACAAACACCACTTTATTTTGAGCTACACTACCGGAATCATAATCAATGTATCCTAGAGTAATTCTAAAGTATTATAAAACTAATTACTACATGTTAAGGGCGTTGTCAAATGTAAACAATATCAATAGAAAAAAAAATGGAAACAAGACAACAGGCGCACAAAAAGGCCCAAAGTCAGTAATTGATTTAAATGTTCCCAGATGCAAAGAGCTGATACAAAGAAAAAAAGATACATTGGATAGAACATGCAAGACCAAACGGCCCAACACCCCTAGGGTGAGGACGTGACCATAGGATTAAAAGGAATAAACATTCTGTAAGACACATTAAACTCCCAAGAAATTTAATAAAAAATGTCCATAAAAACAGCCAAAAAGCTTAAGAGTTTAACAGGAGGGTTCATGGAAGGATAGGGAAGGAACACTAAACAAACAGTAGGTAAATCATTAGCAAGAATGATGACGACAGGTGCATGTCGCGAAAATGGGAAACATGAAATAATTTTTAACCTGACTGTTTATTAGCCCAACTGTTTACAGTGAGGGCTATAGTCATGACTTTTGTCCGTCCGTCTGTTAACATTTAGAGTTTTGGTTAAAGTTTGTGGTTCAAGTTTTTTACTGAAGGTTCAAGTGGGGTTACTATGTATGGTACACATAATGCCGGCATCCGGGGTGACCATCCGTCATTCGTCCATCCTTTGTCCATCTGTCTGTCTGTCCGTCCATCCGTCTGTCCGTCCGTCCATCAGTCTGTCCGTCCGGCATCCGTATCCATTTCTTTGGCATCCGATAACTTGAAAAATATTGCTTGGATTGTCAAGTTACTTTATATTTGTGTTCAGGCTACTAATGTGCCGAGCTGTATAGTTTTTGGTGTAAATCGGATAATTTGATCCTGAGATATTAACCCTTTATCCTTCAAATTGAAAATTCCTCCAATCCCTTTGGCATTCGATAACTTGAAAAATATTGCTTGGATTGTCAAGTTACGTTATATTTGTGTTCAGGTTACTGATTTGCCAAGCTGTATAGTTTTTGGTGTAAATCTGATGATTTGATCCGGAGATATTAACCCTTTATCCTTCAAATTGAAAATTCCTCCAATGCCTTTGGCATTCGATAACTTGAAAAATATTGCTTGGATTGTCAAGTTACTTTGTATTTGTGTTCAGGTTACTGATGTGCCGTGCTGTATAGTTTTTGATGTAAATCTGTTATTTTGATTCTGAGATATTAACCCTTTATCCTTCAAATTGAAAATTTCTCCAATCCCTTTGGCATTCGATAACTTGATAAATATTGCTTGGATTGTCAAGTTACGTTATATTTGTGTTCAGATTACTGATGTGCCGAGCTGTATAGTTTTTGGTGTTAATCTGATAATTTAATCCTGAGATATTAACCCTTTATCCTTCAAATTGAAAATTCCTCCAATCCCTTTGGCATTCGATAACTTGAAAAATATTGCTTGGATTGTCAAGTTACTTTATATTTGTGTTCAGGTTACTGATGTGCCAAGCTATATAGTTTTTGGTGTAAATCAGATAATTTATCCTGAGATATTAACCCTCTATCCTGCAAATTGAAAATTCCTCCAATCCCTTTGGCATTCGATAACTTGAAAAATATTGCTTGGATTGTCTAGTTACTTTATATTTGTGTTAAGGTTACTGATGTGCCGAGCTGTATAGTTTTTGTTGTAAATCTGATAATTTGATCCCAAGATATTAACCCTTTATCCTTAAATTGAAAATTCCTCCAATCCCTTTGGCATTCGATAACTTGAAAAATATAACTTGGATTGTCAAGTTACTTTATATTTGTGTTCAGGTTACTGATGTGCCGAGCTGTATAATTTTTGGGGTAAATCTGATAATTTAATCCTGAGATATTAACCCTTTATCCTTCAAATTGAAAATTCCTCCAATCCCTTTGGCATTCGATAACTTGAAAAATATTGCTTGGATTGTCAAGTTACTTTATAATTGTGTTCAGGTTACTGATGTGCTGAGCTGTATAGTTTTTGGTGTTAATCTGATAATTTGATCCGGAGATATTAACCCTTTATCCTTCAAATTGAAAATTCCTCCAATCCCTTTGGCATGAGATAACTCAAAAAATATCAATTCGATTGTTATGTTACTTTGTATATTTATTCAGGTTACTGATGTGCTGTGCTGTATAGTTTTTTTATGTAAATCTGATAATTTGATCCGGAGATGTTAACCCTTTATCCATCAAATTAGACACTCCTCCACTCCATTTCTATATGTACCCATACCTTGTATGGTGTACATAATGTCGGCATCCGTGGTGGCCCTCCGTTATACAACTTTCTACTAGTTGCGCATATGGGTACACATCTGATGATTTCATCGGCCTATTTTTCCTGTTTGGTCATGACTTTCTTCCGTCTGTCTGTTAACATTTTGAGTTTTGTTTAAAGTTTGTGGTTAAAGTTTTTTAGTCAATCTTAAAGTTTTTATACCCCCCGGGGAGCGCAGTGGCTCAGTAGGTAGAGGTGCAGGCTGCAAGCCAAGAGGTCCTCGGTTCAAATCCCACCTGCTGCAACCGCATTGTGTCCTTGGGCAAGACACTTCATCTCCATTGCCCGCGTGGGGGCACGGTGGCGTTGTGTACTAAGGCGTACTGCATGTCGATGGTGCACCTGTCTTAAACCAGTGCTAACCCTGCTTGTGTGGAGTTCGTATGTTGTGGAGCTGACAGTTGCTCGCCGTTGCTCGGTGGTTCTCTCAGGGTACTCCGGCTTCCTCCACCCGTAAAACTGTCGACCTTAAACACCAATAAATAAATATATATTATGCCCCCCAACTTAAGTCAGGTGGCATATAGTGATTGAACTGTGTGTGTGTCCGTCCATGTGTGTGTGTCTGAGCCAATAACTTGAAAACTATTAGGGCCAGAGTCATCAAACTTCACACAATTATAAAGGACCATGGGAGGATGTGTCACACACCATAGCCGGGTTTGTACCATCAAGGTCAAGGTCACATTTCAAGGTCACACAAAAAATCAGTCAATATTCGTGTCGCAGCAATAACTCAGAAATGAATCATAGTACAATTGTTAAACTTTTTACAAATGTTAAGGACAGTCAGAAGGTGTGTCGCGTTTAATAGTTTCAGCCTCCTCTGCAAGGTGAAGGTCACAATTGACCTTCATATGTTCAGGGTCACAAATCGTGTCTCAAGCATAACTCCAAAACTATTAGGACTACAATCATCTAACTTCGCTCAATTATAAAGGACAATGGGTGGATGTGTTGCACACATAAGGTCAAGGTCATATTTGAAGGTCACACTGAAAATCATTAATATTCGTGTCTCAGCCATAATTCAGAAATGAACCAAAGTACAAATATTAAACTATTTAAAAAAATTTTTGTTTGATAGAGGTCAAGGTCACAGATCAAGGTCATTGCCTCGTTGGGGGGGGGGGAGGCATACTCACTTCCGAGTGAATCTCTTGTGTGTGTTTTTTTTTCTTTTAAATTGATATTACTATTGATTGTATCATTCTCATTTTGTTTTTATTTTTTTATATTTCATGTTAGTTTTGGGGGAAATATTTAACCCTTTTTTGTATGGTAAATTACACCTTTAATTCTTCAAACAATTTAGTGGAATGTGACTGTTGCTAATCTGAGTCAATGTCTACTATCTACTGAACATTTCTGCAGTGATTTGGCATGATTTTAACCTCTTTTAAACATATTTTCAGACTTACTTTCTTTGTATTTGAAATTAGACTTTGCCACAAACTTTCTTACTCTAATTCTTGCATGGTCAATACAACTTAATGATTCCATTTACATCAATGATTTCTTTTATCGGTTTTAGGAAATATTTAACCCTTTCCTGCCAATCAATTTTACTTAATATTCTCAGCTTAAAGTTTCGGATTAAAGTTCTGCTTTTCAAGATTCTACCTTTCATTCTCCAAACACTCTGTTACAACATCATTTCTTTTTTATCCCTGCATTTTCAAAAATGCGGGGATATAGTTGTGATCTCCATCCATCCGTGCGTTACACCCTGGAAGGCTTCTAGGGTATTTAATTCGAAATGTTTAAACTATGCTAATGTCTTCAGGTAGCAACTCTAGATGTGCATGAAGGTTTCGAAATTTTGATTTGGCCCCAGGTGGTTCCAGTGGAACCACTTTTATCGTTGGAAAATCAGTTTTCTTCAAAAGGCTCCTCGGAAATTTAATTCAAAACGTTTAAACTATGCTATTAATGTGTTTAGGTAACATCTCTAGATGTGCATAAAGGTTTCGGAATTTTTATTTGGCCTCAGGTGGTTCCAGTGGAACCACTTTTATCGTTAGAAAATAAGTTTTCATCGAAAGGCTCCTAGGGTATTTAATTCGAAACATTAAAACTATGCTAAGGTGTTCAGGTAACTTCTCTAGATGTGCATAAAGGTTTTGGAATTTTGATTTGGCCCCAGGTGGTT
Organism: Pictodentalium vernedei; assembly: GCA_031216915.1. Taxonomy (NCBI): domain Eukaryota; kingdom Metazoa; phylum Mollusca; class Scaphopoda; order Dentaliida; family Dentaliidae; genus Pictodentalium; species Pictodentalium vernedei. Next base: position 82,503,904 of record CM062291.1, read on the forward strand.
CCAGTGGAACCACTTTTACCGTTAGGATATCAGTTTTCATCGAAAGGCTCCTAGGGTATTTAATTCGAAACGTTTAAACTATTCTAAGGTGTTCAGGTGCCATCTCTAGATGTGCATGAAGGTTTCAGAATGTTGATTTGGCCCCTGGTGGTTCCAGTGGAACCACTTTTATCGTTAGAAAATCTGTTTTCATCGAAAGGCTGCTAGGGTATTTAATTCGAAACATATAAACTATGCTAATGTGTTCAGGTAACATCTCTAGATGTGCATGAAGGTTTCGGAATTTTTATTTGGCTCCAAGTGGTTCCAGTGGAACCACTTTTATCGTCAGAAAATCAAAAATGCTTTTTTACAGTTTTGGTTAAAGTTTGTTTTTTTTCTTCTTTTCTCCAATATGAATTTTGAACTATTTGTAGTCACTACATGCAGAACCTTTTTTTAAACTTATGTACCCCCCCCCCCCCTCCCCCCCTCCCTCCCCCCAGGGGCCAATTAGGCACTTTTTTTTCTTTCATCAAAAATGTTTTTTTTACAGTTTTGGTTGAAGTTTGTGGCTAAAAATTCAGACAAAGAATTTTGCCCAAGTTCTTGTTTCTGGATGATAACTTTAGTTGTAAACGTTTGAGATGAGTTAAATTTTGGTGTGTGGATTTAGCACAACAAAATACAAGTTGGGTTTGATTTCCGTCTTTAGCCGCCCATTTTCATCTTAACTTGACATAGTCAAGATAAGCTATTGCCATCACGCGTGCGGAAGTCTGTGAATCTGTGAGTCTGTTCACATTTTCCTTTAGCACGGGCCACACCCTGCAGTTCTTGACTGATCGTCACAAAATTTCGTATGCAGGTTTGGGGTCATGTCTAGATGAGAATGTCCCCTTTTTGTAGCGATCCGGCAACTGGTATGGCTGCCCGAGCCCAAAACCTGAAAACCATTAGCACAGTTTACAGGTCGTATTTATGAAGGGATTTCATTGTAACTTGGTAGGATGCCTCTGTATAATGCCTAGATGAGAACGTCCCCTTTTGGGCATGATCTATCAACCTTGATGGCTGCCCAAGCCCGAAACCCCAAAACGTTTAGCACCCTCTGCAGGTCATGTTGAATATGGAGGGATTTCATTGTAACTTGGTATGATGACTCCTTATGATCTCTAGATGAGAATTTCCCCATTTATGCGTGATCTGCCTATTGTGACGACGGACCGAGCCAAAACCCAAAAATCTTTAGCACAGTATACAGGTCATATTTATTGAGGAATTTCATTGTAACTTGGTGGGTTGACTTCATACAATGTCTAAATGAGAAAGTCCCCTTTTGGTCCTGATTGGGCAACTGTAACGGCTACAGGGGCCCGAAGCCCGAAAACGTTTCACTCAGTCTACAGGTCATAATTATGAAGGGATTTCATTGTAGCTTGGTAGGATGACTCCAATTAATGTCTAGATGAGAATGTCCCATTTTGATCGTGATCATTCGGCCTTGATGGCTGCCCGAGCCCAAAAACCTTTAGCATAGGCAAAAGGTCATATTTATGGAAGGATTTCATTGTAACCTGTTAGGTTGACTCCATATAATGCCTAGATGATGACATCCCCTTTTGGTCGTGATTGGTGAACTGTGATGGCTACAGGTGCCCGAAAGTGATTTCAGTGTAACTTCGTAGGATCACTCCAGATGATGCCCAGATGAGATTGTCCCCGTTGTTTGCGATCATTCAACCATGATGGCTGCCCGAGCCCGAAGCCCGGGAAACCTTTAGCACAGTCTACACGTCATATTTATGAAGGGATTTCATTGTAACTTGGTAGGTTGACTTCATATAATGTCTAGATGAGAACGTCCCCTTTTGGACACGATTGGGCAACTGTGACGGCTACAGGGGCCCGAAGCCCGAAAACCTTTAGAGCAGTCTACAGGTCATAATTATGAAGGGATGACTCCAAATAATGTCTAGATGAGAACATCCTCTTTTGGTCGCGACCATTCAGCCTTTATGGCTGCCGAGCCCAAAGACCTTTAGCATAGTCTACAGGTCATATTTATGGAAAGATTTCATTGTAACTTGTTAGGTTGACTCCATATAATGTCTAGATGATGAAATCCCCTTTTGGTCGTGATTGGTCAACTGTGATGGTTACAGGTGCCCGAATCCCGAAAATCTTGAGCATAGTCTACAGGTCATATTTATGAAAGGATTTCATTGTAACTTCGTGGGATCACTCCAGATGATGCCCAGATGAGAATGTCCCCTTTTGGTTGCGATCATTCAGCCATGATGGCTGCCCAAACCCAAAACCCGAAAACCTTGAGCACAGTCTTCAGTTCATATTTATGAAGGGATGTCATTGTAACTTGGTAGGTTGACTTCATATAATGTCTAGATGAGAACAGCCCCTTTTGGACACCATTAGGCAACTGTGACGGCTACAGGGGCCTGAAGCCCGAAAACCTTTAGCACAGTCTACAGGTGATATTTATGAAGGGATTTCATTGTACCTTGGTAGGATGACTCCAAATAATGTCTAGATGAGCGCGTCCCCTTTTGGTCACGATCATTCAGCCTTGATGGCTGCCCGAGCCCAAAACCTTTAGCATAGTCTATAGTTCACATTTATGGAAGGATTTCATAGTAACCTGTTAGTTTGACTCCATATAATGCCTAGATGATGATATCCCCTTTTGGTCGTGATCAGTCAACTGTGACGGCTTCAGGGGCCCAAATCCCGAAAACCTTGAGCACAGTCTACAGGTCATATTTATGAAGGGATTTCATTGTAACTTCGTACGATCACTCCAGATGATGCCCAGATGAGAATGTCCCCTTTTGATTGCGATCATTCAACCATGATGGCTGCCTGAGCCCAAAGCCCAAAAACCTTTAGCACAGTCTACAGGTCATATTTATGAAGGGATTTCATTGTAACTTGGTAGGTTGACTTCATATAATATCTAGATGAGAACGTCCCCTTTGGACGCAATTGGGAAACTGACGGCTCCAGGGGCCCGAACACTTTTAGCACAGTTTACAGGCCATACATATGAAGGGATTTCAATGTAACTTGATAGGATGACTCGTTTTGGAATAATTTCACTGTAACTTGGTAACTTTTTGTTGATATATGTTAACTGTGAGGGCCACATACATTAACTGTGAGGTCATATTAACCCACTCCTCAGCTCTTTAGTACAGTGCACACCTCATATTATTTTTTATCAAAAACATAGCATACAGGGAACAGAAATGAACATATTCCCAATTATCACATTTCTTGTCTTATTTCATAATCCTTTCATAAACATTGAACATTATCCTTTTCATCAAACACAACACACAAGTTAAGCTACAGTGTCAATGACACTTTCATTAGTAGAGTTATGGCCCTTTATTTATGAGAATTTTGCCCAAGTTTTGAAAGCCCATTTGCAGTAGAGTTATGGCACTCTGGTGATGAGAATATAGCCCAATTTTTCATTTTCCAATGACGTTACATTTATCGTTTCTGGGAAATAATTTTGGTAATAATGGTTCACATGGAAATAAATTTGTTATTTCGGCTTTTTACAAGAAAATAAGGGTGAACTGTCTGTCTGTCTGTCTGTCTGTCTGTCTGTCTGTCTGTCTGTCTGTCTGTCTGTCTGTATAACTTTTGAAATACTTGGCGGAATGACTTCATACGTGGTATGCAAGTGTATCTTAATGATGTCTACCCAGTGTTCAATGCATGTGTTGTTCCAAATATTGTTCTTGGAGTTATGGCCCTTGATGAACTTAGAATTTTGTGACCAACGAGTTTCTAAGTGCAATAACGTTCAAACTACTTGTTTTATTTTGTGAAGACTTCAGATCGGTTAATATGAAAATGTGAAAACAGGGGAATTACCCTTTACCCCAGACAAGGCAGGGGAAAGGGCAATGATTGGAGTGGGAGTCGGGGAAGTGGGGGATGTTCTGGATGTGGCCATGTTGCAATGATATTTATTCCGGTCATTTGATTACAATGTGCTTCTTTCAGAAATACTCATTTTAGGCGATCGTCAGAATGAAAGAACCTAATCACATCCTTTATTTGCTCGAGACGATGTATGAGCGGATTTGTAAATGGGTTACAGCAAATACTTGAGCTGATAATGTCATCACTGCAAAATATGGTTCAAAATTCCCTCCCTTGTTTACAGGCCATCTGAACTTTTTGTTGACAAAAGATCTGAATTATTGCACAATAAAAAGACAACATGAATCACTTGTGAAAAAATAACTGAGTGTATAAAATCGGACGATACACATAAAATAAGGCATAATTTATAACAAAGTAAACAGAATGCTTCAGAAATCTTTTTTTCTCGAAGTATATTCCAAGTGACCTGGAACTATATTGAGCGAGTTGATTTCCCCCGATGTTGTGAAGTTATTTACTTCCTAGTAACCATGGAATTTCTTTGGCTGTGTCTGATGTCCACAAAGGACAGATTGAAGATGGGTTGAAAATGGTGCATTCATGCTTTTAGATAAGGTGCAATTGGACGATGCCGTGAATTTAGTTTTTTTCTTGCAACCAACTATACAAACACAAGCGTCGATCAGTGTCTTTTGTCATCGTTTTAAACTGACAAGTGTGACAAATCTCCTTCACCAGAAACTATCTCCCAATTTGCATGTCATAATAAACATAACCGCCATTAGCATGACCGTGTGGTTAAAACCCAAACAAATTATAGAATCCAGGGTCAAAATTATTTAAACAAATGAAATACACGAAATATTTGCAATTTCTTCAATATCCATGCCGAGTTACTTTTTAACCAGACCACATGCGTTCAGTTTCATTTGTCGGCATCAAACTGATATTGTTTGTGGTAATAATTAATAGTACGAGAAGGCAAAAGAAGTCAAATATTTTCCCATCATCTTTAAATTAATTGAAATTGATAATTCCTTTTATTTTACTGAAATTATGAATTGATAAGGTGGGTGTGTTGCGATTATTATGCCCCAGACCTGGGAGTTGGAAAGTCAAAGGTCGTGGAGACCGCTGTCCTCTAACCCATACCAACATTCTCCCTTGTATCTCGACCACTGCTACTCCAATTTCAAGGATATTTATACCACCCACTTGAAAAGTGGGCGGTATATAGCATTCATGGTGTCCGTACTTACGTACGTCCGTACTTCCGTACGTCCGTGACGCTTTGGGGGTACACATCTGCTATCCGCTACTCCTCTTAAACCAGTGGGTGGATTTCATTGAAACTTACAGGCATTCTTTTCTATACATTATAGATGTGCACCTCCTATTTTGCTTTCAGGTATTTTTATTTTTTACTCTTTCCCAAAGGGCGAAATGAACTTAGCCAAATTGTTGTGATGCTTTAGGGGGGTACACTCCTGCTATCCGCTACTCCTCTTATACCAGTGGGCGAATTTCATTGAAACTCTCAGACATTCTTTTATATACATTATAGATGTGCACCTTCTATTCTGCTTTCAGGTATTTTTATTTTTTTTTGGGGGGGGGGGGGGGGGGGGGTTGTCAGTGTTTGTGCTCTCTACATTAAACACACTTTTACTGTTGTAAAATGTTTCTTGGTGGGAGTGGGTGGTATCATTTAGTGAGCAGTGCTCACAGTTTTTCTAGTTGGCATTGTGATCGAGTATCATGGGGAAACATTGTCTGTGTAGCTGTTGTAGCATGTGTTTCTTCCACACATTTTTTCCAGAGTTATGGTACTTTTTCACTCTTTTGAGTTAGAAAATTTTGTTTATGACCAGTTGATTTGTTATAATTTGTTGTAAAGTGCCTGGCCCTGTTGACACCCTCAAATTTATTGCTACAAAATATTTTTGGTGAATATTTTGTTCCTGTTACTTCTCAAGCAGCAAGCTAATGAATATTCTGTATAAAGCCACCAATCTGATGTTTGACACTTTTATCGGAGCTGTTATGGAGGCTTATGGAACTCAACATGTTGATTATGGCGGGATTTTTCTATTCACCCATTACTTGATAAATTAAGTGTTATAGTTGGAATTAAGAAGCATGAAAGGTCCAGAATTTAAAGTTCAAAAAGAATGTTTTGCAATGTAACATGATTTTGAAGATATACTTATTTGGAGGGTTACCTGTCTGATAGTGTGTGGAACATGTGTGTCGCCAGGATCTTCAAAAAGAAAAAAGAGTTAAACTTTGAGAAAAAAGGCATATGCCTTGAGTGCCGGAGGTAGAGTCATACAAGGAAGCGAGCACCCCACCCCCCAGGAATTGTTTTGTCAAATGGAGCTCCCTTGTCACCTTTTGGGGATTGCTTTGTGTACTGCGTTCTTGAAAAAAATATGTGAGACCCTCTGATGTGCCCTTCTGATCTCAATATGCCAATAAGCCTCCTTCCGAAAAGTACATGCCATAATGGTTATGTAAGGTTGATTTGATGTGTTTTCAATAACAATGTACTTTTAAGTATATTAGATGGTTTATTGCAGTGACAGGTTACAGTTTCCCTTATTTCTTCTCCAACAGATATCATGAGTGTATTGGTGTCCAAGAGTAAACGAAGCTATGTTACTTATTGATAAACCAGACAAATTCAACAATTTCTTCACTATCAAATTGATGCATGGGATAAAAGGTGTTACAGTGCAAGGGGTTGGTAAATATATTTATTCAGCTACAATGTATGACTTTGCAGTGCATTCTACATAGGAGAATATCATAGTTTCTTTCCAAACCACCACAGTGACACATACATCTTTATATTGGGAGACACTCTTTTGTCCTTCCATACTTCTTCTAGTGGACTCCTTCAAGTTGACCTTTGTTGAACTCCCCAAATCAAAACATAAACAAAAGAAAATGTCTGCCTTCAGTCAGTGAGCACTCCACTTATAACATTTAGTCTCAATCTTTTTTGCTTTCATGAATTAGGAAAAGATTTCTTCGAGTATGTACTTCAATGTTTATAGAATACAGCTGTTATTTTATTTTGAGGTATTTTATTGTAAAAATTCTGTTCTCTTACTTATGCCATAGCAGACTTTCAGGTGGTGCTATTTACACATGGCAGCAGTTCCATGGCAAATTCCAGTTTCTGCAGGTTCTATGTTTCATTCAAAGCATTTCTTGGAAGAAAACTGCATGAAATTTGACCCAAGTTAGGTTGGACATCCCCTTAATGTAAAGTTACAGTGCTGAACGTCTCAAACCACTTCCATCATCCATTTATAGCCTTGAATCCATCAATTCTTTCACTGATTTGTGTCTGGAATCCTCAAAAAAGGAGATTTGAAGCATAGATGTCAAATCATTGTTTACTGACTTAGGGCCAAACAAAGAATGAAGATTTGTGCCAATTTCGGTACGTTTCTGGTTACCGCGCATGTGCATTTAACAAAAGTATGGAGGATCAGACGGGACTTGAATTTTTCGGTTTTGTATGCAAATTTGGGAGATGGGGGGGGGGGGGAGGGGGCAAAATTTGTGTTAGAAATATACAAATTTTTTTAAATTTTTCATTTTTCTATTAAGCCTAAATTAGCATATTTTTATACTGTACCAATGACCCAGACTTAGCTGGTGCCAACTCTTAAATATTTAGGGCCAAACACAAATTTTGCCACCCCAATCCCCAAAATTTGCATCAAAAACCGAAAATTACATATCCTATATGGTCCTCCATACTTTTACTCCACTGTGCATGCACAGTGTCAAGGAGGTCTCAAAATTGGCGCCAATTGTCATTCTTTGTTTGGCCCTCAGTTTAGTTACATCTCACTGATATTTGTGCTTGTAAATCTCGGTTTAAATGATGCCAGACACATAATTATGAGAGAAATGGTGGATCTAAGGAGGAAATAGAAGGATGAGAGGAAGAAACAGTGGCAGGAAATGTTCAGGGCTGTAACTTATAATTTTTTTACGAAATTATTTCATGTTGCCTTTTTTCGAGGCATGGCCCTGATGTTGTCATTCTTGCTATGAATGTACCATTGTTTGATCAGTGTTTCCTCTCTCCCTTTCCTTTATTCCCCCCTAGCTATTTTCCCATCCTTTTGGCATATTTTTTGTAATGTTGATTCCTAAAATTTCTTGGGAGTTTTGGCTTGGTAACAGAATAAATATTCTGTTTTTCCCCATGTTTACGTCCTCACCCTTTGGTGTTTAGGCATTTTGGTCTGCATCTACCATCTGATGTTCTACAGTTTCTTCTCTGGAAGCCTCTGTTTTGCATCAGATCGTGTTTAAATTGGTAACTGATTTCGAGCTATGTTTACCAGTGCCTGGAGTCATGTTTCCGGTTTTTGTACACCTTTTAGCTCACCTGAGCGAAGCTCAAGGTGAGCTTTACTAATCGCTTTCCGTCTGTCGTCCGTCCGTCATCCGGCGTCCGTCATCGTCTGGCGTAAACTTTACAAAACCAACTTCTCCGAAGAAACCACTGGCCCAATATTTTTCAAATGTTCGGTAAGTGTTTATTACCTAATGTCAATTCAGATTTGTTAAAATGAAGTTGCCCCTCCTCCTGGGTGGGACCACGCCCCCCAAGGGGCACCAAAATCTTTGAAAATCTTCTTTTCATGAACAGGCAGTAGCAGAGACTTGATATTTGGTATGCAGCTTCCTTTTAAGGTGTAGAATCAAATTTGTTCAAGAGAAGTTTGTTGGGCTTTATTTGCCATCGTTATGGGTGGGGCAAAAATTTTGGCCACGCCTAAAATCTATTTTCTGAACCGTGAGGTCGATTTGAACCAAATTTGATATGAGATGATAATGGGTCATAAGTAGTTGATTGATGCAAAAAAAAATTTTCTCATTGCCCCGTGGGAACCTCGGGAGCTAAAAATAAGAAAAACCTTAAAACTGCCATATCTCCAAAACTACAGGGCACAGAGAATTCTTATTTTGTATAAAGCTTACTTTTATCCAGTAGAATAGAATGGTTAAAAAAATCCCTATCGGTTTCATCACAAGGTACTTTTTTCAGGGCTTTGAGAAAGTGCTGAGTCAGCACTTTTTAACACTGTAGGCAATGGGAAAAAGATTAAAAAATCTTCTTCTCCAGATCCAGCAGGCAGAATCTTTTGATATTTGGTATGCAACATTGTAGGGTGGATCTGATTCAAGTTTGTTCAAATCGGCCCCCTGGGTTCATATTTGGGCTCAGTATAGGAGCCCGATTTCAATCTTAGTGCATTTCAGGCAAATTTCTTAAAAAATCTTCTTCTCCAGACCGAGCAGGCAGAATCTTTTGATATTTGGTATGCAACATTGTGGGGTGGATCTGATTCAAGTTTGTTCAAATCGGCTCCCTAAATTCATATTTGGGTTCACTATAGAAGCTCGAATTCGAACTTAGTGCATTTCAGGCAAATTTCTTCAAAAATCTTCTTCACCAGATCCAGCAGACAGAATCTTTTGATATTTGGTATGGAACATTGTGGGGTGGATCTGATTCAAGTTTGTTCAAATCGGCTCCCTAGATTCATATTTGGGCTCACTATAGAAGCCCAAATTCGAACTTAGTGCATTTCAGGCAAATTTCTTTGAAAATCTTCTTCTCAAGATTCAGCAGGCAGAATCTTTTGATATTGGGTATGCACCATGCTTAGGGGGGTGAGATTCAAGTTTGTCCAAGCCAAGTCCCTGGGTTCATATTTGGGCTCACTGTGGTAGCCCAAATTATAACTTAGTTGAAAATGAGGAATTTTCTTTAAAAATCTTCTTCAGAATGTTTTGATATTTGGTGTGCAGCAATTATTTTCTTTCAAAGATTATAATGGATTATGTTATATTATGTATCTTTATTTCAAGGGATAGTGCAACTAATATGACTGTGTATTTTTTATTGATGAAAAAATATTTTTTATTTATAATGCGAGGATATCTTCCTCTAATTCTCAGGTTCAATGTATTCGCACTAATTCCTGCTCTGTGTGTGTTGATTGAAATGACAACGTTGGAGGCATGTGTCACGATATTGTGTTTGCGGGGAGGGGTTCATACCGGTCCTCTCTCCGTAGGGTTACTCTATATTATCATTTTATTTTTCAGAATTCAGAGTGATGTTTTCGTGATGTCTTCAACAAGTGTGTCTCCATCGTTGCAGTGTTAGGGCTAGCGGCTAAGTGCTCAGGGTAATACGACAATTGCCGAAGAGGTCCCTAGTAGGATCGAAGGCATTGCTCGGCAGCCGGGTTTGTCTGTTACGGTTCTGGGAAGCAGTGTGATGCGAGCACTATAAACTTGGAACGTGCACACCCAGCAACGACGGATCCGAGGATAGTACGGAGGAAGCCTGTCAGTCTAGTAGCTAGCTCGTCCAGGTCTATCCGGACCGCGAGCGAGAGAGGCCCCCTCTCTCTTACAACTACATTTGAGCCGCAATGTTGTTGTATGTTTGTTTGTTAGTCGGAACATACGTCCAATCCTCCTGTTCGGGATGTTCCGTCACATACACAGTCCGAACTGGCTGTGTTATGGGCTTCCTCATCCTCATGTCAACACACACCACCGCACCTTGGCTTGTAACCACTGAGTTTCAGGGGACGTTCGCATATTATATAAATGCAGGAATGAACGTTCCTAGAGCTCCTGCTTTGCCGACCAGGGAATATTGTCGACCAGGTTACTTCATCTGTTAGCCAAGGATATGAGGTCTTTCCTGATGGGACGTTCGCATATTATATAAATGCAGGAATGAACGTCCCTGGAGCTGCCAGTGGATATTATGTAAGTCATGGCTCCTCAGGCCTCATTCAGGAATAAGAATGCGGTGATTTTCTGTGATGTCTTCAAAAAGTGTGCTTCCGTCGTCACAGTCAAATGAAGAGCTAGCGGATAAATGCTCATGATATTACGTCAATTGCCTAAGAGGTCCTAAGAGGTCCCAAGTAGGATCGACGGCTTTGGCGTCCGCCTCGCCCGGTGTAGCGTCCATTCATCGAATGGTTCGGTAACCGGGTTCGTCCGTTGCGGTCCAGGAAGGAGATTTGGGTGATGCGAGCACTATAAAATATTCTACGTGCACACCCAGTGACGATGGATACTAGGAGGGTACGGAAGCCTTTAAGTCTGGTTCCTAGCTCGTCCAGGTCCACCTAGGCTGCGAGTGAGAGAGGTCCCTCTCTCGTACAACAACATCTGAGAACAGATGTTGTGGTACAAATGTTTCTCATTCGGAGCATACGTCCACCGCTCGGGACGCTCCGTTATATAGACAGTCCAGAGAGACTGCTGTAATGGCTTCCTCATCCTCACGGCAGCGCACACGACCGCACCTTGACTACATGACCACTGCTATCTAGCCAGTCTCGCCGACCAAGGATTTCACGGCGACCAGGTCATGCCATCCGGTAGTCAGGAATACGAGGCCTATAGACTCCAGACGTTCGCATAAGAAATATGCAGGAGTTAACGTCCAGGGAGTCTTCAGCGGCTAAGTAACGTAAGACCGCTGCTCCACAGGTCTCCGTAACGGACGTGCTATTACAAATAGCACAAATTATCGCAGCAACCCAGCAGATGACAGAATCTCTGTCGGATCAGGATTTATCTGATGACGCTGGGTCAGTACGCTCTGCTGAAGCATCAGGTACGGACGGCCGAGAATTTCAAGTGGTCCAACAGGATGGCAAAGGGATACCGAGGAGTTGGTTTTTTCCCTTTCGGAACAACATAAAGTTGCCGTAGATATCATCCGGCATTATCTTTCAGAAGTTGTTCTGTTGGACCAAAAGGCTGTGATGCCGGATAAGAAACTGTTAGCGTCACTGGACACGGAATAATTTTATCGGTTTAGGGACATCGTCCCTGAGTTTCCGACACAGTCCAATAATGTCACAAGAACATTTGAACTATTGTAGGACGCTATATATAAGCTTGCTACCAAAATGAGCAAGTCAGGTTTCTTATCGGCGAATGCTCTACATCTGCCTTTCATCAATTCAAGGAATAATTTCGAAACGGCAGGACAGGGCATACCGAGAGTTCCTCTGCGTCCAGACGATCAGGTCGAAGATCTAGAATGATGTATACCGTCGTCTATGTCAATTTCAACCGCGATGTTGGAAACGACAATAATGTCTAACAGAGTTATCTTAGATGCATTATCGTACACAGATCACCTTACTAAAGCGTTTTCATTACGCCTTGAAGGGAAAGAATTCCAGGATGTACTATCTTCCTTGAGAGTTCTTTCAAGGGCAATAGCTTATTCCACGTATAACTCTGCCCTTTCAGTGGCAAACCTGGTGTTGGTTAGACCTGACGCGGCCCTAGCTACATCCACGCACGTGGATGGTAAGGTGAAAAACTCTCAGAGTCGCTTTGGTCTCCGGAGAGCTTCTCTTCGACGGCAAGCTTTCAGCAATCTATGATCAGATAACTAAGAAAGCTTCGGATTCTCTGCTATTCAAATCCGCTTCTAAAAAGTCGGATACAGCAGAAAAGAGTAAGACAGGCACTTCTGGGACAAGTATGCCCAAGAGAAGTTCCTATAGAGGTTCCTATGCGTCCTCTAGGTCTTATTCTAGAGACCGTCAAGACAGCGACTCACGTGGGGGACGTTATTCTGGCCGAGGTAACCGGTCAGACGTCCCTAGGTCGACGGGGCGAGGTGCGGGTCGTGGAGGAAGTAGTTTCTCCTTCCGCAAGCCTCGCAGGTCCAGGAGGTGATGGTATGAACCTCTATTGTGTTCCGGTAGGCGGAAGATTGTCGAGTTTTATAAACAATTGGGCGTCAATTACGGACGACCCCTGGGTTCGAGGGGTATTTTCGGAAGGACTAAGAATATCCTTCAAACGAAAGCCTCCATTAACTCGAAGTCCAAAATGGACTCAGCTTCCGTCAATCCGCAGAAAAGAGATGCTCTTCAATCAGAAGTACAGTCTCTTCTGGAGAAGAACGCGATAGAGGTCGTAGAAGACCAGGAATCACTGGGTTTCTACAGCCATCTGTTTCTGGTTCCAGACGGCTCGTTCTGTCCAGTCATAGATCTGAGCTGGATAAACAAGCTGATCGTCGCTCCGAAGTTCTATATGGAGACAATTCGATCAGTCAGAGCGAGTATTCGGGTGAACGACTATGCTACAAGCATAGATCTCAAGGATGCGTACTTTCACGTCATGGTGCATCCGACATTCAGAAAGTATCTACGCTTCGCAGTCCTAGGAGTTGTATATCAGTTCCGAGCGATGTGCTTTGGTTTGAACCTAGCGTCCTGGGCTTTCACTGGAATAATGAACTCGGTAATGATACATTTCTGAGCTCATTCGTCTGTGGTAACGTCGACCTACCTGGACGACATTCTTCAGAGGTACGGCAACGAGTTAACGCTTCAGAACGATGTGCAGAATCTGCTTCTATTATCCGACTTCTCGGTTTTATAATAAACGAGGAGAAGTCGGATCTGGTGCCATCCAAGTCATTCACCCACTTGGGAATGAGCTTCGAGACGCACAACAATCTCGTTCGTCTGCCGTTAACCAGAGCGAAATTAATCAGTTGTTACGCTCGCTATTGTCTTCACTCAGACAAAGTTACAGCGAGAGAATTCATCAGACTGATAGGGTTGTGTGGCGCTGCCGCGGATTTTATTCCAATGGGGCGGCTACGCCCTTGTCCTCTCCAAATCTTTTTGACTCAAAAAGAACAGAGTTGGAGGGTGAAGATTCTTTCGCTCGTTACGTACATCCTCTTGTAAGTCAAGTGAAACAGATTCAGACTTGGGCAGATATTCAGTGGTTTATTCAGGGAAATAACTTCCACTGCAATTGCCAGATCCGAGTTTTACAGTTTTGACGGATGCCAGTTAAATAGGTTGGGACCCAACATTGAGCCCAACGGTTTTTAAGTGCCAGGGTCCTTGGGATCCGTAGTTCCTAATCAGGCACATAAACATCAGGAATTGATGTTATTTTGGCTTGCGTTACGTCATTGCATGAATGTTATCCAGAATGCCCACAGGCAATTCTGTCCGACAATTCGATGGTATAAGCGTATTTTCGGAACTAGGGAGGTACTCATTCCAATCTGTTATTCACTGTAACGGAATGAATCCTTCTGTTGGTACTAGAACATCAAGTTCTCCTATCGGTCCGTCGTATTCTGGGTCGTCGGAACGTATTAGCGGACTCCCTTTCACGAAAGAGCCGCTTGTTGCAGTCAAATGGACTTTTAATAACGAGTATTTATATCAGATTTGCTACCTATGAGAGCGGCCAATGATGGACTTTTTTGCGACGCATCTCAACAATCAGTTGCAGGTGTATGTGTCAACATGTTCGGATTCTCGAGCGTTTGCAGTTGACGCTCTATCCATCTCGTGAGACGGGATAATAGGATATGGGTATCCTCCAGCGCCGTTGATTCAGCAGATATTGCTTAAGTTAAATAATCTCAATGCAATTCTGTTGGTAGCACCTCTGTCTCCACAAAGACCGTGCATTAATCTATTCAGGTGTCTGTTGTGGCTTATGCTGTGGAAGCTTCCTCCACATTTCGGTCCATTCTATAGCTAGATGGATTCTATTAGCTTTCAGTACTGCTTATGATAATATCTTCAACACAGCAGTCTGCGATTAAGATTTTAGCTCTTGAAGTAAGAGTTCTTTCTTCTTCAGAGGCTTATGCTAATAGCGTTGCTATTACAGTTCTAATGACGGCTGCATATTGGTTTTAGCCTTTCACTTGCACGAATTTATACCTCAGAAATATTGAGTCCATTTCTAGAGACTGGCATTGTTTAGGTTCGTTATCTGTTGCTCAGAATGTCGCCCACTAAGCAGTTGCAACTATAGTTGTGTAGGCTTTTGGTTCCGGCAGTGACTCTGTGCTGCCGCCTTCTTCGCTCTGGGATATTTGACCCAGGGCAAGGGGAAGGGGGGGGGGGGGGTGTTCCCTTAGGTCACCTGCTTTATAGTGAAAAGCAAGGGAATACCTCCCCTAGAGCCAGTAATTCTAGTCGGTACCGGGATGATTTTTAAAGTGTAAAGATAATCTTTTTACTCATCCATGTAATATTTTTAACTGTACCTCGGTGTGTAGTATTTGTATATGTCACATATCATGCAGACGTTAATATACAATTAACGGTCACTTTTAATGAATTTAAGAGTCTCATTTATCTGGACTACTTTATTTATCGGCTTTCCTTTAAAAATAATTACCATAATTACCATGGATTATACTGGAGGTTAATAGACATCAGTGATGGTATTATGCTCAAGTACAGAATGGTGTTGTGTCTTTCTCGTTTTGATGCAGAATAGAAAGATAAATGTAAAGCCTATTTCTCCTTGAGGGGATAATTCTGTATATATATAGTTGAGTTATTGGATTGCTTTATGTCCTAGGCCCTCCAACCTTTTTACTATTCAGCTAAGTCTGGGTCATTGGTACAGTATAAAAATGTTAAAAAATGTACAGTAATTTATATATTTTTTATACTTACCAATGACCCAGACGGGGATGGCCCTCCCATGAGTTCGGAACTCATACCTCCCCGCTGAGTACATAACGCTTTTCCAGGTACTGCTTGTAAGAATGACTTTTGGCGCCAATTTCGAGACCTCCTTGACACTGCGCATGCACACTGGAGAAAAGGTATGGAGGACCATATAGGACATGTAATTTTCGGTTTTAGATGCAAATTTTGGGGATTGGGGGGTAAAATTTGTGTTTGGCCCTAGAATTTAAGAGTTAGCACCAGCTAAGTCTGGGTCATTGGTAAGTATAAAAAATATATAAATTACTATAAATTTTTTAACTTTCACAATGAAAGATTATTGTTCAAATTGTAATGTGAGGAAATCTTCCTCTGATTCTCATGATCAGTGTATTAATTGTAGTCAGTGTACTCGCACTAACCCTTGCTCAGTGTGTGTCAATTGGGATGATAAACGTTGGAGATGTGTGTCACTGTATGTTGTTAGCTGGGAGAGGTCCATGCGGGTCCTCTCTCTGCAGGGTCACTAGTTTTTCAATCTCTTTTTCAGAGGAACAAGAACAGGGTGATGTTTCCGTGATGTCTTCGAAAAGTGCGCTTCCTTCGTCACAGTCAAATGAAGAGCTAGCAGCAAAAGCGCTCATGCAGATACGTCAATTGCCAAAGAGGTCCCAAGTATGATCGACGGCTTTGGCGTCAGCTAGCTCGCCCAGTGTAGCGACCATTCAACGAATGGCTCGGCAGCCGGGTTTGTCCATTGCGGTCCAGGAAGGAGAATTGGGTGATGCGAGTACTATAAATATACAACGTGCACACCCAGTGACGACGGATACGAGGATGGTACGGAGGAAGCCTGTTAGTCCGGTTCCTAGCTCGTCCAGGTCCATCTGGGCTGCGAGTGAGAGAGATCCCTCTCTCGTACAACAACATCTGGGCCCAGATGTTGTGGTACATAACGTTCCTCAGTCGGAGCATACATCCACCGCTCGGGATGCTCTGTTATATAGACAGTCAAGAGAGACTGCTCATCCTCACGGCAGCACACACGACTGCACCTTGACTACGTGACCAGTGATATCCAGCCAGCCTCGCCTACCAGGGATTCCACGGCGACCAGGTCACGCCATCCAGTAGCCAGGGATACAAGGCCTTCATACTCCAGACGTTCGCATAAAAGAAGTATGCAGGAGTCAGTGTGCAAGGAGCTTCCAGCGGCTAAATCCCGTAAGACCGCAGCTCCACAGGTCTCCGTTACGGACGTGCTATCGCACATAGCGCAGATTATTGCAGCATCCCAGCAACCGGCAGAAACTCTGTCGGATCAGGAATTATCCGAAGAAGCTGGGTCGGTACGTTACGCTGCAGGTTCAGGCACAGATGACCGAGATTTACAAGTGGTCCGACAGGATGGCGAAAGGGATACGGAGGAGTAGGATGTTTCCCTTTCGGAACAACATAAAATTGCCGTAGAGTTCATCCGGCATTATCTTCCTGAAGTTGTTCCTCCGGGCCAAAATGCTGCGTTGCCGGATAAGAGACTGATAGCGCCACTGGACACTGAATTCTTTAAACGGTTTAGGGACACCGTCCTGAGTTTCCGACACAGCCCAGAAATGTCTCACGGACATTTGAACTATTGAATGACGCTATATATAAACTTGCTACCAAAACGGGCAGGTCCGGTTTCTTATCAGCAAGTGCTCTACATCTGCCTTTCATCAGTTCAAGGAATAAATTTGAAATGGCAGGACAGGGCATTCAGAGAGTTCCTCTGCATCTAGACGACCAGGCCGAAGACCCAGAATTATCCATGCCGTCGGCTATGGCAATTCCAACCACGACGTTGGAAATGACAATAACGTCTAATAGGGCTAACTTAGATGCATTATCGTACACAGATCACCTTACCAGAGCGTTATCATTATGCCTTGAAGGACAAGAATTCCAGGACGTACAAACCTCCTTAAGAGTTCTGTTGAGGGCCATAGCATTCTCCACGTATAACTCCGCCCTTTCAGTGGCAAATCTGGAGTTGGTTAGACGTGACGTGGCCCTGGCTACATCCACGCACGTGGATAGTAAGGTGAAAAACTCTCTCAGAGTTGCTCCAGTCTCCGGAGAGCTTCTCTTCGATGGCAAGCTTTCCGCAATCTATGATCAGTTGACTAAGAAAGCTTCAGACTCTCTGCTATTTAAATCTGCTTCCAAAAAGTCGGATTCAGCAGAGAAGAGTAGGACAGGCACTTCTGGGACGAATACATCCAGGGGAAGTTCCTATAGAGGTTCCTATGCATCCTCTAGGTCTTACTCCAGAGACAGTCAAGGTAGCGACTCAGGTAGGGGCCGTAATGCTGGCCGAGACAACCGGTCAGATGCCCCTAGGTCGACGGCGCGAGGTGCGGGCCGTGGAGGACATGGTTTCTCCTTCTGCAAACCCTACAGGTCCAGGAGGTGATGGTATAAACCTCTATCGGAAGACTGTCGAGTTTTTCAAGCAATTGGGAATTAATTACGGAGGACCCTTGGGTTTGAGGGGCGATTTCGGAAGGACTAAAATTGTCCTTCAAAGGAAAACCTCCGTTAACGCGAAGTCCAAGATGGACTCAGCTTCTGTCAAATCCACAGAAGAGAGGCTTGCTTCTATCAGAAGTCCAGTCTCTTCTGGCGAAGAACGCGATACAGGTCGTAGAAAACCAGGAATCTCCAGGTTTCTACAGCCATCTTTTTCTGGTTCCGAAACCAGACGACTCGTTCCGTCCAGACATAGATCTGTGCTGGATAAACAAGCTGATCATGGCTCCAAAATTCTATATGGAGACCATCTGATCGGTCAGAGCGAGCATTCGGGTGAGCGACTATGCTACGAGCATAGACCTCCAGGAAGCTTACTTTCACGTCATGGTACATCCGGCATTCAGAAAGTATCTTCGCTTTGGCGTCCTAGGAGTCATGTATCAGTTCCGAGCAATGTGCTTCGGTCTGAATCTAGCGTGTGGGCTTTCACTCGAATAATGAACTCGGTAATGACTCATTTCCGAGCTCATTCGTCTGTGGTAACGTCGGCCTACCTGGACGACATTCTTCAGAGGTACGGCAACGAGTTAACGCTTCAGAATGATGTGCAGAATCTGCTTCTATTGCTCCGACGTCTCGGTTTCATAGTAAACGAAGAGAAGTCGGATCTGGTGCCATCCAAGTCATTCACCCACCTGGGGTTGAGCTTCGAGACGCACAACAATCTCGTTCGCCTCCCTTCAACCAAAGCGAAATTAATCAGTTGTTACGCTCGCTATTGTCTTCACTGAGACAAAGTTACAGTGAGAGAATTGATGAGACTGATAGGTCTGTGCGGAGCTGCCGCGGATCTTATTCCAATGGGGCAGCTACGCACTCGTCCTCTCCAAATCTTTCTGACTCAGAATTGGAGGGCGAAGATTCATTCACTCGATACGGACATCCTTTTGTCAAATTAAGTGAAACAAGAGATTTAGACTTGGGCAGATATTCAGTGGTTAACTCAGGAAGTTCCACTGCAATTGCCGGATCCGAGTTTTACAATTATGACGGATGCCAGTCAAACAGGTTGGGGCACAACACTGAGTCCAACAGATTCGAAGTGCCAGGGTCTTTGGGATCCGCAGTTCCTAAGCAAGCACATAAACATCAAAGAAATGATGTCAATTTGGCTTGCGCTACGTCATTGGATGAACGTTATTCAGAATGCACACGTGCAAATTCTGTCCGACAATACGACGGTAGTAGCGTATATTTGGAATCAGGGAGGCACTCATTCCATTCCGTTATTCAATTTAACGGAAAGATTCCTTCTGTTTGTACTAGAACATCAGGTTCTCCTATCGGTCCGTCATATTCCGGGTCGTCTGAACGTATTAGCAGACTCCCTTTCACGGAGGGGTCGCTTGTTGCCGCCAGAATGGACTCTCAACAAATGCGTATTCAATCAGATTTGCTACCAATGGGAGCGGCCAATGATAGACTTATTTGCGACGCATCTCAACTATCAGTTGCAGACGTATGTGTCACCATGTCCGGATCCTCGAGCATTTGCAGTAGACGCTCTATTGATCTCGTGGGACAGAATGATAGGATATGCGTATCCTCCAGTGCCGTTGATTCAGCAGATACTGCTCAAGATAAAACAATCTCAATGCAAAATTCTGTTGGTAGCATCTCTGTCTCCACAGAGACCGTGGATAAATCTACTCAGGTATTTCCGTTGTGCGGCCTTCTTGCACGGCAAGCATTTTACAGGACAAGCAGTGGACGCGATTTCTAACTGTAGGAGGACCTCCTCTTCGCTAAATTATGCTGCTAAGTGGAAGGTCTTTTGTCAGTGGTGTAGGGATCATTCTGTAGATATTTATGATCCCTCCATTCCAGACATTGCAAATTTTCTAGTCTACTTGTTTGATGAGATCAAACTGCAGCCTGTTACCATTAAGGGCTATAGGTCTATGCTATCCGATACCTATGCACACCATGATAGTTTACTGATTGGATCTAATGTCTCTTTATCTAAGTTAGTAAGAAACTTTTCGATAAATAGACCTAGAACCCTTAGATTAATTCCTTAGTGGAATTTAGCTTGGGTTCTTCTTAAGCTAAAAGAAACGCCTCTTAACACGGTGGACTTCAAATTCTTATCTTATAAGACTGCTTTTCTCTTAGCCTTCTCTTCGGCTGGAAGAGTCAGTTAGCTTCATGCACTATCTGTGGATGATTCTCACTATCGTAGCGTTGGTAATACTATTACCTTCACTACTAATGTTGGATTTTTGGCTAAAAATCAGGCTCCTAATAAGTATCCGGAACCTATTGTTATTAAGGCTCTTCCATCTTCAGACGGGCATAGGCGTTTACTCTGTCCTGTTAGAGCTATACATATTTATAAATGTAGATCTGAGTTCATCAGAAAGAGATGTAAGCGTTTCTTTCTGTCTCTGATGCCTAATAGAAAGGACATTATGGTCCATTCTATTGCTAGGTGGATTCAATTAACTATCCGTACTGCTTATGGCAAATTATCTTCAACTCAGCAGTCTGTGCTTAAGATTTCAGCTCATGAAGTAAGAGCTCTATCAACATCTTGGGCTTACGCTAATAGTGTTGCTATTACAGATCTAATGAAGGCTGCATATTGGTCTCAGCCTTCCACTTTCACAAATTTTTATCTCAGAAATATTGAGTCCATTTCTGGAGATCTGCATTGTTTAGGTCCGTTATCAGTTGCTCAGAATGTCATCCACTAAACAGTTGCAACTATAGTTATGTAGGTTTTCTGTTCCGGCAGTGACTCTGTCGTGCTGCCCTCTTCGCTCTGGAGTATTTGATCCAGGGCAAGGGGAAGGTGGGGTGGGGGGAGGGTGGGGGGGTGGAGGAGGGTGTTCCCTTAGGTCACCTGCTTTATAGTGAAAAGCAAGGGAATACCTCCCCTGGAGTCAGTAATTCCGAGTTGGTACCGGGATGGTTTTAAAGTGTAAAGCTAATGTTTACTCATCTATGTAATATTTTTAAAGTGCAGCTCGGTGTGAAGCATTTGTATATGTCATGTGTCACACGGGCATTAATATACAATCCTCGGACACTTTTAATGAGTATAAAGAGTCTCATTTCTCTGGACTTCCTTTATTTATTGGCTTTCCTTTAAAAATAATTAGTATAACGGGTTATACTGGATGTTAATAGAGATCATTGATGTTATTGTGCCCAATTGCAGAGTGGTGTTGTGTCTTTCTTTTTTGATGCAAATAAGAAAGATGCATGTAAAGCCTATCTCTCCTTTTCTCCTCAAGGGGATATTTCTGTTATATGTAGTTGAGCCTATTAGATTTTCCTTTATGTCCTAGGACCTCCAACCTTTTTACTATTCAGCTAAGTCTGGGTCATTAGTACAGTATAAAAATGTTAAAAAATTTATAGTAATTTATATATTTTTATTACCTGCGTCGCCAGTGGCAGAGAAGGTCTAGTAACCGCTCAACTCTGTCCGTCCGTCCGTCTGTCCGTCCATCAGTCCATCTGTACGTCCGTCAGTCCGTCTGAAAGTTTTCTTGGCTTCTATGAAAGGGAATGATTTTATATTTGGTATGTTGCTTCATAATGATGAGTTGTATCGTGTATCTAATTTTCAGGTCAATTGCATGCAGCGACGCAGGTCCAGACCCGGTATTGGTCTTGGCTTGTTTATACTTACAAATGACCCAGGCGGCGATGGCCCTCCCATGAGTTGTGAACTCGTACCTCCCCGCTGAGTGCATAACGCTTACCAGGCACTGGTTGTAAGAATAACAATTAGCAGGAATTTCGAGGACCATATAGGACATGCAATCAGTTTTTGATGCAAATTTTGGGGATTGAGGGGCAAAATTTGTGTTTGGCCCTAAATATTTAAGAGTTAGCACCAGCTTAGTCTGGGTCATTGGGAAGTATAAAAAATATATAAATTACTATAAATTTTTTAACTCTTAGCTCAACTTGACAAAGTCAAGCTGAGCTATTGCCATCACTTCTCATCCGTCGGCGTACGTACATTAGTACGTTAGTATATTAGTACATTAGTACGTACATCCACAATTTCCTTTGGCACACCTCACAGGTCGCATTTATGATCAGATCGCTTTGAAACTTGGAATGCTTGTTTGGGGTGACCTCTAGATGGGAGCTGTCGATTTTCTTCAATTTCCGTCAAAAAATGTTGCCGCAGCCAACCTTCTTAGAACTCAGTTTAGTCAGACCACATATTTCCCTTTGGCACACCCTACAGGGCACGTTTATGATTGGATTGCTTTGAAACCTGGTATGCTTGTTTAGGGTGACCTCTAGATGGGAGCTATCGATTTTCGTCAATTTCGGTCAAAAAATGTTGCCACGGCCAACGTTCTTAGAACTTAGTTTAGTCAGCCCTCAATATTTCCCTTTGGCACAGCCTACAGGGCACATTTATGATCAGATTGCTTTGAAACCTGGTATGCTTGTTTGGGGAGACCTTTAGATGGGAGCTATCGATTTTCTTCAATTTCCGTCAAAAAATGTTGTCGCGGCAAACGTTCTTAGAACTTAGTTTAGTCAGAAGATCTCAATATTTCCATTTGGCACACCCTACAGGGCACATTTATGATTGGATTGCTTTGAAACCTGGCATGCTTGTTTGGGGTGACGTCTAGATGGGAGTTATCAATTTTCTTCCATTTCCGTCAAAAAAAGTTGCCATGGCCAACGTTCTTAGAACTTAGGTTAGTCAGACCTCAATATTTCCCTTTGGCACACCCTACAGGGCACATTTATGATTGGATTGCTTTGAAACCTGGTATGCTTGTTTGGGGAGACCTCTAGATGGGAGCTATCGATTTTCTTCTGTTTCCGTCAAAAAATGTTGCTGCTGCCAACGTTCTTAGAACTTAGTTTAGTCAGACCTCAATATTTCCCTTTAGCACACCCTACAGGGTACATTTATTAGCTCAACTTGACAAAGTCAAGCTGAGCTATTGCCATCACTTCTCGTCCGTCGGCGTATGTATGTATGTACGTACACATCCGTACGTTAGTACGTACAGAACGTCCACAATTTCCTTTTGCACACCTCATAGGTCGCATTTATTTTCATTTCCTTTAAAAAATTATTGTCGTTTTCACCAGCCTTTGAACTTACTGCATTTGTGTAGCAACTTATCGCTTTTGCACTCTCTGCAGGGTATATTTATGAATTTCCATAAAAAAAAACAAAAAACATTGCCACAAGCAATGACATTCAAACTTAGTGCATCTGTGCATTAACATCTTCCTTTGGCATGCCTCAGAGGGTGCATTCATTATCAGGCTGTTTTGAAACTTTGTATGCTTATGCAGGATGACAAAGATAGGAGCTATTGATTTTCTTCTCACTTCCATCAAAATCTGTTGCTGTTAGCAGCAGTCTTTGAATTTATTGCATTTGTGCATCAACATTCCTCTTTGACATGGCCTACAGGCCACATTTATCAGGATTTTTTTTTTAACTTGGTGTGCACATTGGGCGAGACCTTTAGATAAGAGCTATTGATTCATTTCTGTGAAAAAAGTTGCCATTTACAATAAACTCTGAACTTACTGCATTTGTGTATCAACATTCTTCCTCTAGCCAGTCTTACACACATTTATAAATTCAAGGATTACTCTTGAGGTTGTGCACACACAATGCTGTTTTGTTGAAATTTCACCAAATAACATTGGTACCATTGATCTTCAGTTTTGCCATTTCACTTGTAACTTACCAAGTTCAAGTTTGTTAAGTTGACCTACAGTGTCATTGACACTTTCATTACAATTTGTGGTCCACTGGTGATAAATTCATGGCCACTTACATTTTTATGTGTACTCATACTATGTATGGTACACATAATGCCGGCATCCGGGGTGATCATCTGTCGTTCGTCCATCCTTTCTCCATCCGTCTGTCCATCTGTCCATCCATCCGTCCATCTGTCCGTCCATCCGTCTGTCCGTCCGGCGTCCGTATCCATTTGTTTGGCATTCGATAACTTGAAAAATATTGCTTCGATTATCAAGTTACTTTATATTTGTGTTCAGGTTACTGATGTGCCAAGCTGTATAGTTTTTGGTGTAAATCGGATAATTTGATCCTGAGATATTAACCTTTTATCCTTCAAATTGAAAATTCCTCCAATCCCTTTGGCATTCGATAACTTGAAAAATATTGCTTCGATTATCAAGTTACTTTATATTTGTGTTCAGGTTACTGATGTGCCGAGCTGTATAGTTTTTGGTGTAAATCTGGTATTTTGATCCTGAGATATTAACCCTTTATCCTTCAAATTGAAAATTTCTCCAATCCCTTTGGCATTCGATAACTTGAAAAATATTGCTTGGATTGTCAAGTTATTTTATATTTTGGTTCAGGTTACTGATGTGCCGAGCTGTATAGTTTTTGGTGTAAATTGGATAATTTGATCCTGAGATATTAACCCTTTATCCTTCAAATTGAAAATTCCACCAATCCCTTTGGCATTCGATAACTTGAAAAATATTGCTTGGATTGTCTAGTTACTAAATTTATATTTGTGTTCAGGTTACTGATGTGCTGAGCTGTATAGTTTTTGGTGTAAATCTGTTATTTTGATCCAGAGACATTAACCCTTTATCCTTCAAATTGAAAATTTCTCCAATCCCTTTGGCATTCGATAACTTGAAAAATATTGCTTGGATTGTCCAGTTACTTTATATTTGTGTTCAGGTTACTGATGTGGCAAGCTGTATAGTTTTTTGTGTAAATCTGATAATTTAATCCTGAGATATTAACCCTTTCAGCTGTATAGTTTTTGGTGTAAATCGGATAATTTGATCCTGAGATATTAACCCTTTATCCTTCAAATTGAAAATTCCTCCAATCCCTTTGGCATCCGATAACTTGAGAAATATTGCTTGGATTATCAAGTTACTTTATATTTGTGTTCAGGTTACTGATGTGCCGAGCTGTATAGTTTTCGGTGTAAATCTGTTATTTTGATCCTGAGATATTAACCCTTTATCCTTCAAATTGAAAATTTCTCCAATCCCTTTGGCATTCGATAACTTGAAAAATATTGCTTGGATTGTCAAGTTATTTTATATTTGTGTTCAGGTTACTGATGTGCCGAGCTGTATAGTTTTTCGTGTAAATCTGATAATTTAATCCTGAGATATTAACCCTTTATCCTTCAAATTGAAAATTTCTCCAATCCCTTTGGCATTCGATAACTTGAGAAATATTGCTTGGATTGTCAAGTTATTTTATATTTTGGTTCAGGTTACTGATGTGCCAAGCTGTATAGTTTTTGGTGTAAATTGGATAATTTGATCCTGAGATATTAACCCTTTATCCTTCAAATTGAAAATTCCACCAATCCCTTTGGCATTCGATAACTTGAAAAATATTGCTTGGATTGTCTAGTTACTTTATATTTGTGTTCAGGTTACTGATGTACTGAGCTGTATAGTTTTTGGTGTAAATCTGATGATTTGATCCAGAGATATTAACCCTTTATCCTTCAAATTGTAAATTCCTCCAATCCCTTTGGCATTCGATAACTTGAAAAATATTGCTTGGATTGTCAAGTTACTTTATATTTGTATTCAGGTTACTGATGTACTGAGCTGTATAGTTTTTGGTGTTAATCTGTTATTTTAATCCTGAGATATTAACCCTTTATCCTTCAAATTGTAAATTCCTCCAATCCCTTTGGCATTTGATAACTTGAAACATATTGCTTGGATTGTCAAGTTACTTTATAATTGTGTTCAGGTTACTGATGTGCTGAGCTGTATAGTTTTTGGTGTTAATCTGATAATTTGATCTGGAGATATTAACCCTTTATCCTTCAAATTGAAAATTCCTCCAATCCCTTTGGCATGAGATAACTCAAAAAATATCAATCCGATTGTCATGTTACTTTATATATTTATTCAGGTTACTGATGTGCTGTGCTGTATAGTTTTTTATGTAAATCTGATAATTTTTGATCCAGAGATATTAACCCTTTATCCATTAAATTGGACCCTCCTCCAATCCATTTCTTTTCAACCTACTCACAATTGTTTACAAATGGCTGTAACATAAGTGCAAGCCCTACTTCGGAACTAACTCAAGCTTTTAGAATCTTTTCCAAATGAGTTGGAAAAGTACTAGAGTGCAAAAGCACGAAAAAGATCGAAAAAAGGGCCAAGCGAGACCAGCGCTTGAAATTACAGGTACTCTCTCTGCACACCTCTTGCGTTTACCGAGCGCATGCGCAACAACTGTGACGTCAATTCCTTTATTTTCCGTCATTGTACATGGTTGGAAATTTTTGTGACTCGTGCTAAATTATGCTGTTTATTCTTCGTGAACAACTTATTCTACATATTTAGTGTGCTAGTGGATTGTATCCTTTTATCAAGCTACCAAGTTATTATTATTTAATGTTAATTTGTATTTTTATTGCTTGTCTCTTCACACTTTATCTTGTCTTTCCCCCACGTGTGAACACGACCTTAGTGCTGTTTTCCGTCGGCGGGAAGCTTGATTATTATTTTGATATAATGCCTAAGACTATTCCTTGTACCTCTTGTTTGCAGGTGAAACATGTGGACGACTCTCATGCCACATGTGTCACTTGCAACAATTGCACTCAGGCCCCATCATGTGGTATTTGTGGGGTTTGGTCCTCTAAATTCTGGGCTTCTGTGAACAAGGTGGTTCTTTCCAGAGCTAGAACCCCTCGTTCTCGGGGTAAGGGTAGCCGTGCTGTAGCAGACATTTCTGCTGGTGCACGTGGTGACTCTGTCACACAGGATTCGGATCTGCCTTCTGTGGCGAGTTCCTCTGCAACTGTTGGCGGTGTTAGTTCAGTGATACCTGACGAGGAGACCGTGGTCTGTTTGTCTTCTGATGTCACTATTGAGGCATCTGTTTTCGTTGAGAGCTTTTCCGAGGTCAACTCGGTGACCCTCTCCGATCTGCCTCCTACACCATCGACCGTTGTTGATGAAGTTGCTACTCCAGATCCTATTCTGTCTGTTGGTGGCTCTTCCATCTCCTCTGGGGATGGTCTACAGTCTCGGGGGACCGAGGCTGTATCTGCTGGTGTGTCTGTGTGTTCTCAGCCTCCCCAGCCTCGCAGTGGGGCTGTGCGGGTTTGCTGTCTGCTCCGTCTCATCTGGCTAGGTTTGCTCCTAGTCGGTTGAGCCGGCCCGTCGCTTCGGCAGCGATTCCTCGTCCCTCGAGTGAATCAATTATCGTTCCACCTTCCCCTGCTAGTGTGCTGCCCAGCGGGAGGTGTTGGGACGTTGGCATCCAGGGCCTGCTGTTCGGCAGCGGTCAGTGACAGCCCCTGTTAGCTGTCACTCTCGGAACCTTCCTCCGGTGATTCCTCACTGTGTTCCGAGTCTGGGTGTCTATCGATGCTTGCTGTCGGTCTCAGAGGATAGGCAGTTGGGGCCGTCTGCTGCGCAGAGGCCAATGACAGGTTCCTGTCATTCTTGGGACAATCCTCCGGTGTCTTCTCACCGTGTCCTAGGTCCAGCTACCGATCGACGTGCGCCGTCGGTCTCTTTAGAGGATTCGCAGGCAGGACCTTCTGTTTCGCAGAGGTCAGTGATGGCCCCTGGGCGTCACAATCGGGACTATCCTCCGGTGTCTTCTCACCGTGTCGCTATTCTGTCTGCCTCTTCTGAGGATTTGGGTTCTTCTACCAGAAGGGTCCATTGGGAGGACACTCCGTCGGGCGATTCTGCTGCGACGGATTCTCAGGGTGACCTGCGCCAGGCCGTTTTGGCGCTCACCCGGTTGCTTTCTGGCAACCCTCAAGTTGGCCTCCCTGTGCCTCCTGAGGCACAACCTCCTTTGGTCGGTCGCCGAGCTGTCTCGCCTGGCCCCTTGGATACTGCACAGTATTCACAGGAAGTTTCTGCTGGTCAGCCCGAGTTGGGCTACGTCTCCTCTGCTATGGAGGATGACGAGTATCTTGAAGGTGATGGTCCCCCCTCATCAGTCTTGGGGCAGGCTTTGGATTTCGTCTTTGGCTTATTGCCGGACGTTCAACCTTCCGACCAGCCTTCTGTGACCATCCGGCCGTGGTCCACTGTGGAGCGCGGTAACCCTGTTGAGCCTTCTAGCTCAGGGGCTTTGCGTCCTCTGCAATCGCCTCAGGTTGTTCTAAGGCCCTCAAGGGTTCCTTCTTTTCTAGAGCTGATGCCTTTCTGCCTCCATCGCGGTTTCGTGTGTACGATTCCGTCTCTCCACCAGTCTTCCAAGGGATGACTACTGTAGATGAGGATTCTTCTTCCCTCGGGTTGACTAAGCCTAAGTCGGCAGTTCTCCCGATGTTGGTAGTTGAGTCTATGGTGGGCCTGTCCCGAGAGATGCTGGTTATGTTATCTCTCGCGGACCATGTCGTCGCTGCTTTGGCTGAATATTTTCCACCAGGGGAGTTTGATGATGCTCAGGCACCTTTTCGCGTTTTGTCACAGGCTCTTATGAACCTGACACACGCTCACACCTGTAACACGGCTAATTTGGAGCTGGCACGCCGGGATGCGGTGTTGGATTCTTTACCATCCCTTCCTTCTGAGCAACGTGCTGTTCTGAGGTCTGCCTCTTTGGTGGGACCTCAGTTGTTCCATGGTTCCGTGGAAGCTGTTTGTGGCGAAGTTCTTCGTCATTTGAAGGACCAGCTTTTGCTGAGACAGCTTGACCAACCTGCTGCTGCGGGTGGGGATCGTTCCAGGCCCGCCAAGTGTGCTGCTGCATCTGCCTCGTCGGCGACGTCGGCTACGCCTTCGGCTCCGTCTGCTCCTTCTGCTCATAAGAAGCGCCGACGTGGCCAGACTTGCTGGCAGCCGCAGGCTGGAAAGTCTCAGGACTCTGTCACTTCCCGAGGTGGTTTCTCCTCTCGGGGGCCTTGTCGAGGCCGCAAGTGAAGGTTCTCACCTCGATTCGCCTCCAGTCGGGGGAAGGCTGTCGCTGTTTTACGACCGTTGGACAGAGTTAACGTCGGACTCTTGGGTCCTCGACGTCATTCAATCCGGTCTGCGACTGTCCTTCCATCGGCACCCCAGTTTATCTCGGGTGACCCTTCCGACTCAGGTCCCTTCCGATTCTCTGCGTCGGGACCTTCTGGTGCAGGAGATCGACAATCTCCTCACCAAAGGGGCGATCGAGGTGGTCAGGAACACCCTTTCACCGGGGTTTTACTCGAGACTTTTCTTGGTGCCGAAGAAAAACGGCCAATATCGTCCTGTCATCGATCTGAGTACCCTGAACGAGTACATCATAGCTCCTCGTTTCAGTATGGAGCCTTTCCGGTCGGTTCGACGTTCAGTTCATCAGGGCGATTTTGCGGCCAGTATCGACCTGAAGGATGACTACTTCAATGTACCCATTCATCTGGCGTCACGGAAATACCTTCGGTTCTCGTTTCGGGATCAAGTTTTTCAATTCAGAGCTCTCCCGTTCGGTTTGAACCTGGCTCCTTGGGCCTTCACCCGACTGATGTCACAGATGATTGCTTTCC
Organism: Pictodentalium vernedei; assembly: GCA_031216915.1. Taxonomy (NCBI): domain Eukaryota; kingdom Metazoa; phylum Mollusca; class Scaphopoda; order Dentaliida; family Dentaliidae; genus Pictodentalium; species Pictodentalium vernedei. The sequence goes on from CM062291.1 coordinate 82,533,386, forward strand.
ACCGCACTCAGTCGGCAGTGACTTCGTCAGCCTACCTAAACGACATCCTCCAACGGCACCACGATACTGCTGTTCTGGAGTTCGATGTCCGGCAGTTTCTTTGCCTTCTAGCGTCGCTGGGTTTCAGAGTCAATCGCGAGAAGTCGGATCTTCTTCCTTCTCAGCGATTCCGTCATTTGGGGATGGATTTCGACACTCTTCACAATGTAGTGTCGGTCCCCCAAGTTCGGGCGACGATTCTTTCCGCCTTGACTCGGGACCTGCTTCAATCTTCCTCGGTCTTGGCCAGGACTTTCCTTCGGATGCTGGGCCTTTGCGGTTCGGTGACAGATCTCATTCCGCTCGGTCGCTTGTTTGTCCGACCTCTCCAACACTTCCTGTTGGATCATTGGCGTCCGAATGTAGATCCGCTGGACTTGGAACTCACTATTCCTCGGTCTCTGCTTTGTCACCTCCGCCCTTGGGCAAATATTCCCTGGCTTACACAGGGTGTTCCGTTGGATCTTCCTTTGGCCGATCGCATCCTTACTACGGATGCCAGCGATCGGGGCTGGGGTGCGACGTTGGATCCTCTCGGTCTGTCTACTCACGGAGAGTGGGACAGCGAGCAAGTGGGCCTTCATATCAACCAGAAGGAGCTCCTTGCTCTTCTGTTGAGTTTTCGGCTTTGGATCCCTCATCTGTCGGACCATGTTGTCCTACTTCTTTCGGACAATTCGACAGTAGTGGCCTACATACGGAATCAAGGAGGCACACATTCGATTTCCATGTATCGGCTGTCTCGGGATCTTCTTCTGTTGGCGCGGGATGTGAACGCTCGGGTGTCCATTCGACACATAACCGAGTGTCTCAACGTCCTAGCAGGCTCCCTGTCCCGATGCGACAGTGTCCTTCCAACCGAATGGATGCTACATCGGTCGGTGTTTCAGGCGATTTGTGAGCAGTGGGGCCGTCTTCAAGTCGACCTTTTCGCTACTCGTTGGAATCATCAGGTCGAGACCTTTGTGTCCCCTTGTCCAGATCCTCTGGCATTTGCAGTAGACGGTCTGTCTCTGGACTGGACAGGTTGGATCGGCTATGCCTTTCCTCCTGCACCGATTCTTCCTCAAGTATTAGCGAAGATTCGCGCTTGCAGTTGCAGGATCATTCTGATCACACCCCTGTCTCCACAGAGGGTGTGGATCAATCTGCTGCGGCCTCTATTGGCCGATCGACCAATTCGTCTACCTCTACGTCGCGATCTTCTTTCACAGGGTCGTCCCAGGAAGTATCACAACAACCTGGCGGGCATGTCCCTTCATGCCTGTCTTTTATCAGGTCCAGTCTCCGACGTAGAGGTTTTTCGAGACGATCAGTGGAGTGCATTTCTGCATCGCGGCGACATTCCACTGGAATGACTTATGCCGCCAAGTGGAAGGTTTTCTGCCGCTGGTGTTCAGATCACAATGTGAATTACCGTGATCCGTCAATCACTCAAATTGCGGATTTTCTGGTTTTTCTTTTTGACTCAAAGGGCCTCCAGCCTATTACGATTAAGGGCTATCGGTCTATGCTCTCTGATACTTTCTCTTATGTGGGAAAGCGGGGCATCGGTCGTAATCTTTTTCTCTCCAAACTTATTCAGCACTTTTCTTTGAAGAGGCCTCGAGTTTTGCGTCTTACACCCAAGTGGAACTTGGCATGGGTGTTGCACTGTTTGGAGGGGGCGCCATTCGAGCCTTTATCTGAGACCGACATGCGTTTTCTCACCTATAAGACGGCTTTTCTTCTAGCGTTTGCTTCTGCTCGTCGAGTCAGTGAGCTTCATGCGCTATCTGTTCATTCTGCCTTCTTCCGAAATGAGGCTAACAGTGTCACCTTCACTACTGATTGCTCTTTTCTGGCTAAGAATCAACTTCCTGATTCAGTACCTCCTCCCATCTGCATTCGGGCTCTCCCTGCTGTAGATGGCCGGGGGCCTCTTCTTTGTCCTGTTCGTGCGATCAAGACTTACATTACTCACACTCAGTTCATTAGGAGGGGTCGGAAGAGATTCTTTCTGTCTCTCATTCCTAAGAGGCAGTCTATCTCTTCCCATTCTATTTCCAGGTGGATCTGTCTTGCAATCAAGCTGGTTTATTTTCGCTTGTCTGCGTCGGATCTTGTTTCGAACCGGCTTAATGCTCATGAGGTTCGTGCCATTTCTACATCCTGGGCGTTCTCCAATTCTGTTTCGCTCCGTGATGTTATGAATGCGGCTTACTGGAGAAATGCTTCTACCTTCTCCTCCTTTTATCTCCACCACCTTCAGCAGCAATCTGAGGACCTTTATTCTTTAGGCCCTCTCGTTGCTGCTCAGGCTGTTGTGCACCCTCGGTAAAATTGTTTTTGTCGTGGTTGCGCTTCGCTCAGCCTTGTTCTTTTCAGGTGCCTTCTCTCTATCTTCTTTACAGGTTTTCGTTTTTGTTCTCTGCCATCCTTGCTTTCGTTCTGCTACTCTTGTTGGTATTGGTTATGTGATTCACCTCCTCCTATTGTTTATTCAGCCATTTGTAAACAATTGTGAGTAGGTGAAACGGAGGCCCACCCTCCTTGGGGATATCTTTGATATTGAAGCCTCCCCGCTAAATCACAAACTTCTCGTTGGCGGAAATACGGAATTGACGTCACGGTTGTTGCGCATGCGCTCGGTAAACGCAAGAGGTGTGCAGAGAGAGTACCTGTAATTTCGAGCGCTGGTCTCGCTCGACCCTTTTTTCGATCTTTTTCGTGCTTTTGCACTCTAGTACTTTTCCAACTCGTTTGGAAAAGATTCTAAAAGCTTGAGTTAGTTCCGAAGTAGGGCTTGCACTTATGTTACAGCCATTTGTAAACAATTGTGGTAGGTATGTTAAGAAACAAAATTTACTAAAAAATTTTAATTTCTATATGTACCCATCCCTTGTATGGTGTACATAATGTTGGCATCCGTGGTGGCCCTCCATCATACAGCTTTCTACTAGTTGCGCGTATGGGTACACATCTGACGATTTCATCGGCCTATTTTTTAGTTTAATAGGATTTTAAATGTGATAATTGTCGTCCATTGATGTGCAAAAAATAAAACTTCTGACACATCTCAAGAATTTCAAAACTGTGTCACTGTGAATAATGTTCAGAAAATCAGCAATTAAACAATGAAACAGAAGTAACAATAATGGTTGAGACTTGTATTGAAAACCCAAGTGATGGAGTATAGAATGCTTCAAGTAGTTAAGTGCTTTAGCCCATGTGCTGTATCAGTTCTCATAGTCAGGTATGGTACCACATCATAAAGAGTTTGTCTTCTGTGAAAGTGCTTCACATTATCTTTTAATTTGGTCCAATTATAATTTATAGGAAGGTGCCTTTAAGCACTATAAATTGTAACAAAGCAAAGGATATTATTTAAAAAAATGACAATCAAAAATAACTTAGCATTCTGCCAGTTAAAATACATACTGGAAGTGGGGTGGATGGGATATTTCTGTCGGGGTAAAGCAAAGGAATAGGAACCAACACCAGTAATTATCTAATTCAGGAACATTAAGTCTGTGTTGAAAGATGAAAAGAGGAATGGGGGGGGGGGGGGGGGCTATCTGCTAGAGCTATTTTCCTCTTCAAGGACACAACGGTTTGAGAGTCTGTGAATCAGATTAATGGATAAAAGGTTTCTTGGCAAACATAAAGTATGAATGTTCAGCATCCTTACAGGGTGCACTTCAAGATCCACAATTCAGAATATACATTTGATTTTTGTTTGCAGCATCATTTGTAGGTTCTGCATCAAGTCCCTGAGTTGATACTTGAGCTTTCTCTGGGAATCAGAATTTTAACTTCGTCCAATATACAGACAATTCTTAAAAAATCTTTTTCTTCAGTTTCACTACATTAAAGCCTGTCGTGAGAGACCATCTGACTTGAGAGAACACTGTGGCCATGTACCGATTGGTTTTGCTCTGTAATGGACCTGCTTTGAGAGACTGGAAAACCAATTTTTGGCAATTTCAGAGTATTAAAATCATTTAGGATCAATGCAATGCGTATAGTAATCAATAGTTCAAAAATGTAACCAGGACATTTGCCCAACAATGAAATCGTCAGTCAAGACAACTGTCCCCTGAAATATTAATATCTGAAATCATACACATGCATGACAAATATCTCTCACTTTAGATTATCTGAAAACAAAAGTAATTGGCTTTCAAATTGTATTGTTATTCAGTTGTATAACTCTTTAAGTCTGAGAATTTTTTTTTATCAAGATCTCTGTGAAAAGATAAAGATTATTGTTGAAAAAACATGGATTTCTTTTACTCAAAGTGTGGCTGAAATTATTTGCTATTAAAACAAAACCTGACAGACATAAAAACATTGACTTTTTAAGATATAACTGTAAATTATTATATAAAAATAGCTCATTTGAAAATATTGATACAAAGAGGAGAACACTTTGTTTGGTTTTCTTTTCTCTTCTTCCCTTAAATTTTCTATAGCACAACATTATATTCTGACTCGCCTCCATGGTGGGACTCAAACCTCTACCATCGCTAAGCAGGAACCGAATAGAGCCCACTCTCGAATAGTCTTAATGGCATTGAGGGATTGATTATTGACAATCTATCACTCCAACATGAACTGCCGGGAATTCTAACCGCATGCATACCCCCTCAGACCCCATTTGAGGCAATAGCAAAGCTTGGCCTGTGTGATCCAAGTGAAATAAAAAAAGGTTAACCAGGTCGCAAGGGATTTGTAAATCCCACATCGTCCCTGCGTGCCTTCGGTGCGCTAAAACCTTTCATTCATTCATTCAAAAATAGCTCATTTGAAACTATTGACATAAAGAGGAGAACACTTTGTTTGTATAAAGTAAGAAATAACTATTTTGGATGGACCAGCCCCTTCACATCATTATCTCAAAATGTTTTTCAGTATATGTACATTTAATTGTAATTTATTAAACAGTGCCTTTGACTTGGCACAATATTTAGGCTATTCATTTAAAAATCTTGTTAAAATCAACCAGGCAAAATCTTTTGATAATCAGTGTGCAGAGGCATTAGAGGAGTCAGATTAAAGTTTGTTCAAATCAAGGCCTAAGGTTCATAATTGGGCTCTCTTTGGCACTGCTTTTATTACCCCCCTCCCCCCACCTCTCCCCCTTCCCCACAATAAAAATTAGTTGGTCCGATGGGGGTGGGAAGTGAGTGGTGGGGGCATTGGGTGCCTTTGTTGTCTTTCAATTTGAAGTAAATTTTGAAGGGTTTTGAGTGATTTTTAGCAAAATTGAAAAAAACAAAATTCAACCTACAGACCCTTCTCCCAAATTCCACCTCTACCTCAACTCCCCTACCTAAATTACATTTATGAGATAAACATGTAGATGGTGAATGTGACTTTAGATCCTCAACTTTCTTAGGTGAGCAATTAAGACCTCTTGGTGTTTTTTTTATCCACGCAAATTCAGTTTGAAGATACTGAATTTTCACCATATCAACACATTAGTATCTAATGAGATGTTATCTTTGTTGAGATAAAACAAAATGGTTAGCAAATTATAAAGACTATTAAAAATGATATCATGATAAATTTATTTCCTCCTCTATGTAGTTATTTCTGGTAATGTTTGTTTTTACAGAAAGTCATCGGCAGACATTTTGTTTACGGAATTTGCCAGATATTTCATTCTACTCAGGTAAGTGTTATGTCAAAAACTAGAATAAAAGATCTGTCTGTGATACATAACCATTCAAACCCATCCATTGTCACACTTACCCCTGAAAGGTTCATTTTTAAAAGTTGTGGGTTCATTCAGTACTCAGTACAAAAAAGCACTTTATAATATGCAATCCTCAATGCATGTGCTTTCAAATTACAATGACAATGTAAACTTGATAAGGGAAACAGAATGAATCAGCTAACTAGCTCCAATTGAAAAGTTTGCAAAATATCTGGTATCCTCAGAATGTTGTCTGTTCCAAAATCATGGAACTCGTTCTCACAGAATATCCCAAATATTAGTGTCGCAGAACAAGATTCACAGGAAGTGTAATGAGGAAATGGGGTGGGATATTCATTGCCAGGTGATTATTAGATTATATTAAAGAGAGGGTTAGTGTGCTGATATGTGAAACTGGGAGAACAGAATAACATTGAACAGATTGTTTCACGTTTTTTTAAGGAGAGAAAGATCGTGGGAGGGAACAAGATTTGGAGAGCCCATAGTAATTGAGGCCTCATATGAGAAGTGTGACAAACCAGTGGATGGCCCACAAGAGTTTTTATTATCCTGTTGCCATTTTAAAAGTAAACTTTTGTATTTTTATACTGTACCCAATGACCCAGGCATAGCTGGTGCTAACTCTTAAATATTCAGGGCCAAACACAAATTTTGCCCCCAATCCCCAAAATCTGCATCCAAATCAAAAAAACTAATGTCCTATATGGTCCTCCACATTTTGCCTACTGCGCATGCGCAGTGTTAAGGAAGTACCGAAATTGGCGCCAAAGCCTCATTTCTTTGTTTGGCCCTTCTGTCAGTAACATCTCTCTGACTTCTGTGCTTATAATCTCAGTTAAAATGATGCCAGACACAATATCATGATGGAAATGGTGGATCCAAGGAAGCAAAAAGAGGATGAGAGGAAGAAACAGTGGATGGATGTGTTCAGGGCTGTAACTTATAATTTTTTAAACAAAATTATTTCATATTCCCTAATTTCGGGGCATGGGCCTGACGTTTCATTCTTGCTATGAAATCTCCACTGTTTGTTAAGTGTTTCCTCTCTCCCTTTCCTTGAAACCCCCCTAGTTAATCTCCCATGCTTTCGGAATAATTTTTTGAAATTTTTTTTCTGGAAAATTTCTTGGGAGTTAACTTAGTTACAGAATGTTTATTCTGTTATCCCCATGGTTACGTCCTCATTCTTTGATTATTTAGGCGTTGTTAGTCATGCATCTACCATCTGATGTATTTCAGTTTCTTCGGATGAAGATTCTGTTTTCACATCGGATAGTTTTTAAGAATCTGTTACTGACATCGGGCTGGGTTTATCAGTGCCTGGAGTCTTGTTTCCGTTTTTTATTATTATTTGTTTACGTTGACAACTGTTACTTTCCTTAAGTAATTTCTTGTCATCTGTTACGATATATATGTAGTCAGATACATTAATTTACTCCATAAGTGTTACATTAAATTTTTAGATGGTTTAAAAAATTTTTGTCCACACTTAGGCTTTTTTAGGATCCATTTGGGCTCATTGTTCCCATTGGGAACTTGGGCTCATGTCAAAATTTTTTCTAAAATTTTTTTTTTTTGAATTATTTTTCGAAATTTTGATATGGATTGTATTATTTCATGTGTCTTTGTATTATAAAGGTTAGTGCAAGTACTACAGCTTTATAAATGATGAAAGAATTTTGTTCAAATTGTAATTCGAGGAAGTCTTCCTCGGATTCTCATACTCATTGTGTCTGCTGACTGTAGTCATTGTACTCGTACTAACTCTTGTTCTGTTTGTGCCAATTGGGATGACAAACATTGGAGACGTGTGTCAGGGTACATTTTTTAGTGATGAGAGATTGATGCCTGTTCTCTCACCACAAGGCCACTCAAGTTTTTCAGTTTGTTTTACAGAGGAACAAGAACAGGGTGATGTTTCCGTGATGTCTTAAGGAAATGTGCTGTCATCATCGCAAACTAATGAGGAGCTAGCAGAAAAAGTGCTCAATGAAATTAGACAAGTGCCTAGGTCCCAAAAGGGATTTACGGCCTTGTCACCAGCTAGGTGAACCGGCGGTTGCATCACCCCTCAAATGGGTGTGTGGCGTCTGGTAAGTCCGTTGTGAGAGGAATATGGGTGTTGCGAGCACTATAATCACGGATGACGCACACCCTGCGATGGCGGAACGGAGGATGGAAAGGAGGAAGCCACTCAGTTTGGTAGTAAGCTCGTTCAGGTCTTCACAGACTGCGAGTGAGAGAGGCTACAACAGCATCTGGGACCAGATGTTGGTGTTCATAACATTTGTCAGTCGGAGCATACGTCCACACCTCCTGTTCGGGACGCTCAGTCGTATAGACAGACGGCCTTGGCTAGTCTATCGGCTTCCTCTTCCACACATCAGCACACACGACCGCACCTTGGCTTCATGACCTCAGATATCCAGCCTGCTTCGCCGACAAAGGATTCCATGTCGCTTAGGTCACGCCATCCAGTAGCCAAGGATTCGAGGCCTCATCAGTTGGGACGTTCACATAAAAGAATTATGTTGGACACACCGTCTCAGGAGCTTCCAGTGGCTAAGCAACAGAAGACCGCTGCTCCACAGGCCTCCGTGATGGACTTGCTATCACAGATAGCACAGCTCATCGCAGCATCCCAACATCCTGCAACGATGAAGCTGGGTCGGTTCGTTCCTCTGCTAGGTCAGACAGGGATGACCGAGATTCTCATCTGGTCCACTTGGATGGAGAAAGGGAAATAATGGAGCTGGATTTTTCCATTCGGTAACAACATAAGGTGGCGATGGAGTTTATCCGTCAGAACCTTCCTGACATTGTTCCATCGGACCAGGTTGCTGCGACAGTGGATAAGAGACTGATAGCATCACTGGATACTGACTTCTTTGGCCGGGTTAGGGAAGATGTTCCTGAATATCCGGTCCAGCCCAGTAATGTCTCACGGACGTTTGAATTGCAGAATGACGCTATTTTTAATTTAGCCTCTAAGACAGGCAAAAACAGTTTCTTGTCACAAACTGCTCTACATCTGCCGTTCATCAATACTATTAATAGATTTGCAACGGCAGGACAGGGCATACCGAGAGTTCCTCTGCGTTTGGATAGTCAGGCCAGGAAGCAAATTGTTTTGAAAATTTTGCATAACAGTTTTTTCTTGATGGTCACAGCAGATGATGCGAAGCATCATCCGAACCGGGAAGCGGTTCGCTGGGGGTGAGCCCGAGAGGGGGTGTCCCCCTCTCGGTGGGGAGGGGAGGGGGTGGAGGTCCTCCCCCTGGACAATTTTAAATTTCAGAGGAAAGGAGATGCATTGTGGTTGATTCTGAGAGCATAAAAAAAATGTTACGTGATCAGATGAGAGAGGAATGAATCAACTTTATTAGGGATTCAGGCCTATGCGGGAAAGGTGCACCATTGCTCTCGTGCCCCTAAACGTGCCTGCAGTTAAAATAGGGCGAGCAATTTTATTCACGCCTCGATAATCATTTCGACGAGCACAACTCAGATTGCGAACACATCAGGGATGCCGCAAATTAGTTACTTCCAAAGTTGATCCTATTCTCTAAAATTTTAACGTTCACATTACCTCGGTTTTTCGATAAATAACCCCTTGAATCAAAAGAATAGTTGCTCCATCGATTTAGCTGACTGACTCAATATTTGGTAACAGACACAACTGCGCATGTGTTACTGTACAGGCTGTACACATGCGCAGTTGTGTCTTTTACCAAATATTGAGTCAGAGATTTCCCAAAACGTGTGCGCGTTTTTGGAAAATCCTGGTCAATATTTGGTAACAGGTGCAACTGCGCATGTGTACAGCACAATTGTCTCTTAGAGGGGGTCTGAACAAATGAATGACATTCACTCATTGATCGACCCAAAATGTGTAATATTGTTCGTGTCACCGTGTGTATATATGCATTTTCAACTCACTGCCCGCGTTACGGGCAGTGAGTTGAAAATGCATGTATACACACAAGCGGAGTGTCTTTGGTTTTGTCTCATGTAATTTGTAAACATCTTCTAATATGTAGTACTGTAATTAACTTAAGGTGAGCGAGCAGAGCCACTAAATGGTATTACAATTCACAACCACCGTGACTTATTATAGGTCATGGTTGTTGTGAATTGTAATACCATTTAGTGGCTCTGCTCGCTCAATGTGGCTTCAGACAATTACTACATACTACATGACCATGTTTACAAATTACATGAGACAGAACAATATTTCGTATTTTCGGTGAGAACATTTGGACGCATGAAAGTGAAAAAATGGATTGACCTAAATTGCTGTGAGGACGGGTAACGGGGTCATTACGTACCTTTCCCGTTCGTCTCCGGGTCGTTTCGAAAGCCGTACTTGGCTTTTTAATAATAAAGCTCCATTTGGCATTGAAGCGTGGCAATGCGGAATTTCCGAATGTATTGATCAGATGAGCAGTAAGTAGTCCATCATGTCCTCATCAGCAAGTAATGCATACCCAATGAATAACCTTTTTTAAAATTATTCATTTTCACTGTAGTGGTGGTGGTGGGGGGGGGGGGGGGGGGGGGGGTTTATATCACAGATCATGGTGCAACATTAGGTACCAAGCACAATCTTCAATGACTACCATCCATGCCATAATGAATGGTGATCAGGAAGTGGTGCCCCCAGACTGTGAATTGTCACCCAAAAAGCCACCATTTCAGAACCCCTACAAAAATTATGAAATGTGCCATCAAAATTTGATAGCACATTTCAATTTTTTTCTTGGGGGAGACCCCCCCCCCCCCCCCCCCCCCCCCCCGACCCCCCTTATTTGATGGATGAACAAGGTGACCTAAGTTTCAATTTAATTCAGAGAAATGAAATAGATATCAAGAATGATTAATTTATTGTTCAATGTTCCAGCTGAATGTCTGATTTGGCCCCTCAATTTTCTGTATCAACAGTTTATATGTATGTAATAAAACACATTATGAATTGTCATCATCATTATTGTATGTATTGACAATTTTGTAATAAACACTTTAATTTATTTATGAAATTGAATTGTCATCATCATTATTGTCTCTTTCTTTCTTTTTCCTGGGCCCATATGGAGCTACATTAGGGTGACGCCTCTTTGAGAAAAATTTCCTTCCATATGGTGTTGCATCAAATTCAGTTGGTTGAACACCCTCCAAATCGATCCTTATCAGATGTGCAAGTGTGGTGGCTTTCAGGCGTGATCTCCAGTCACTCTTGACCCTATTCACAGCAGAGAAACCCCTCTCCCCTTTAGCATTTGATACAGGGTATATTCTTATAATCTTTATGACGTGTACTAAATTTGGATATGTCTCTGCTTTTTTTGTTAGAACATACTTCCACATTTCTTCGGATGGAAGGTGATTGATGCTTCCACTCCAAACAGCTTTGAGCTGGTCCCATTCTGGTATAATTTGCTGGTCGTCAACATCATTGAGTTTAATTAGATCACTGAAATGTTCGATAAAGTGACTGAGCTGTTGGTGGCCAAATCCCGAAAGTGAATTTTTGTCCGTCGGCCAAAGTGATGAATCAAGAAGTTTTAAAACAGAGTAATGAGACTGAGTGTCGACAATTCCATCTTTTAAGTCGTCAAAACGCCTGTCAATGCATTCCTTGATCTTCTTCACAAGTTCAGATTGAGTGGCTTCGAAATTTCGCAAACCAGGGTTCACGTGTGTCAGTTTGACGCCCCTGAAAGAAACGTTGGGTGTGGCAGTTTCATTGCCGACTGCAGTGCATTCAGCCCTTGCTGTTGTTGAATTCGAGATATTCCCCTTTGAGCAGTCCGACACAGTCTCCGACTCCTTAACAATCGGCTGAGATTTCGCATCAGAAAGAAGTTTATTTAAACCCGAATAGAACTTAATGCCACTGGCAACAGTTGAAACTTCCGTGTTACGCTGTATATCGTCTAGATTTTGGCAAGTTTGTTGCAGTGCGGCTATTGCTTCAATTAAATTGATACTGTCTCCTTGCAGTGATAGAGAAAGTTTGGATATAGGTTCTAATATCTCCGACAGAAGTAGCAATGTAGCATCGAAATGAAACTGTTTCATCTTGGATAGGTAGCCTTTTATTCTGGCTTGTTCATCGGGTCTGGTTGATGAGTCCTCTGCTAAGTTTTCCATGTGACTTGTTATGGCAGAGTATGACTAAATCAGAGTTGAGCAGGCCCTGCGCTTAAACTGGACCCACTGTGTACCGTTAGCTCTCTCTGTCTTTCTCACAGTCTCATCGAGGATATCCGCTAATTCGCGCAACTCCCGCAACCTCTTCGGGCTATACTGGTAAAATTTATACAGGTTCTCAAGCATGTCGGTCACGTCTTTAAATTTCGTTCCACAAAATGCGTCCTTGGCAGCGAGTTCGCGCCGATGGTTAAGACAATGAATGCTTATGAGCCATGTCATGTTATTCTCCTGTTTCAGCAATCCGACAAGTCCCACTTTCTTCCCCATATTAACACTAGCCCCATCTGCCATGAAGCCCACCATTTTAGTTTTGAAGTCTAATCCAGCTTCCGCGAACACAGTTTCCAATGCTTTTTTAATTCCATATGCCCTGGCATTTTCGACATCAGTCACAGAAAGTAACATGAATTGGATCTCGGCAGTCTCTGGATCATTGAATCAACAATAAATCATCTCATTTTCAATAACATGTTTGTCTGTTGCTCCTGTCAATAAGTATTGTGAAATAACCACTTTCACGCAGTTTGGACACAACTTGTTCCCTCATGCCCTCGCCAATGATACTTGTGAACTCACTGCACATCATTTCATTTACATACGTTGTCCCAACATCAGCGCCGTGTTTTCTTTCCATTTCAGCTATCGTTTTAAATTTCGTAAAAGGCAATTCTTCTTTTGCTAACATATAGGCAATGTCAATTAATTTGCAGACTCTTTCTTCTTCAACAGTTTTGGAATTGCTTATAGACTTGCCGATCGGGGTTGTCTTATATATCTGATCCAAAGTTAACACCGAGGCTTGGGATTTCATCAAACATGCCTTTTTGTGGGGTTCTGTTTGCGCATGTTTCACAATATTGTCTTTTTTAAGCGCCGGTCCTGTTATCCCTTCTGTTGCTGCCCTAGAGAAATTCCTTATTTGATTAATTTTGCCCTCGAACTCAGTACACAACAAGCAAGTTATCTTTGTTACGCGCTTCTCATCGGCCGTTATCTCATATTTCAACCACTGCCCCTCCGCGTCCACCTCCCGTTTCCAATTCTCAACTGTGCTTACTTTTACTCCTTTCGGCATGATATTTATAATCGTTTTGACAGACGACCGAAAACACATTCAGGTCACGAGTCATATTCTAATACATCTGACGTCAAATTTCTCTATATAGTCTATATAGAGTAATTTGACGTCAGATGTCTCATTAAAAATAACCACAATACGTCATGGAGGAGACTCTTCGGGCTTTCCCGCTGGTGAATGCGACAGCGTGCATAGTTAACAGATTTCGGAAATGCGATTCATAGACCTAAACTTGCATCGCTATGTGTGAATATTGCATCGCATTTTGCATTGCGATTCCGGTCATTTTGCTCCCTGCAGGCTGAGGATTTGGATTTATCTCTGCCTTCGTCTTTTTTGATCCTCCCTAGTACTATGGAGATGACGATTTCATCTAATAGGGCGAATTTAGACGCACTATCTTACGCAGATCACCTTACCAGAGTGTTAGCACAACGTCTCGATGGTAAAGAATTCGAGGACGTTCGTTCCTCATAAAGAGTTCTTACGAGGGCTATTGCATTTTCCATGTACAACTCTGCCCTATCAGTGGCTAATTTGGAGTTGATTAGACGTGATGTGGCCTTGGCTTCATCCAATATAGTGGATTCAAAGGCGAAAAACTCTCTTCGAGTCGCTCCGGTTTCTGGGGATTTTCTCTTGGATGGAAAGCTTTTGGTTATCTATGATCAGATTACCAAGAAAGCTTCAGATTCTCTGCTTTTTAAGTCGGTTTCTAAAAAAACTGACGTAGCAGAGAAGAGTAAGACAGGAGCTTCTGGTGCGAGTACGTCTAAAGGAAGCTCCTATAATGGATATGAAAAATCCCCTAGCTCTTACTCTAGAGACCGTCAGAGTAGTGACTCAGGTAGGGGACGTGGTTCTGGCCGAGACAACCAGTCAGATGCCCCTAGGTCAACAGGACGAGGTGCTGGACAGGGAGGACGTAGTTTCTCTTCCCGTAAGCCTCGTAGGTCCAGGAGGTGATGGACAGGACCTCTATTGCTGTCCAGTGGGTGGGAGACTGCCAAAGTTTTTGACCAATTGGTTGTCAATTACAGATGACCATTGGGTAAAGGAGGTTATCTCGGATGGCCTAAAGCTATCTTTCCGTGAAAAACCTCCGCTAACACGAAGTCCGCGCTGCACTCAGCTTCCGTCAAATCTTCAAAAAAGAGATTCACTTCTAGCAGAGGTGCAATCTCTTTTGGAGAAGAATGCAATAGAGGTTGTGGGAAACCAGGAATCCCTGGGTTTTTACAGTCACCTGTTCCTGGTACCAAAGCCAGACGGTTCGTTTGTCCAGTTATAGATCTGAGCTGGATAAACAAGCTGATTGTGGCTCCAAAGTTCTATATGGAGACCATTCGATCAGTGAGAGCGAGCATTCGAGTGAACGACTATGCATCAAGCATAGATCTCAAGGATGCTTACTTTCATGTCATGGTACATCTGGCATTCAGAAAATACCTTCCCTTAGGAGTTGTTTATCAGTTCCGAGCGATGTGCTTCAGACTCAATCTAGTGCCCTGGGCTTTCCCTCGAATAATGAACTCGGTAATGGCTTATTTCTGAGCTCATTCGTCTGTGGTAACGGCGGCTTACTTGGACGACATTCTTCAGAGATACGGCAACAAAACTATTATTCAGAACGTTGTTCAGAGTCTGCTTCACTTCTCCGACGTCTTTGTTTCATAGTAAATGAAAAGAAGTCGGATCTAGCTCCGTCCAAGTCATTCATTCACTTGCTTCGAGACTCCCAACAATCTAGTTCGTCTTCCGTTACCCAGAGCGAAGTTAGTCCATTGTTATGCTCGCTTTTGTCTACACTCAGACATAGTAACAGCGAGAGAATTCATGCGACTGATTGGATTGTGCAGAGCGGTGGTGGATCTCATTCCGATGGGCCGCTTGGGCACACGTCCACTCCAGATATCGTTGTAACGGACCAAGCAAAACTAAGAATTCAGACTTGTGCAGCTATTCAGTGGTTAACTCAGGGAGTTCCACTGCAACTGCCAGATCCGTTTTTTACGATTATGACGGATGCGAGTCAAACAGGTTGGGTTGCGACATTGAACCTAACAGACTCCAAGTGCCAGGACCTTTGGGATCCGGAGTTCCTAAACAAGCAAATAAACATCAAAGAGATGATGTCAATTTGGCTTGCGCTACGACATTGGATGAACATAATTCAGAATTCACATGTTCATATACTGTCAGACAATTCGACGGTAGTAGCGCACATCAGGAACCAAGGAGGCACTCATTCGATTCCGTTATTCAATCTAACGGAAAGAATTCTTCTGTTTGTTCTAGAACATCATGTTCTTCTGTCGGTCTGTCATATTCTGTGTCGTCTGAATGTTCCAGCAGACTTGCTCTTGACGTAAGGTCGCATGTTACCATCAGAATGGACTCTCAACAAGCGAGTGTTCAATCAGATTTGCTACCAATGGGATCGACCAATGATAGACTTGTTTGCGACACATCTCAACAATCAGTTGCAGATGTATGTGTCAACATGTCCAGATCCCCGAGCGTTCGCTGTAGACGTTCTCTCAATCTCTTGGGACGGAGTGATAGGATATGCATATCCTCCAACTCCGTTGATTCAACAGATCTTGCTAAAGATCAAGCAATCGCACTGCAAGATACTGTTGGTAGCATCTTTGTCCTCTCAGAAACTGTGGATAAATCTACTCAGGTGTCTGTTATGGGATGTTCCTCGGAAGGGGAAATCTCGCACACTGCATCACAGCTCGCAAGGTCTCAACGTTCACATGTTTCCGTTGTGCGGTCCTTCTTGCACGGGAAGTGCTTTACAGGACGAACAGTTGACACAATTTCTAAATGTAGGAGGACCTCCTCTTCGCTAAATTATACGGCAAAGTGGAAGGTTTTTTCTCGTTGGTGTAAGGATCATTCTATTGACATTTTTGATCCTTCCATTCCAGACATTGCTAATTTTTTTTATCTACTTGTTTGACGAGATCAAACTGCAACCAGTAACCATTAAGGGTTATAGGTCTATGCTGTCAGACACATATGCTCATCATGATAGCTTACAGACTGGTTCGAATATTTCTTTATCTAAGTTAGTAAAGAACTTTTCGATAAATAGGCCTAGACCTCTAAGGTTAATTCCTAAATGGAATTTAGCTTGGGTTCTATTGAAGCTTAAAGAAGCTCCTTTTGAACCACTTAACTGGTAGAGTGCTGGAAGCCCATATTTTGGCTTTATTATGAAGTGCAGTTGCCACAACTGGAAGTCTTCATATTCTGTGGATATGCTTCATATTTTATTTTAAGTGCAATTATATAGTCTGCATGGAGTTGCCTTGTTACAATTTATGGGAGAGTGCCTACAGGCACTCTCCCATAAATTGTAACAAGGAAAAGATATGTGAACAACTTTTAATGACTGAAAATAATTTAGCATTCTACCATTTAATACTGTACACTTCAAATTCTTGTCATATATGACAGCTTTTCTCTTAGCCTTTGCTTCTGCAAGAAGAGTTAGTGAGCTTCATGCTGTGTCTATTGAGAATTCTCATTATCGTAGTGTTGGAAATACTATTACTTTAACTACTAATGTGGGATTTTTGGTTAAGAATCAGGCTCCAAATAAGTATCCTGTGCCTATTGTCATCAAAGCTCTTCCGTCTTCTGATGGCTCTAGGCCTCTACTGTGTCCAGTTAGAGCTATGCACATTTATAAACACAGATCAGAATTTATCAGAAAGGGGCGTAAACGCTTCTTTCTGTCCTTAATTCCCAATAGAAAGGACATATCTGTTAAATCTCTTTCTAGATGGATTCAGTTAGCTATTCGTACCGCTTATGAGATTTTATCTAACCAATCAGCAGTCCGTGCTTAAGATTTCAGTGCATGAAGTTAGGGCGCTGTAAACATCTTGGGCTTATTCTAACAGTATTGCTATTACAGATCTCTTGAAGGCTGCTTACTGGTCACAGCCTTCTACCTTTACTAAATTTTACCTTAGAAATATAGAGTCTATTTCTAGCGACCATATGTGTTTAGGTCCGTTATCTGTTGCTCAGAATGTCGTCCACTAAACAATTACAGCTATAGTTATGTAGGCTTTCTATCCCAGCAGTGACGCTGTCCTGCTGCCCTCTTCGTTTGACCCAGAGCAAGGGGAGGGAGGGGGGGGGGGATAGTGTTCCCTTATATCACCGGCTTTATAGTGAAAAGCAAGGGAATATCTCCTCCTGAGTCAGTAATTCCGAGTCGGTGCTGGGATGGTTTTAAAGCGTAAATCTAATGTTTGTCATTTATGTAATATTTTTAAAATGTAGCTCCGTGTGAAGCATTTGTATATGTCACATGTCATACAAGCACTAATATACACTCCTCGGACACTTTTAAATGAGTTTATAAAGAGTCTCATTCTCTGGACTATCTTTATTCATTGGCTTTCCTTTAAGGAATTAGTATAATGGGTTATACTGGATGTTAATAGAGATCTAGAGATCATAGATGTTTGTCGGCTCAATTATTGATTGTTAATGTGTCTTTCTTAGTTTGAATAAACAAGAAAGACATATGTAAATCCTTCTCTCCTTCTCTCCTTTTCTCCTTAATTCTTTATGCATAATTGAGCCTATTGGATTTTCCTTTATATCCCAGGCCTCCAGCCTTTTTTCTATTCAGCTAAGTCTGGGTCATTAGGCACAGTATAAAAATATGAAAAAAATTATATATTTTTTATACTTACCACTGACCCAGACGGGGATGGCCCTCCCATGAGTTGGGAACTCATACCTCCCCGCTGATTATATAACATTTAGCAGGCACTGGTTGGAAGAATGAGGCTTTGGCGCCAATTTCAGTACTTCCTTGACATGTGCATGCGCAGTAGGCAAAAGTATGAAGGACCATATAGGACATCAGTTTTTTTTATTTGGATGCAAATTTTGGGGATTGGGGGGCAAAATTTGTGTTTGGCCCTGAATATTTAAGAGTTAGCACCAGCTAAGTCTGGGTCATTGGCAAGTATAAAAAATATATAAATTACTTTAAATTTTTTCATTTTTTCTATGTTTCATACTTATAGAAATTCTGTATGATAGCATTTAAAAAACTGAAAATTAGAAATGTACCTCATCTTATATGTCACTTCAGTTGCTAACTAGCAGATGCGCAGACAACAATCAATGCTTAAAAGACATTTTTATGTGTCTGGAAGATAGAGCTGAAATGGTTAACTGATTAAGCAATTAATCAATGATCAACAGCTTGATTGATCCAAAAAGTAATTGATTGATTAATCGTTACTTTTGAACTACTGTATTATATGGATCAACAAAGGAACAAACTTGCTCCAAAACAGGTAAACATTGTCACTCTGACCCACATCAGTTATATGAGACGGAGTAAAGCATGCAAGTTACTTGCTGACATATTTGTTCACTTGCATGATCTTCATAATATATCAGGTGCTGGAAATGATCATTCTTAACACTTTGCCCATTGCGGGTAGCAGACGGTACTTGCAAAATAAATTCATGAATTACTCAAAATTTTCAATTTTTGTCTAAAACATAGCTTATGACGACCTCATTGGAATGAGCTCAGCAAGCTCATTCCAATGAGGGGTCATAAAATATGTTTTTGAGACATCAATTGAAAACATAATAAGTTTGAATGGAGATTTTTGTATAAAATCATCAACGGTATGGCATTCAGATATCTATTTGGACAAGTGATTAATTGGTTAACCAAGGTTAATCCACATGATTAATCGTTCAATAAAATCCATTAACCGTTTCAGCTCTGCTTGAAGATGGAGATAATTTTTGCAAAAATATGTAATTTCAGTGACATGAAGTCACAAAATTTCCCCAGAATAATCTTCTCAGTATTTTCCCAATATATGTTCATTTTATATTGAATTCATATTTTAGTTCACAGCCAAAAGACTAGATTTGACCAAGTTGAAGATTGAGTACCAATGAAGAAGCTTTACAGAAAATTTATTGAAATCGTTTTTTCTTAAAAGTTGACTGGTTGTAAGACCCTTAATTTACAGGTTCAAGAAATTCCCCTGAACTCATTTAAGTTGAATCAAGTTATTACAGCATACATAAGCCACAAATGTGGACTCACAATCCACTGAACAAAAGCAAGAGTACCTAAGCCATAAAACAGAGCATCAGTCTTTGGGAACTGGGAGCATAAGCATGGAGTGCGTGTTTTCACTTGTGATGTCTTGTCCTCCCACTTGTGTTGTCTTGTCCTCCCATCAGACATTCGTGTCAATTAGTGCTGTTGTAACTGTTATGCATTAGCACATGAAAATCAACACATAACAAATGCAATTGTAAACATAAAACATCAGAAAAGCAACTTTGTAACTTAATGTCAGGATCCTGGGAAGAGAGAAGTGTTTTACTTTCGTTTTTGAAGAAAACTTTATTAGACGATACTTCATTGAAACAAGTTTTGCCCCATGTTAGTAATTCGATGTGTACAGGTATTTTCTTCACTCATATAGCAGTAACAAAATCTACTTTGTTTTAATTGTCACAAGGCTATGTCTGCCTGTTGGCCTTTGACCAACAGGTTTTTAACATCAACAACTTTAAAAATATTTGATGGAATACATCATATTTGTTATGCAGGTGTATCTTATTGAAATGTAGCTCCAGTTTTATGTCAATTAGTGTTCTTTTGTCAGTTATTGCCCTTGATGGAACTGGAATTGATATTTTCATTTTTTGTATTTACCCATGCCATTTGTCAACCCTTTTGGTGCAAACTCTCAATTTTGTCACTTTAACTCAATAAGAGTTCCTTTGCACTGATACACATGTAAACTTTAATGCATCTGACTTCTCCTTCTAAGTCTGTATGAGGGGTCCCTGGTACAGAAACAGGAAGCTGTTGTTAACAAAACAACAAGTCATTTTGAAATGATAAAAAAACCCTTCACCTTAAATAAATGAACAAAAACTTAAGCATGTCTCCTTAATGTCAAAGTCATGGTTGGGAAGTTCACATCCTTTAAATGAATCAGAATGATTTACTGATCAAGAATATATAAATAATTTTAACATTTTATACATATAGATTAATTTTAGACGAGTTATGACGACGTCAAACTCAACTTATAGTTTGATGAAAGGCGGGCAGGCATAAACAATTGGATTCTGGACAATGACTTTAAAATGATTCAACCCATGTTCATGAAACTTCATAGGTAGGCTGGAATAGGTGAGAGGAAGAACCCCATTTATTTTGGACTCATTAGGTCAAAGGTCAAGGTCACAGTGACCCTGAACATAGTAAATCAAAACAATTGGTTTCCAGATGATAACTTGATAATGGTTTGACCCACATCCATGAAACTTCATAGGTAGGTTGGCATCAATGAGAGGAAGAACCCTTTTTTATTTTGGACTCGCTAGGTGAAAGGTCAAGGTTACAGTGACCTTCAACATAGTAAATCGTAAACAATTTGTTTCCGGATGGTAACTTGATAATAGTTTGACCCACATTCATGACACTTCATAGGTAGGTTGACCAAGATGAGTGGAAGACCCATATATATTTTGGACTCGCTAGGTCAAAAGTCAAGGTCACAGTGACCTTGAACATTATAAATCGTAAACAATTGGTTTCCGGATGATAATTTGACAATGGTTTTCACCCACGTTCATTAAACTTCATTCCACTACATTAGAAATTATCTAAACAATGCATATTCAGTGTTGGGTATGTTATTACAGGTAGAGGTTGAAAAATGTTTGAATATTTTGTAGTTAACATTAATTTTTCTCATCACTGACAGATAAATACTCATCTTTATTTTATTTGCAGAGACAGTTGTTAAGAGTACAGAAAACTCATTTGTGTGCTGCTGGTTGATCACAGATTGCAAGTGAATGTTTTTCCAGCTGGGATCTCATCTGCATTACAGTCTTGATTTTACTTTTCTCTTACTTGTAATCATGACCTTTATGAGAATGGATTTCATGCTCAGAGTTATGTCGTGCACAGAGTTGATCATGTAGATGAGGTCTGTAGTGCACGGTTTGGACTGTTGGGTGCACACAATGACAGATTTTGAAAATTGGTTGGATATGTATTGATTGAATAACTTGTTTCAACATGACCAATACATGTATACTCCATTCATCTAAAGATGCATCCATTTTCCATCATCCATCAACACCATATTTTGGTCTTCTCCTCCAAAACCACTGGGCCAAGTCATAAAATTTTTCTGAGTGATGGTCCCAAAGGTTGCATTGCATTTTTGTTAGACTCATCATGCCCAGCCCCATAGGGGGGAGGGGGGGGGGGGGGGGGGGATGAGAGAAAATTCTCCCAAATATTTTTAAAATCTTCTTCTCATGAACCAGTGGGTACAGTGACTTGATATTTGTTATGGCGCTTCCTTTTGAGATGTATAATCAATTTTTTCAAACAAAGTTCGTGAAGCAATATTTGGCATTGCAGTGGGAAGGGTAAGATTTTTGGTGCTGCCCAAAATTTCTAATTTCTCAACCGATGGTCCGATTTGAACCAAATTTGGTATGCGGTATTATTGGGTTATAAGTACTTGACTCATGCCAAAAAATATCTTGCATACCCATGAAAAAACCCCAGAAGCTAAAAATAGAAATATTTTCAAATGCCCATATTTACCAAACCATACAGAACAAAGAACAGAGAACTGTTATGTGGTACGAAGCATCCTTAGGACCAGTAGAATTGAATGGTAAAAAAAATTGCCATCGGTTATGTTAGGGTGTTCTGTAGAAAGCATCAAAAAAATGCTGAGTCAGCATATTTGCAAAATTTGTTTAAAATCTTTTCTGCAGAACCAATAGAATCTTTGGATATTTCATATACAGCATCCATAGGGGGTTCAGATACAAGTTTGTTAAAATGAAGCCCATTGCTTATTTATTTGGGCTCAATCCAGGAGCCCAAATTTTTAACTTAGGGCAATATGGGGAACATTCTTGAAAAATCTTCTGAAAAACCACCAGTCAGAATCTTTTAATGTTTGGTATTCATCATTGTCGTGAGGGTCAGATTCATGATTGTTCAAACCAAGTCCCTAGGTTAATATTTGGGCTTCCTATGGCACTTCTTCAAAACACTTCTTCAGATCTAATTTTTAAAAATCTTCTTCTTCAGATCCACCAGTCGAAATGCTTTCTATTTGGTATACAACATCTCTATGGGGTCAGATTAAAGTTTGTTCAATTTGAGTGCCTGGGTTAATATTTGGACTCCATATGGGAATCTGAAATTTAACTTAGCACAGTGTGAGGGAATCTTCTTCTTCAGATTCACATGTCAGAATCCTTTCATATTTGGTTTGCAACATCTCTAGGGGAGTCAGATTCAAGTTTCTTCAAATTCGTTCCCTGGATTAATATTTGGACTCCCTGTGGTAGCCTGAATTTTAACTTACAGTAGTCAGATATAAGGAAATTCTTTTAAAAATGTTCTTCAGATCCACCAGTCAGAATGCTTTCATATTTGGTATACAACATCGCTAGGGGAGTCAGATTCAGGTTGTTCAAATTGGGTCTGTAGGTTAATATTTGGGCTCGCTATGGTAGCCCAAATTTTAACTTAGTGCAATATGAGGAAATTTCTTTTAAAATTTTGTTTTTCAGATTCACAAGTCAGAATGCTTTCATATTTAGTATACAACATCTCTAAGGAGGTCAGATTCAACTTTGTTCAAGCCGAGTGCCTAGGTTAATATTTGGGCTCCCTATGGGAGTTGGAATTGGCCATGTAGCTGAAAAATTAGAAATTTTGTATTCAGTACCCTCTAGAGGTGTGTAACGAAGATTAATCTACATAGGTTCTATCAGGGGCTTCAGAGGGGAGCTCCACATTTTACATTATGATCAACTGAAGAAAAGGCATGATGCTTGGAATATTTTTGTCACTCCTGAGGGCCTCAAGGATTGACAATGTATCCTATGGAGCTGGATTGCTTAATGTATATTCATTCATGGACTCTGTTTATATCATGTTCTGTTCAAGGTGAGTGCTTTTTAGGCCCTGTGGGGCCTCTTGCTTAACTGTGTTCCCGAAACACCAATCTATCAATTACATCATCAAGGCATGCCCTCAAAGAAGGCCAGCCTTGATGGCGTGATTGAAATATTTGAGCAAGTCAGGCTTTGGGTCCTCGCAGTCAGAGTAGGCTGGGTTTACATCAGATTACATGCCCTCTGAGACATATTTGCAATGCCCTTTTTCCTCAATACCATGACCCTTCTTTATGACCCTTTTTGTTGGAACTCAGTATTGTCTGATAAAGACTTTTTTAGAGTGATAACTTGAATATAATTAGATTTTTTCAAAACTTGATAAGGGCATACATTTTAAGAAATCTTGGTCAGGTTCATTGCTCATGAAATTTCCAAGGCTTTCGTGAGATTTATGCCCCTTTTTGTTGGGAACTTAGTGTTTGTCTGATGATGAATGTGAATGTGATAATGTGAAAAAATGTTATAAGACTTTTACAAAACTTGCTGCAGGCATGCATTCCAAGAAGAACTTGTTTTTTTTTTAGCTCACCTGACTGAAAGTCAGGGTGAGCTTTTCTCATCACTCTTCGTCTGTCGCCCGTCGTCCTGCGAGAGGGTGGTGTTTGAGACACTTTCTCCAAAACCACTGGCCACATTTTAATTAAATTTCATGTAAGTAGTGGTTATATAGGGCATTTGGATTTTTATACAAATTAGGTTTCGGCTCATATTGAGCAGAGGGGTGGGGAAAAAATGGCCAAATTTTGGTGAGCGCCTTCAGGCCCCCAGGTTCCTCTTGTTTCATAAGCATTTACATCCACTTCTTTCTTCATGGGCAGAGGATTTTGCCATCTAATGCCATATGTTTGTTAAAACTTGATTCCATCGTACTGGTTACCAAGTACCATAGTACAAATTTTCAGTTACGAGTGAATTTGGAAAATACAGCATAATTTTTATGGATATGATGCTTGGATTCGGCTTTAATTGCTCTCACCATTTAGCAAGTCAGAGTTTGTTGCTAAGATTATTGATCTTGTAACGATGTGCCTGGAAATGTTGATATAATATACAAATGCGAATGTCTGTATCTCTATCTCTCTTTATCTGTCTTTGTTCCGGTTGAACTCCTCCATTTCTCGACCTATCGATCTCAGATTTTGTACATGGGGGTAATTTGTCCCCGCGAGTAACATGGGATGGGTGCCGTGCAGGGTGACCTTGACCTTGAAATTGATGAGCTTGATCTTTTATTTCGAAAATGGCTGGGCCGAGTGGGCTAAAATTTCATATGTGCAGGTATATTGACCCATCGATCATTTTGACTTTATCGGGGTGCCTGTGTGGGGTGACCTTGACATGGAAATTGGTGACCTTGACTTTTTATTTCGAAAACAGCTGGGCCGATTGGACTAAAATTTCATATGTGTGGGTATATTGGCCCATTGATCATTTTGACTTTATCGGGTTGACCTTGACCTTGAAATTGGTGACCTTGACCTTTTATTTCTAAAACGGTTGGGCCGATCGGGCTAAAATTTCTTATGTGCGGGTATATTGACAGATCGATCATTTTGACTTTATCGAGTTGCGGGGTAACCTTGACCTTGAAATTGGTGACCTTGACCTTCTATCGATCACATCTGAGGGTATATTGATATAACCATTTTCTCCCGTGCAACGCCGGCTATTCACCCGCTAGTAATTTCATATTGTTATGACACTTTTCATGATGGTGATATAGGGACATGCAGTGATATGAGTATACAGCATAGTAAGACACCTTGGCAAAAGGCTGAACATTTTTATCATGTTTGGCAGAATTGAGCCATCTGTACTGCCACCCTGATCAGTCAAGTTCTAGTGGATAATTTTTCTGAATTGCTTTTGTTAACTGTATTTGATGTGTATGTTTTTCTCAAATATCAAGTATTTGCAGGGCTGTATTCATAAATGTGGAAGTAGCAAATTAGGTTTATTGATAAGAATCACAAAATGGGGGACTACTTTGTAAGTGTGTTGAAATACGAATGCACAAAATATTAAATGTATTTGAATATGAATAATTTAAATGGAAGGAGCCTTACAAGGACTTTTGATAAAATGTCACATTAATTGCGTGATCCATAAGTTACTTTGCAGTTGACTACATGATGTAGTTATATAACAATCTAAGATAATGTTATTGAGTATTGTTTGATGTTCATTGATTTAAAAGCACTTTATAACAATGTGTCACTCAACTAGTGAATCTGGCAGGTAGAAATTGCCCCTCTTTATATCTATGTTCAGTTTTAAAAATAACTCCTAGACTTACATTACTCATCGATTAATATTAAAGTACTGAGTGAGTCTGGTAGAGGGAATTGTTTGTGCTTTTATCAAAAAATGTGAAAAATAATTAGTATTATTACCACTCTTGAAGGAATTCCAGGTATTCGAGTCGGGTTGACGGACAATAATGAAGCTAGTCTTTCATTATTGCCAGACGACGTGGTGCATACATTGGGCTTTTATTCCCCACTAAATATTGATTTTTAGCTCAAATTTGACATCAGATTTGAGGTTATGTCATGGGCATCTGTACATCAGTCCGTCCATCAACAATTCAATACGGCTCGGGCTAGAGGCCATATTTATGAATCGATCTTTACGAAACTTCTTGGGTATCTTTTTGTTATCACCATGGGACATGAAACAAGTGTTTTTGGGTGTGGTCCGAAATTCAAGATGGCCACCAGCAGCCATTTTGTACCTAAGTTTGTGTAATCAGTTTTTTTTACAGAACTACTGTATGAAAGTTTTGATTTGAATAAATTTTTGTCTGAATTTTTAGTAACATGGAATACATCACATATAATCTGGGTTTTTTTCTCGTTCAGAAATTCGGCAAATTAGGTGAACTTTGATTTATTCAGTGCTACTTACACACGATAAGTACACATGTCAGTACAGCTTGGGATTAGGGCTGTATTTATGAACCGATCTTCACGAAACTTCTTGGGCACCTTTGTTATCACCTTGGGACAAGAATGAGTGTTTCTGGGTGCAGTTCAAAATTCAGGATGGCTGCCAGTGGCCATTTTGTACCAAAATTAAGTACAATCAGTTTTTTGTACACCATTTCTATACAGCTCAAACTAGAGGCCGTATTTATGAACCGATCTTTATGAAGCTTCTTGGGTACCTTTGTACTTGAATTCAGCATGCCTAGGATGTGTATATTAAAGTGTGTTGAAGCCAAGTTCCTGTGTTAATATTTGTTGTTGTTTGGGGAGGGTAAACATTATTAACACAACCCGATTTTCTATTTACAATGAGAAAAATAAAACCTCCTCACCCATGGGAACCCAGTGAGCTAAGGATAAAAAATTCAAATACCTATATTTTAAGAAGGACTGGACAAATTTTTATTAATTAGTATGAGTCAACCGTAGAAGGGTTTGAATCAAACAGGCCAAAACAATTGCTAACATTTGGGATATGGCGCACCATAAGCAATTGCTAACATTTGGCTTATGGTGCGCCATATCCCTATTGTAATAATAACCCCATGAAGATTTCTTTTCTAGTTTAGCATCTAACTGTTGCCTACCTTTACAATACTTTACCTTTTCATTTGTAACAGGCTACGATCAGTATTTATGTACAGACCTTTACAATACTTTATATGTACCTTTGTTATCAGGTCACTACCTAGATGTGTGTCATTTCTGTGTCACATACTATACATGTACATGTCTTACATAAGTTGAGCTACAGTGTCACTGACACTTTCATTTGCTTTAAATTCATGGGTTTCAACCATTGATCTGTATACAAATGGGTCACCAGAACACTCGTTGGTCACGTACAGGAAAGTGTCTCCACCACTTCCAATGTGGGAGGGGAAGGTGAGTGATGGAGGTAAGAAATTGCTTTAAATAAATAATGGTCCCAAAAAACCAAAATTTTCAAAGGTTTTTCCGTTTCCTGACCCCTTGCAATAGCTGATCGTTTTTTTAAAAATATGCTTTGTTGTCTGCAAAAATTGAA
The DNA here is from genome assembly GCA_031216915.1 of Pictodentalium vernedei. Taxonomy (NCBI): domain Eukaryota; kingdom Metazoa; phylum Mollusca; class Scaphopoda; order Dentaliida; family Dentaliidae; genus Pictodentalium; species Pictodentalium vernedei. The sequence continues at coordinate 82,560,466 of CM062291.1, forward strand.
TATGTTCATGCTGGGCACATTTGTAGTGGTGAAGCAAACTGAATATTTGCAACATATTCATTTTGTCATTATTGATCAAAACAAGAGCCGAGATGGGGAAAGTTTATACAGTGTTAGTACTTTTCATTAAAAGTAAACAAACACAGTAATGTTTTATGAAGTGAAAGCTGTTACTTTGTGGCATAACATCTTTCACATCATCAAATGTTATGGCCTGGGATGAGTTACTGTGTTGATTGGGAGAGGGTGGCAGTTGAGAGACTACATTTTTCACTGATGTTCCAGTAATCCAGTCATATCATGGAAGCTGTAGGTGGTTTGAACACATTAAATGGCACATGTGTTTAATATTGATGTCCCAACAGTTCCTAAAAGTAACTCTTCAAACTCATTAAACACTTATAATAATTTCATTCAAACTTCCTATCAACTGGCCCAATTGGTTAAAAATACAATGCCAGGAGCTTCTTTCCATTAACATGAACTAAATCATCATTTCATTTTATTGTTGGATTTGAATTTATAAATTTTTTTTTGATGTTCTCCCATTAGATCTATTGGGTAATTGTTTCTCTGTACATGTTATGTAGTTGCTGGAATTAATAGAAATAACATGATTTTGTCAGGCTTTATGGTTTATTAACAGCCCTACAAATATGATTAGTAGTACTGTCAATTAACTATTAATGACTATTAGCATCCCAAGATATAGTTGAGGGTCATTAATGGGCCCATTAACAACCATCTTGGGCTGCTGATAGTCATTCCTGTAGGGGCATTTATAAACCATAACATGTTGCAAAATCATATTATTGTATCAACATGCTAAGCAAATGATATCCAGACAATAATTTCACATAACCACTGCCTTTGGTGGAAGTCCTCTAAAATGGATAACATGGGTATAAACAATTGGCTGGACTTGGCTTTATATCCATGTTGCGGTCACGATTAGCCATTGTGCAGAAATAAGTGTGATCCGACAAATCTTATCATAAAAACACATTTTTCAGAATTTTCCCCAGTATCAGAGGCTGAGGTGTCAAAGTGCATTTTCTCATCACCAAACAAATCAAACAACCTTGATCCAATTCCCACGTCGCTCCTGAAGTCTGTTTCTACATCGCTCGTTCCTATCATCACTAACATTGTTCAGGCTTCATTTTCTGAAGGACATGTTCCTGATGATATGAAACTAGCCTTAGTGTCACCACTCATTAAAAAACCATCACTCGACCCCAATAACTTGAAGAACTACAGACCTGTCTCAAATCTGGCATTTGTGTCTAAAGTCATTGAAAAGATCATTGTCAGTCAACTAAATAGGCATCTATTTGTTAACGATCTAGTAGAACCCTTTCAATCAGCATACAAATCCAATCACAGCACAGAAACTGCCTTATTATGAGTACACAATGACATCATCTGTGCCTTGTCTGGTGGAAAAGGTGTTCTCGTACTTTTGGATCTTTCGGCAGTATTCGATACAGTAGATCATGCTTTTCTAATTGATATTCTGAATCAAAATGGGGTAAATAGGACTGTTCTTAAATGGTTTCAGAGTTATCTAGAACATCGTTCCCAACAAATTCACATTGAAAACACCAGATCCGAAAGTGAAGCATTGAATTGATGGAATGACTTTATATTAGGCATGTAAGTGTATCTTATTGATGTCTACCCACTGTTCAATGCATGTGTTGTTCCAAATATTTTTCTTGGGAGTTATGGCCCGTCGGTCGGTCTGTCGGTCAGTCTGTCTGTGACCAACGAGTTTCAAAACTCAATAACTTTTGAAATACTTGATGGAATGACTTTATATTTGGCATGTAAGTGTATCTTATTGATGTCTAGCCACTGTTCAATGCATGTGTTGTTCCAAATATTTTTCTTGGAGTTATGGCCCGTCGGTCGGTCGGTCGGTCGGTCGGTCGGTCGGTCTGTCTGTGACCAACGAGTTTCAAAACTCAATAACTTTTGAAATACTTGATGGAATGACTTTATATTTGGCATGTAAGTGTATCTTATTGATGTCTAGCCACTGTTCAATGCATGTGTTGTTCCAAATATTTTTATTGGAGCGGTCGGTCTGTCGGTCGGTCTGTGACCAACGAGTTTCAAAACTCAATAACTTTTGAAATACTTGATGGAATGACTTTATATTTGGCATGTAAGTGTATCTTATTGATGTCTAGCCACTGTTCAATGCATGTGTTGTTCCAAATATTTTTCTTGGAGTTAAGGCCCTTGATGAACTTAGAATTTTGTGAGATTGCACCACCCATCGCAGCTACGGCGTCGATGTCGCGATTTTTGGTATGTTAGTCTGACATGGTGGCCTACAGATGAAGTTTGCATTTTGTTCCGCTCCACTGATTTTTACCGAAATTACGGTCCTTGAACTTTGAAAAGTTCATCAAAATTACAGTTTTGCGGACATTTTTCCTACACACTTCCAGATATTGACCTGATTTTTGGTATGTTAGTCTAACATGGTGGCCTACAGAGCAAGTTTGCATTTTGTTCCGCTCCACTGATTTTTACCGAAATTACAGCCCTTGGACTTTGAAAAATGCATCAAAATTACAGTTTCCCGGACTTTTTAAATACACGCTTCCAGATATTGAGCTGATTTTTGGTATGTTAGTCTAACATGGTGGCCAACAGAACAATTTGGGTTTTGTTCCGCTCCACTGATTTTTACCAAAATTACGGCCCCATAGACTTTGAAAAGTTCATCAAAATAACAGTTTTCCGGGCTTTTTCTCTACATGCTTCCAGATATTGAGCTGATTTTTGGTATGTTTGTCTAACATGGTGGCCTACAGATCAAGTTTGCATTTTGTTCCGCTCCACTGATTTTTACCGAAATTACGGCCCTTCGACTTTGAAAAGTTCATCAAAATTACAGTTTTCCAGACTTTTTTTCTACACGCTTTCAGATATTATCAAAATTACGGCCATTTTAGTATGTGAGTCTACCACAATGACTTACAGATCAAGTTTGTGTTTCGTTTTGCTCGGCTGATTTTTGTGGAAATTACGGGCCCTGGACTCTGAAAAATACAAGTAACAGATTTCTGGGTCATTTTCCTAAAAATTACAGTTTTCCGAGCCTGAAATATCGGGGCGCGTGGGGTATGTGAGCGTGCTCACTAAAGTTCTATATTTGGGCTCACTGTGGGAGCTCAAAGAATTGTAACTTTGTTCAAAATGAGGAATTTTCTTAAAAAATCTTCTTCTTCAGATCCAGCAGTCGGAATGTTTTGATATTTGGTATGTAGCATCCTTAGGGGGTGAGATTTAAGTTTGTTCAAGCCATGTCCCTAGGTCCATATTTGGGCTCTCTGTGGGAGCTCGAATTGTAACTTAGTTCAAAATGAGGAATTTTCTTAAAAAATCATCTTCTTCAGATCCAGCAGTCAGAATGTTTTGATATTTGGTGTGCAGCATCCTTAGGGGGTTGTGATTCAAGTTTGTTCAAGCAAAGTCCCTGGGTTGATATTTGGGCTCCCTGTAGCCAGAATTATAACTTCATTCAATATGAGGAATTTTCTTTAAAAATCTTTTTCAGATTCAGCAGTCGGAATGTTTTGATATTTGGCATGCAGCATCCTTAGGGGGTGAGATTCAAGTTTGTTCAAGCCATGTCCCTAGGTTCATATTTGGGCTCACTGTGATAGCTTGAAGAATTGTAACTTTGTTCAAAATGAGGAGTTTTCTTTAAAAATCTTCTTCAGATCCAGCAGTCGGAATATTTTGATATTCAGTATGCAGCATCCTTAGGGGGTGAGATTCAAGTGTGTTGAAGCCAAATCCCTGGGTTCATATTTGGGCTCCCTATGGGAGCCTGAATTATAACTTAGTTCAATATGAGGAATTTTTCTTTAAAAATCTTCTTCAGATTCAGCAGTTGGAATGTTTTGACATTTGGCATGCAGCATCCTTGGAGGGAGAGATTCAAGTTTATTCAAGCCAAGTCCCTGGGTTGATATTTTGGGCTCCCGGTGGGAGCTTGAATTATAACTTATTTCAATATGAGGAATATTCTTCAAAAATCTTCTTCACATCCACCAGTCAGAATCTTTTGATATTTGGAATCGGCATCCCACTGGAGGTGAGATTCAAGTTTGTTCAAGCAAAGTCCCAGTGTTCATATTTGGGCTTCCTATGGGAGCCCGAATTCTAACTTAGTTCAATATGAAAAATATTCTTTAAAAATATTTTTTTTTTAGATCCACTGGTCTGAATCTTTGGATATTTGGTATATTTTAGCTTTTCTAAGGAGGGGCGGATGCAACTTGTTGAAATCAATTCCCTGGGTTTTATATTTAGGCTACCATGTCAAGTGAGCGCCCTCAGGTCCCCTGGGGCCTCTTGTTTTATATAATTATATCTTTAACTATTTATATACAGAAATTAAGATTTTATTTGTGTTTGACATTATTTTTTAGCTTTTGAATATGATAACCATGGAAAATGGATATTATTGGTAAAAGAAAAATATAATTTGCCAAAAAGTTGACGGAGCGAACTGGTATGGGTTCAGTATCGAGTATGATACCCATTACTGTTAATTACAGCTTGACAACGCCTTCTCATGCTCCTAATCAGGTTCATGGTGGTCCTTTATGGAGTGTTGTTCCATTCTTGGACCAGCATGGCACCAAGCTCCTGGACACTTCTTGGCTGGACTGGACGGGCTGAAATTGCAAGCTGCAACTCATTCCAGACATGTTCGATTGGATTGAGGTTGGGGGATCTTGGTGGCAAGTCCATACGCTCAATCCCCTCCCTCTGTCGGTACTCTCCGACAGCATGGGCAACATGAGGACAGGAATTATCATCCCTCAGAATGAATCTATCACCGACTGTACCTGCATACAATCTGACATGGACATCCAGGATCTCCTCAGTATACCGCTGTGCAGTCTATGTACCACGTTCAAAGACACAGAGCTCTGTACGCTGCATGGAATCATTCTCCTCGTCTTCTCCATATTTAGAACGCCTATCTGTGTGGTCAAGGCAGTACATTGACTCATCTGTAAAAAAAGATAAGTTTCCAATCTTCTCTGGTCCATTCAACGTGGCCCATTCATATCGTGCCTGGCGGTGGTTCTGGGACAGCGGAATGCGAATACATGGCCTTCACGATTGGAGACCACCTTTGTGCAACCTTGCCCAGATAGTCTGGCCTTCTCAAATACATGGCCTTCTCGATTGGAGACCACCTTTGTGCAACCTTTCCCGGATAGTCTGCGTCGAAACATTTACCCCAGGTGCATTCTGAAGGTTACTGCGTTGCTGGGTTGCTTTGGCAAAGCGGTTTCTATGGGCCTGAATGATCAAAAACAGGTCTTCAGCTGCAGATGTTGCCCTATCTCTGCCACCACCATGCCATCTTACTGGTGTGCCATACTACTGAAATCATGCCCAGGCTCTGGTGATCATTGTATGGTGCACACCAAGGTATTCACCAACCTGACGATGGGTAGCCCCTTGCTCTACCATCTCTACAGCCCACCACATTTCTGCTTCAGACAAATGTCTTCTTACATTTGCATTTGCCATATTCAATCATTAAATTACAAGGGTTTGTGTTGAAATGAAGATTGAATACCCTACACATGTCATTTACATGTAGACAGTACACGAAAACATCATGAAAATGAAGGGGTACTTGCTTTCCATGAAAGTCACAAAAAGTCTGCCTGTCAAAAGACCACCTCAATACATTCCTCAATCATATCCACCAAAAACATCGGAAATATGTCACAAGGAAATTTCACAATGATGTGTCAAATATGTGGTGCTTAGCAAACTTTGAGTAGTATATAATTCTTGAGTAAACTTGCAAATTACATTCAAATTGCTTTGGCAATTGTTTTTGGCAAGTCTTTGTTGTCTTTATTGGTAGCCCAGACTTGAAACAACTGTAAAATCGCATGATTTCTTTTGTCCTTTCAAGAAATATGTACATGATTGTACCAATATTTAATTTGACTTTTTTATGGTTTGTCTGTGTTGTTTATATGTAAACTGCTCATACCTGTCACAAGCTAACATTTGGGAACAGGCTCCTGGAAGGGGAGGTGATTAAATTTGACTTCAGATTAAAGTATTGGGAATGTGCATTGTACAGCTAATTTATTGCCTAACAGTTTGGGATTCAGTTAATTAGTTTTTAGCTCACATGACTGAAAGTCAGGTTGAGCTATACTGATCACTCTTCATCTGTCATTGGCCATCATCGCCTTGCATCAGTCATCACCTGACGTCTCTTGTGAGGATGATATTTGAGCCTTCTCCCCAAATACTGTTTAACCGATCCCAATAAAATTTCATGTGAATGGTGTCTAGGATTGGCATTTCAGTTTGGTTAAACATGCTGAGCTTCCCTCTGTGAAGATAGTTTGAGGGCAAATTGACTCAAATTTAAATAAAATCTTCTTAACATTGGATGGATGTAAAATCTTCATATGTTATATTCAGTTTTCTTTTGAGGTGTACACTAAAGTTTGTTAAAGGTAGTCTGAGGAGCAATATGTCTGGTTGTTCTATTTGCTAGTGCTCAAAATTCCTACTTTCTGATCAAAAAGGCTGATTTAAATCAAGTTTAGTTTGTTGCATTATTGGGTCATGGCTACGTCATTCATGCCATAAACTTTTTCACCACACAAGTCTGGGAACCCTAGAAGCTCAAAATAAAAATTACACCAATATTTCCAGAACCACACAGAACAGAGAACAGTTTATTTAGAATAAGCATACTTAGGACCAGTATTGAGTGGGGTACTCTATGCAGAATCAAAATAAATTGTAGAGTCAGCATATTTTCTAAAGCTAAAATCCTTAGGACAAGCACTCATCAAAATATTTTGATATTTAGTATTCAGCATTCTATGGGGATTAGATTCAAGTTTGTTCAAATCAAGTCTGTGGCTACATATTGGGGCTCCCTATGGGAACCCAAATTGTGACTTAGGGCAATATGAGGAATATTCTTTACAAATCTTCTTCTTCAGATTCACCCCACAGAATGTCATGATATTTGTATACAGCATCCTTTTTCAGGCCAGATTGAAGTTTGTTCAAATTAAGTATATTTGGGCCTGTTATGCAGGCTGGAATTTTAACAGTTTTTTGCACTGTAAGAAAATTCAGTAAAAAAGTCTTTGTCCTTGTTCAAAATCTTTTTATACAGCATCCATTGGGGGATGGAGGGGCAGGGAGGGGGTTAGTCAAATTCTGTTTTGTTGAATATTTGTTCAAATCAACTCCCTACGTCCATATTTGGGCTTCCTGTTGGAGACCGAATTGTAAATTGGGGCAATTTGAGGAATATTGTTTGAAAATCTTCTGATCCAACAGTTAAAATCTTTTGATACACCATCTTCATGGGGATCATATGCATGTTTGTTCCAACTGAGTCAATAGATTCATATTTGGGCATCTTATCAGAGCCCAAATTTTGACTTAGTGCAATATGAGGAAAATTCTTAAGAAAATCGTGTGCAGATCCAGCGGTCAAAACTGTCAAAATTTTCTGATATTTGTTGTATTTCTATTTATCCTTGGATGGGGAGGGGGGGGGGGGGGGGGGGCATATATAAATTTATTCAAATCAAGTCCCTGGGTTTATATCTGGTCTCTCAATGGGATCCTAAATTTTAACTTGGTTGAATATGGGAAATATTCTTGAAAAACCTTATTATTCGGATCCACCAGTCAGAATTTGTTGATATTTAGTTTATGAAATCCTTAGTGATGTCAGATTCAAGTTGATTCAAATCAAGTTCTTACTAATCAGGTCCTCAGTCATTTTATCTCTTTAAACTTTATTTCTCTGTATTTTATGGAAATGTATTTTTCTGTTTCTGAAAAGTGTTTGTATTAATGTAATTTCCTTTTGTATTAAGTTTGAGGAAAGTATAATATGTACATTGGCGTCTCAAGACAATTAATTGCACTAAAATGTAATAATTTGTCATTAACAAATTCTATTTTGAATATTGAAATATGTGCTATAACTTTTGTGTTTGGTACGGCCAATAAGGATGAACTTGTTAATAAAATACATTTCATTATGCTTTTGTTTTTTCTAATTTATTTCCCAGTCAGAATAGCCAACCAAAACTGTCCATTGGACACTACCACTATCTACACTTCACCATAATCTTTATGAAGCCAAAATGAAAAAAACAAAATCAGTATATGAAGTCAAACTTCAGTTACCATTCAAAAACCTTATATTATACTCTTTTTCACAAAGTCAAGGAGAATAACTCTAATATAAAAATGTGAATGTGATCAAATGCAATTTTGAGTTGTATTTTGTCGTTGAAACAAATTTGTAAAGTGTATAAAAAAAATTTTATTATTATTTTTCACCAACTCAAGGGGAATAACACAAAAACAGTGAATGCAAAAAGACCAAATGAGAACTTGATCAGTATTTTGTCATTCTGTAAAACATGTGAAATGTTATATTCCAGTAACTCGAGGGGACTGACTCAAGAACAGAGAATGTAAATATGGTCAAATTAGAAAATGCTCAGTATTTTGTCAATCTATGTGATATGTAAAAGTTTGAAATTTTTTTTTTATTCCATTCTCAAGGTATGATTAGGTATCAAACAAAACCCCAAAAGCTCTTTGGTTAGTCAGACTGACAGACAAATCAACAGGGGTAACATCTAATGCTCCTCCACCTATGGGAGATTTCTCTTTTATTGCTCTGAAATTTTCAAATGATTTGAAATCAATTTATGAAAAGAAACTTCACCCACCTGTCCTGTGTAGGAAGGTTGGGGGCAAATTTGTGTGTGTGTGTGTGGTTGTGTGTCTTGAGTCAATAATTTGAATAATATTGCGGCTGGTGTCATGAAACGTAACAGAATCGTAAAGGATAATTAACATATGTGTACACAATAGACAGTGTGTAACTTGAGGGTCAAGGTCACACTGCATTGCATTGCATTACATGTTCACATTTAAAATTGGTCATTATTCATGTGTAGGAACAAGTCGAATTGTAGTAAACAGAACTTAATAAAAATGTTGAAGACAGACAGTATGTCACATATTTCAGCTTGCACATCTTCAGAGTGAAGGTGATGCCTGACTGTCTGATGTTCAAGATCACAAATCATGTTGTCAAGCATCCCCTGTGGGAATCCCACAAACTGATGAAGTGCCTGTTTACTGTACTAAATAAGCTCATTTCTACAGGTAAAGTGGTGGAAGTCCTCTGAAATGGGCAACATGGGTAAAAGCAATTAACTAAATTTGACTTTATGTCATGATTAGCCATTATGCAGAAATACGCTACCTTAATCACCAATAACTAAATAAATATGTCTTGGGTATATTTGTTTATTTATTGGTGTTTAAGGTCACATATTTCAGCACAATGGCTAATCATGATCTCGACAGTTTTACGGGTGGAGGAAGCTGGAGAGAACCACCGAGCAACGGCGAGCAACTGTCAGCTCCCCAACATACGAAGTCCACACAAGCAGGGTTAGCATTGGTTGAAGACAGGTGCACCATCGATGTGCAGTACACCATAGTACACAACATCACCATGCCCCCACGTGGGAAATGGGGGTGAAGTGTCTTGCCCAAGGACACAACACGGTTGCCGCAGGTGGAATTCAAACCGTGAACCTTTCGGCTTGCAGCCTGCACCGCTACCAACTGAGCCACCACACCTCCATGTCTTGGGCATAACTCAATAACTATTGGGCTACAATCATCATACTTTACTCAGTCCTAATAGACAATGGGAGGATGTGTGACAAACCACAGCTTGGTCAGTTACTCAAAGGTCAAGATCATGCTTGATCGGGTCTCAACCATAACTCAGAAAAAAAATCAAAGTACTATTATCAAACTTCCTACAAATGTTATGAACAGTCAACGGGTGTGTAGAAAAAATTAACTTTCCCTCAAATGTTCAAGTCAAAGTTGTACATACATTGAAGGCTGCATGTCATTCTAAGCCATAACTCAGAAACTGTTTTGGCTATGATCATCAACCTTTGATATCAATTCCATTTAGTGTATTTTTTTTTTTTTTTGAGAGGGGGGGGGGGGGGGGCTGCGGGTACATTGCAACTTTAGTCACTATTGGTTTTCTCTGTGCGAAGTTCCTAAATTAGACTCTGACCACTACTCTGTGGTTCTCTGGTTGTACTCTTGGCTTCCTTCACTGTTTTACTTTCCAACCCAATGTGGGCCTTGCTGTTGAAAGTGTCATTAAATGTCAATAAACAAACAAGTAAACATGATGCCCTTAGACCAGAAGCAAAATGAGAGTAGCATTCATTTACATGTCATAAGAGTCCCACGATAAATGGAAAAAGATAATTCAAAGAAAGAGAAGCAAGTAATTTTGTTTTCTAATATTCAGCTCCATTTTTTTGAAGAATGAAAAAAAGGGGTGAACAAATTGTTCTAGATTTATAAATGAACATCATGAAAGCTGAACTTTACTTTTATCAGCCGGACAAAGGAAACATGATGTTACCCTTATTTTGGGTACCAGAAAAACCAACAAGACAGTACTACTCTTGACAATCATAACATCACTTGCTGAGTTGATGGCATGTGCAATAAGAAATTGATTTATCCGTGCCTCTTTTTCTACTCATATGCTTCTCCCATAACACCCTATACTGAATGGGGGGGGGGGGGGGGGGGGGGGGGGGGGGGGGAGGGAATCATAGTAAAGAAAAATGTGTGTAAATGTAAGATGAGCTTCAATTTTCATTTCTGTTTCAACACTCTGTGCCGGGTGAAAACATGACCAAGAAATGAGACAAAACATGAAACACTATTACATACATGCGTTTATTAAAAATATCTGTTGCTCACTTAGTGTCTCTGTGCTGACCAACATAAGCTACAAGCTTTTTATCAAATCCCTCATTTACCTTGTTTCATCTAACTGGTTATTGCGTTATATTGTCTTAATGTTTATTTATTTTTGAGTTGATAATACACTGATGTCTCCAACACTTATTGTATAAAATATTGTTTAAACTAGATACCCAGTGGTGGTTCAAGAGAATAAGATTATTAAAGAATATTCCTCACATTGCACTAAGCCCAAATACATACAAAGAGGCTTCATTTTAGCACATTTGAATCTGATCCACCTAAGGATGTTGTATACCAAATATCCAAATGTTCTGTTCGGTTGATGGTTCGGGAGAAAAAAGATTTTATTTTAGTTTTCAAAATATGCAAAAGATTGAAAATGGTGGAAGAAAGATTTTAAAGACTATTCATAATAATGGAGTAAGTTAAAATAAAAATGCACCCATAGGGAGCCCAAATATTAACTGAGAGATTTGATTTCAACAAATTTGAATTTGGCTCCTCTGAAGATGTTGTATACCAAATATAAAGATTCTGACTGCTTGGTCTGGAGAAAAAAGTGTTTGAAGAATATTCCTTATATTGGACAAAGTTAAAATTTGGGCTACTGTGTGGAGCCCAAATATAAAGTGAGTCCTTGATTTTGACAAACTTGAATCTGATCTTCCTAGGAATGTTGTATACCAAATATTAAAAGAATATGATTGGTGGTTCTGGAGAAAAGGATATTTAAACAATTTTAAAATATGCCGAATAAACATTTTTTTTCATTTTCCACTACTGTAATTTATGACACAAACAATTGCAATTTTTTACATTTCTCTGTTCTGGGCGGTTTGGGAAATACAGGCAAATATGTATGATGATTCCACGAGGATAAGTTAAATTTTTATTCTGAATTAAGTACTTATGACCCAACAATACCAACCTGTTATCTTGCCCCACTCCCACCTCAACAAAATGGAGATATATTGCACTACAAACATCATTTGAACAAATTTTCTTCAACACCTCAAAAGCAAGCACAGTACCAACTATCAAGGCATTGGATCAGTAGAAATGTAAATGTGGGATCATATTCAACCAACCCCTCCCTATTGGCTGGTTCAACATAAACAAAATCACATTCCGACACAACAAACAATATCCTCAAATCTCACTGAAATTTGTTCAGGGGTTTGACGTGAAAGTCGCAAATAGCATGTTCACAGGCAACGAGCAACGGACAGACAAGAGATAGAAAGGGAGTTCTCACAAGTGTGCCGCCTCACTTTCAGTCATTTGAGTTAAAAATTGTGAGGAAATATGACAATGACAATGCATGAAGCACTTATTATGTCCTCAAAAATCAAGTTTTTAATTAAGAGGAAAATTTTTTGTAAATGAAAAAAAACAGAGATGCAGAAGAAAATGTTACAGCTTGACAATAGACAAAGGCATAACAGATACACATATTTACTATTGTAAAATTGTATTCCAAGTTCATGGATTCTGTGCAAAATGAGGAAATAGAACAAAATATAGCAATGCATGTCATAGCATGAGACATGCACTTACTCAAGTTACTTGGTATTGTAAAACGATATTCCAGATTCAGATATTCTGTGCTAAATCAGAAAATAAGGACAAACTGGTAATGTCCATCATAGAATGACAGATACACTTACTTTTATCAAAATGTATTCCAGGTTAAGACACTCTGTGCAACATGACAAAATATGAAGAAAATCTAGCAATACCTGACATAACATGACTGGCATGTTTACTGAGTAGTGTTAAATTGTATTACAGGTTCAGAGACTCTGCTAAATGACAAAATATGAAGAAACGGTAGCAATAACTTTCATAGCATGACTGGCATGTTTACTGAACAGTGTAAAATTGTATTCCTGGTTCAGAGACCCTGTGCTGCATTACAAAATAATGACAAAATGTAGCAATACCTGTCATAGCATGACTGACATGTTGGCTGAACAGTGTAAAATTGTATTACGGGTTCCGAGACTCTGTGCTACATGGCGAAATATGGGGAGAATGTAGCAATACCTGTCATAGCATGACTGACCAGCATACTGAGTAATGTAAATTGTATTCCAGGTTCAGAGACTGTGCTACATGACAAAATATGGTCAAAATATAGCAATACCTGTCATAGCATGACTGACATGTTTACTGAGTAGTATAAAATTGTATTACAGCTTCAGAGACTCTGTGCTAAATGACAAAATATGAAGAAAATGTAGCCATACCTGTCATAGCATGACTGGCTTGCATACTGAGTGATGTAAAATTGCATTCCACTCTCAGAGATTCTTTGCTAAATGACCAAATATTGAGAAAAAGTACCAACACCTGCCATAAGATGACAAACATATTTACTGGGTAGTGCTAAATTGTATTCCAGGTTCAGAGATTCTGTGCTAAATGAGAAAATATGGAGAAAAAGTAGCAATAACTGTCATAGCATGACTGGTATGTTTACTGAGTAGTGTAAAATTGTATTGTGGGTTCAGAGACTCTGTGCTAAATGACAAAATAAGAAGAAAAGGTAGCAATGACTGTCATAGCATGACTGTCATGTTTACTGAGTAGTGAAAAATTGTATTACGGATTCAGAGACTCAGTGCTACAAGACACAATATGGAGAAAATGTAGCAAAACCCATCATTGCTCTACTGGAATGTTTAATGAGTAGTGTAAATTTGTATTCCAAGATCAGAGACTCTGTGCTACAAGACAAAATATGGAGAAAATGTAGGAATTTTGTCATTTAGCACAGAGTCTCTGAATCCATAATACAATTTTACACTGCATGACTGGCCTGCATACTCAGCAATGTAAAATTGCACTCCAGGTTCAGAGACTCAGTGCTACATGACAAAATAAGGAGAAAATGTAGCAATATCCATGATTACTCTACTGGGATGTTTACTGTGAAATGCAAAATTGTATTCCAAGTTCAGAGACTCCGTGCTACAAGACAAAATGTGGAGAAAATGTAGGAATACCAGTCATAGCATGACTGGTCTGCATACTGAACAATGTAAAATTGCATTCCAGTTTCAGAGACTCGGTGCTACATGACAAAATATGAATAAAATGTAGCAATGCCTCTCAAAGCATAACTGACATGTTTACTGAACAGTGTAAAATTGTATTACGGATTCAGAGACTCTGTGCTAAATGACAAAATATGGATCAAAAGTAGCAATACTTGTCATAGCATGACTGACATGTTTACTGAGCAGTGTAAAATTGTATTACGAGTTCAGAGACTCTGTGCTAAATGACAACATATGAAGAAAAGGTAGCAATAAATGTCATAGCATGACTGGCATGTTTACTGAGTAGTGAAAAATTGCATTCCAGGTTCAGAGACTCTGCTACATGACGAAATGTAGCAATACCTGTCATAGCATGACTGACCTGCACACTGAGTAATGAAAAATTGTATTCCAGGTTCAGAGACCCTGTGCTACAGGACAAAATATGGAGAAAATGTTGGAATACCTGTCATAGGATGACTGACTTGCCTACTGAGTAATGTAAAATTGTATTCCAGGTTCAGATATTCGGTGCTAAATGACCAAATCTTGAGAAAAAGTACCAACACCTGCCATAGAATACAAACATATTTATTTGGCAGTGCTAAATTCTAGTCCAGGTTCAGAGATTCTGTGCTAAATGAGAAAATATGGAGAAAATGTAGCAATAACTGTCATAGCATGACTGGCATGTTTACTTAGTAGTGTAAAATTGTATTCCAGGTTCAGAGACTCTGTGCTAAATGACAAAATAAGAAGAAAAGGTAGCAATGACTGTCATAGCATGACTGTCATGTTTACTGAGTAGTGAAAAATTGTATTACGGATTCAGAGACTCAGTGCTACAAGACACAATATGGAGAAAATGTAGCAAAACCCATCATTGCTCTACTGGAATGTTTAATGAGTAGTGTAAATTTGTATTCCAAGATCAGAGACTCTGTGCTACAAGACAAAATATGGAGAAAATGTAGGAATTTTGTCATTTAGCACAGAGTCTCTGAATCCATAATACAATTTTACACTGCATGACTGGCCTGCATACTCAGCAATGTAAAATTGCACTCCAGGTTCAGAGACTCAGTGCTACATGACAAAATAAGGAGAAAATGTAGCAATATCCATGATTACTCTACTGGGATGTTTACTGTGAAGTGCAAAATTGTATTCCAAGTTCAGAGACTCCGTGCTACAAGACAAAATGTGGAGAAAATGTAGGAATACCAGTCATAGCATGACTGGTCTGCATACTGAACAATGTAAAATTGCATTCCAGTTTCAGAGACTCGGTGCTACATGACAACATATGAATAAAATGTAGCAATGCCTCTCAAAGCATAACTGACATGTTTACTGAACAGTGTAAAATTGTATTACGGATTCAGAGACTCTGTGCTAAATGACAAAATATGGATCAAAAGTAGCAATACTTGTCATAGCATGACTGACATGTTTACTGAGCAGTGTAAAATTGTATTACGGGTTCAGAGACTCTGTGCTAAATGACAACATATGAAGAAAAGGTAGCAATAAATGTCATAGCATGACTGGCATGTTTACTGAGTAGTGAAAAATTGCATTCCAGGTTCAGAGACTCTGCTACATGACGAAATGTAGCAATACCTGTCATAGCATGACTGACCTGCACACTGAGTAATGAAAAATTGTATTCCAGGTTCAGAGACCCTGTGCTACAGGACAAAATATGGAGAAAATGTTGGAATACCTGTCATAGGATGACTGACTTGCCTACTGAGTAATGTAAAATTGTATTCCAGGTTCAGATATTCGGTGCTAAATGACCAAATCTTGAGAAAAAGTACCAACACCTGCCATAGAATACAAACATATTTATTTGGCAGTGCTAAATTCTAGTCCAGGTTCAGAGATTCTGTGCTAAATGAGAAAATATGTAGAAAATGTAGCAATAACTGTCATAGCATGACTGGCATGTTTACTTAGTAGTGTAAAATTGTATTCCAGGTTCAGAGACTCTGTGCTAAATGACAAAATAAGAAGAAAAGGTAGCAATGACTGTCATAGCATGACTGTCATGTTTACTGAGTAGTGAAAAATTGTATTACGGATTCAGAGACTCAGTGCTACAAGACACAATATGGAGAAAATGTAGCAAAACCCATCATTGCTCTACTGGAATGTTTAATGAGTAGTGTAAATTTGTATTCCAAGATCAGAGACTCTGTGCTGCAAGACAAAATATGGAGAAAATGTAGGAATTTTGTCATTTAGCACAGAGTCTCTGAATCCATAATACAATTTTACACTGCATGACTGGCCTGCATACTCAGCAATGTAAAACTGCACTCCAGGTTCAGAGACTCAGTGCTACATGACAAAATAAGGAGAACATGTAGCAATATCCATGATTACTCTACTGGGATGTTTACTGTGAAGTGCAAAATTGTATTCCAAGTTCAGAGACTCCGTGCTACAAGACAAAATGTGGAGAAAATGTAGGAATACCAGTCATAGCATGACTGGTCTGCATACTGAACAATGTAAAATTGCATTCCAGTTTCAGAGACTCGGTGCTACATGACAAAATATGAATAAAATGTAGCAATGCCTCTCAAAGCATAACTGACATGTTTACTGAACAGTGTAAAATTGTATTACGGATTCAGAGACTCTGTGCTAAATGACAAAATATGGATCAAAAGTAGCAATACTTGTCATAGCATGACTGACATGTTTACTGAGCAGTGTAAAATTGTATTACGGGTTCAGAGACTCTGTGCTAAATGACAACATATGAAGAAAAGGTAGCAATAAATGTCATAGCATGACTGGCATGTTTACTGAGTAGTGAAAAATTGCATTCCAGGTTCAGAGACTCTGCTACATGACGAAATGTAGCAATACCTGTCATAGCATGACTGACCTGCACACTGAGTAATGAAAAATTGTATTCCAGGTTCAGAGACCCTGTGCTACAGGACAAAATATGGAGAAAATGTTGGAATACCTGTCATAGGATGACTGACTTGCCTACTGAGTAATGTAAAATTGTATTCCAGGTTCAGATATTCGGTGCTAAATGACCAAATCTTGAGAAAAAGTACCAACACCTGCCATAGAATACAAACATATTTATTTGGCAGTGCTAAATTCTAGTCCAGGTTCGGAGATTCTGTGCTAAATGAGAAAATATGGAGAAAATGTAGCAATAACTGTCATAGCATGACTGGCATGTTTACTTAGTAGTGTAAAATTGTATTCCAGGTTCAGAGACTCTGCGCTAAATATGAAAATACAGAAAAACTGTAGCAATAACAGATATAGCACGACTGGCATGTTCACTGAGTAGTGTAAAATTGTATTCCAGGTCCAGGGATTCTGTGCTAAATGAGGAAATATGGAGAAAATGTAGCAATACCTGTCATAGCATGACAGGCACACTTACAAAGTAGTATAAAATTGTATTATGGATTCAGAGACTCTGTGCTAAATGCAAAATATGAAGAAAAGATAGCAATGCCATAGCATGACTGGCATGTTTACTGAGTAGTGAAAAATTGCATTCCAGGTTCAGAGACTCTGTGCTGCATGACGAAATATGGGGAAACTGTAGCAATGCCCATCATTGCTCTACTGGAATGTTTAATGAGTAGTGTAAAATTGTATTACGGATTCAGAGACTCTGTACTAAATGAGAAAATATGGAGAAAATGTACCAATAACTGTCATAGCATGACTGGCATGTTTACTGAGTAGTGTAAAATTGTATTCCGGGTTCAGAGACGCTGTGCTACATGACGAAACATGGGGGAAAATGTAGCAATACCTGTCATAGCATGACTGACCTGCACATTGAGTAATGAAAAATTGTATTCCAGGTTCAGAGACCCTGTGCTACACTTCGAAATACTGACAAAATGTAGCAGTACCTATCATAGCATGACTGGCATGTTTACTGAGTAGTGTAAAATTGTATTACAGGTTCAGAGACTCTGTGCTAAATGACAAAATATGAAGAAAAGGTAGCAATGACTGCCTTAGCATGACTGGCATGTTTACTGAGTAGTGCTAAATTGTATTCCAGGTTCAGATATTCCGTGTTAAATGACCAATTATTGAGAAAAAGTACCAACACCTGCCACGGGATGACAAACATATTTACTGAGTAGTGCTAAATTGTATACCAGGTTTATATATTCTGTGCCAAATGAGAAAATATGGAGAAAATGTAGCAATACCTGCCATAGGATGACAAACATATTTACTGAGTAGTGCTAAAATGTATTCCAGGTTCAGAGATTCTGTGCTAAATGAGAAAATATGGAGAAAATGTAGCAATACCTGTCATAGCATGACTGGTATGTTTACTGAGTAGTGTAAAATTGTATTACAGGTTCAGAGACTCTGTGCTAAATGACAAAATATGAAGAAACGGTTGCAACTCTCATAGCATGACTGTCATGTTTACTGAGTGGTGAAAAATTGCATTCCAGGTTCAGAGACTCTGCTACAGGACGAAATGAAGCAATACCTGTCATAGCATGACTGACCTGCACACTGAGTAATGAAAAATTGTATTCCAGGTTCAGAGACCCTGTGCTACAAGCGATAATATGGAGAAAATGTGGGAATACCTGTCACAGCATGACTGGCCTGCATACTGAGCAATACAAAATTGTATTCCAGGTTCAGCGATTCTGTACTAAATGAGGAAATATGGAAAAAATGTATCAATAACTGTCATAGAATGACTGGCATGTTTACTGAGTAGTGTAAAATTGTATTTCGGGTTCAGAGACTCTGTGCTAAATGACAAAATATGAAGAAAAGGTAGCAATGACTGCCAGAGCATGACTGGCATGTTTACTGAGTAGTGAAAAATTGCATTCCAGGTTCAGAGACTCTGCTACATGACGAAATGTAGCAATACCTGTCATAGCATGACTGACCTGCACACTGAATAATGAAAAATTGTATTTCAGGTTCAGAGACCCAGTGCTACACTTCGATATATGGACAAAATGTAGCAATACCTGTCATAGCATGACTGACATGTTTACTGAGTAGTGCTAAATTGTATTCCAGGTTCAGAGATTCAGTGCTAAATGACCCATTATTGAGAAAAAGAACCAACACCTGCCATAGGATGGCAAACATATTTACTGAAGAGTGCTAAATTGTATTCCAGGTTCAGAGATTTTGTGCCAAATGAGAAAATATGGAGAAAATGTCACAATACCTGCCATAGGATGACAAACATATTTACTGAGTAGTGCTAAATTGTATTCCAGGTTTAGAGATTCTGTGCTAAATGAGAAAATATTCAGAAAATGTAGCTATACCTGTCCTAGCATCACTGGTATGTTTACTGAGTAGTGTAATATTGTATTAAAGGTTCAGAGACTCTGTGCTAAAAGACCAAATATGAAGAAATGGTAGCAATGACTGTCATAGCATGATTGTCATGCTTACTGAGTGGTAAAAAATTGCATTCCAGGCTCAGAGACTCTGTGCTACAAGACAAAATATGGAGAAAATGTAGGAATACCTGTCATAACATGACTGGCCTGCATACTGAGCAATGCAAAAATGTATTCCAGGTTCAGAGACTCATATTGCTACATTTTCGAAATATGGGGAAAATGTAGTAATACCTGTCATAGCATGTCTGACCTGCATACTGAGTAATGTAAAATTATATTCCAGGTTCAGAGACTCTGTACTACAGGATGAAATATGGACAAAATGTAGCAATGCCTGTCATAGCATGCCTGACATGTTAGTTGAGTAGTGTAAGTTTGTATTACGGGATCAGAGACTCTGTGCTAAATGACAAAATATGAAGAAAAGGTAGCAATGACGGCCATAGCATGAATGGCATGTTTACTGAGTAGTGCTAAATTGTATTCCAGGTTCAGAGATTCTGTGCTAGATGACCAAATGTTTAGAAAATGTATTACCACCTGCCATAGGATTACAAACATATTTACTGAGTAGTGCTAAATGGCATTCCAGATTCAGAGATTCTGTGCTAATTCACCAAATAATGAAGAAAAGTACCAACACCTGTCATAGGATGACAAACATATTTACTGAGTAGTACTAAATTATATTCCAGGTTCAGAGATTCTGTGCTAAATGACCAAATATTGAAGAAAAGTACAAACACCTGCAATAGGATGGCAATCATATTTACTGAATACTGCTAAATTGTATTCCAGGTTCAGAGATTCTGTGCTAAATGACCAAATATTGAAGAAAAGTACCAACACCTGCCATAGGATGACAAACATATTTACTGAGTAGTGCTAAATTGTATTCCAGGTTCAGATATTCTGTGCTAAATGACCAAATATTGAAGAAAAGTACAAACACCTGCCATAGGATGACAAACATATTTACTGAGTAGTGCTAAATTTTATTCCAGGTTCAGAGATTCTGTGCTAAATGACCAAATATTGGAGAAAACAAACACCTGCCATAGAATGACAAACATATTTACTGAGGAGTGCTAAATTGTATTCCAGGTTCAGAGATTCTGTGGTAAATGATCAAATATTGAAGAAAAGTACCGACACCTGCCATAGGATTACAAACATATTTACTGAGTACTGCTAGATTGTATTCCAGGTTCAGAGATTATGTGCTAAATGACGAAATATTGAAGAAAAGTACCAACACCTGCCATAGGATGACAAACATATTTACTGAGTAGTGCTAAATTGTATTCCAGGTTCAGAGATTCTATGCTAAATGACCAAACATTGGAGAAAAGTACCAACACCTGCCAAAGGATGACAAACATATTTACTGAGTAGTGCTAAATTGTATTCCATGTTCAGAGATTCTGTGCTAAATGAGAAAATATGGAGAAAATGTAGCAATACCTGTCATAGCATAACTGGTATGTCTTCCGAGTAGTGTAAAATTGTATTATGGGTTCAAAGACTCTGTGCTAAATGACAAAATATGAGGAAAAGGTAGCAATGACAGTCATAGCATGACTGGCATGCTTACCGAGTAGTGAAAAATTGCGTTCCAGGTTTAGAGACTCTGTGCTACATGACAAAATAAGGAGAAAATGTAGCAATAACCATCATTGCTCTACTGGAATGTTTAATCAGGAGTGTAAAATTGTATTCCAAGTTCAGAGACTCTGTGCTACTAGACAAAATATGGAGCAAACGTAGGAATATTTGTCACAGCATGACTGGCCTGCATACTGAGCAATGTAAAATTGCTCTCCAGTTTCAGAGACTCTGTGCTACATGACAAAAGAAGGAGGAAATGTAGCAGTACCCACCATGCTCTACTGGAATGTTTAATGAGTAGTGAAACATTGTATTCCAAGTTCAGAGACACTGTGCTACAAGACAAAATATGGGAAAAATGTAGCAATACATGTCATAGCATGTCTGACCTGCATACTGAGTAATGTAAAATTGCATTCCAGTTTCAGAGACTCGGTGCTACATGACAAAATATGAACAAAATGTAGCAATGCCTCTCATAGCATGACTGGCATGTTTACTGAACAGTGGAAAATTGTATTACAGGGTCAGAGACTCTGTGCTAAATGACAAAATATGAAGAAAAGGTAGCAATGACTGCCATAGCAAGACTGGCATGTTTACTGAGTAGTGCTAAATTGTATTCCAAGTCCAGAGATTCTGTTCTAGATGACCAAATATTGAAGAAAAGTACCGACACCTGCCATAGGATTACAAACATATTTACTGAATAGTGCTAAATTGTATTCCAGGTTCAGAGATTCTGCGCTAAATGACAAAATATTGAAGAAAAGTACAAACACCTGCCGTAGAATGACAAACATATTTACTGAGTAGTGCCAAATTGTATTCCAGGTTCCGAGATTATGTGCTAAATGACCAAATATTGAAGAAAAGTACCAACACCTGCCATAGGATGACAAACATATTTACTGAGTAGTGCAAAATTGTATTCCAGGTTCAGAGATTCTGGGCTAAATGACCAAATATTGAAGAAAAGTACCAACGCCTGTCATAGGATGACAAACATATTTACTGAGTAGTGCTAAATTGTATTCCAGGTTCAGAGATTCTGTGCTAAATGACCAAGCATTGACGAAAAGTATCGACGCCTGCCATAGGATGACAAACATATATACTGAACAGTGCTAAATTGTATTCCAGCTTCAGAGATTCTGTGCTAAATGAGAAAATATGGAGAAAATGTAGCAATACCTGTCATAGCATAACTGGTATGTTTACCGAGTAGTGTAAAATTGTATTACGGGTTCAGAGATTCTGTGCTAAATGACAAAATATGAAGAAAAGGTAGCAATGACAGTCATAGCATGACTGGCATGTTTACTGAGTAGTGAAAAATTGCATTCCAGGTTTAGAGACTCTGTGCCACATGACAAAATGAGGAGACAATGTAGCAATACCCATCATTGCTCTACTGGAGTGTTTAATCAGGAGTGTAAAATTGTATTCCAAGTTCAGAGACTCTGTGCTACTAGACAAAATATGGAGCAAATGTAGGAATATTTGTCACAGCATGACTGGCCTGCATACTGAGCAATGTAAAATTGCTCTTCGGTTTCAGAGACTCTGTGCTACATGACAAAAGAAGGAGGAAATGTAGCAGTACCTACCATAGCATGACTGGTATGTTTACCGAGTAGTGTAAAATTGTATTGTGGGTTCAGAGACTCTGTGCTAAATGACAAAATAAGAAGAAAAAGTAGCAATGATTGTCATAGCATGACTGTCATGTTTACTGAGTAGTGAAAAATTGTATTACGGATTCAGAGACTCAGTGCTACTAGACACAATATGGAGAAAATGTAGCAAAACCCATCATTGCTCTACTGGAGTGTTTAATCAGGAGCGTAAAATTGTATTCCAAGTTCAGAGACACTGTGCTACAAGACAAAATATGGAGAAAATGTAGGAATACCTGTCATAGCATGACTGGCCTGCAAACTGAGCAATGTAAAATTGATTTCCAGGTTCAGAGACTCTGTGCTACGTGACGAAATATGGACAAAATGTAGCAATACCTGTCATAGCTTGCCTGACATGTTTACTGAGCAGTGTAAAATTGCATTAAGGGTTCAGAGACTCTGTGCTAAATGACAACAAAATAAGAAAAGGTAGCAATGACTGTCATAGAATAACTGGCATGTTTACTGAGTAGTGAAAAATTGCATTCCAGATTCAGAGGCTCCGTGCTACAAGACAAAAAGGAGAAAATGTTGCAATACCCATCATTGTTCCACTGGAATGTTTACTGAGTAGTGTAAAATTGTATTCCAGGTTCAGGGACTCTGCGCTAAATAAGAAAATACAGAGAAAATGCAGCAATAACTGACATAGCATGACTGACATGTTTACTGAGTAGTGTAAAATTGTATTCGAGGTTCAGAGACTCTGTGCTAAATATCAAAATATGGAGAAAAGGTACTAATGACTGTCATAGCATGACAGACATGTCTGCGGAGTAGTGGAAAATTGCATTCCAGGTTCATAGATTCTGTGCTATATGACAAAATATGGAGGAAATGTAGCAATACTTGTCATAACATGACTGACCTGCATACTGAGTAAATATGAAGAAAATGTAGCAATGTATGTCTTAGCATGACATGCTTTATGAGTAATGTAAAGTTGTGCCCCAGGTTCAGAGATTCTGTGATAAAGGACAAAATACGAACCCCCACCAATGGGCGGGCCATACCCACTCCCACCTAAGGCCTACGGTTTCCCTCTTCCACTGGTACCTTCAAATCAATACCCTCAGGGTGAATCTGGAGCCTCATCTTTCCCAAATATGGGGGGGGGGAGTACTATAATTTTTAGGTGGATCCCCCACTCCCACACACACACACACACACACAGGGCTACGCTACTGCTATCTGGTCCGCTAACATTTGATTGATTTGTTTTTTTTCAGCGGTCTGCGCCTACAGCACGCGTATCTACTTTTAGCATAATATTGTTGTTGTCTCCTGTAACTACTTATCAGAATATAATGCGCTTTGTTTTCGAACTAAATCATCGAAAAGCATTGCCTTTGTGTGTTACAAGGAACAGTTTTAAAGCGCCGAAGTGAACCGCAATGCGATATCAGTCGATAACGTTTGATAATTTCAAGTTTCTGCCTTTGTGGCATCGTTCGAAACGCTCAGATCTCGTCCAGCGTGAACAAGCCCAGGCAGCAGAGAAACAATATGAAAATTATTACAGTCTGGGTGATATCAATATTAGCACACAAGGACGACGAATGGAACAACTTCAACACAGTAGTGGAATGTTTGTATTTTGGGTGTTTACGTTTAACAACCATGGGCATATTGAGTCGGAAACAACACAGGCGATAGAAATAACTGTGGTAACACACAAATTACCAAACACAATAAATTCTACGATAAACAACAGCAACAACAGAAGTAAAAAACTAATCAGGTTTTTTTTTGTCAGTGGCGGCGCCGTCGGGGAGAGAAGGGGGTGCTCGTGATTTTCACACCCAATATCCCACCCGCAAATGACACAGAACAATACACATCATGCACCGTTAATCGTTACTACAATGTCTAACTTACCTTTTCTTTATATATATACAGTAGGCATATGTGGCTATATTACAATGTCACCAAAACGGACTGTACCACCTGACAACATTCTATTTCTTTATATATATACAGTAGGCCTATGTGGCTATATTACAATGTCACCAAAACGGACTGTACCACCTGACAACATTCTACAATGCTCTGTCGATTTTGGAAGAATAATTATATTTACCGATCAAGTTTGGTGTGCTTTCAGTGAAAATAGTTCTCTGATATTGCAACAATACGAGTAATAATTATATTGGCATGATAATACATCGCGGAAGCGTTTACACGTAGCGATCAAGGGCGAATACGGGGGGGGGGGGGGGGGGGGGGAGTCGGGGGGCTATTTTTGCCAGAGACAAGTAACAATACAGTATTTATTATTCGAATGAGAGCTCAGAGTTGAGGAAAACGCGTGTTTTCTGGTGCATTCTTTGTGAAATATTCCCGGGAGGCCCCCGCATCCCCGCCGGCGAGATGGGAACACCCCCCTCCCCCCCCCCCCCCTCTCACGCGCCCATCTACCTGCGGCTCGGATGATGACCATCGCATCATATGATCAAATAGCGCCCCCTCCCTATTCCAAATTCCTGGATCCGACCTTGATGATGCGAGCCCAATTTTAGGCACAACTTAGGCTGGGTGCCTTTGAAGACCACGCCAGGTGTTGTAGAAACGCTCTATATCGCTCTCAGGGCGTCCAGATTTGACATTTTTCCTGATGGAGACTTCGCAGACATGTCCTAGTAGGAGGAACACACGTACCTCACCTATTCCCCCCCATCACCCCGAAGAAAACAATCTTACTTAGCTAGCCCCGCCACCCCCCCCCCCCCCCCCCCCATCCCCTCCCTAAATCGAAATCCGGCGCCGCCACTGCTTTTTGTATAGAGATTCGTTCAAACGAAGAGTGTTAAATTCAAACGAAGTCAAATGAAATCCAATTTTGTTTCTCAGTGAGCTCCCCTGATGTTTTTCTCCTTTTTCATCCTTTTGCTCGACAAACTCGATGTTAATTCTCCAGTAATCTCCCCTGATTTTTCTATTACATTCCATAATTTTGTTACGTCTCCGGTCTCCAGCCATACCCTTCTCGCATAATTTTGCACTTCGAGATATGAGTTTGCATCTTCGTTGAGTTACGAATTTGGTACATTTTCAGTTTATTTCGGGGGGGATTCCGAAAAATGAAATTTTGAGTTTTTTCGAAGATTCAAATCGTATTTTATTGAAATGAATTATTTATTACAATTTACCGGAGGGTGCCTGAACTCTCCAAAAACTTGTAAATACAGTTAGTAATTAACAAATTCTTACCAGGGGCGGATCCAGGATTTTTATAAGGGGGGGGGGGGGGTGCTATTGTTGGTCGGCAAACGCCAAAGGCGCGCAGCGTGACGGCGCTCTGCGCCGCCCCTTGCGAGCGCCGAAGGCGCGAAGTAATTAGCGGAGGGTCTGGGGGTCCTCCCCCAGAAAAAAACATTGAATTAGGAACCAATCAGATGCTATCTGAGGACGTATCCTGGTCATATATTTGTCTTTTCTCTTAACCTACTTTCTGCCGATTTGGCTTGAAATGTGGTAAAAACAATTATGGTACTGACACTGCCCAATGAAAAACAAATAATCATTCGAAATTGTTACCTACCAAGAAGCAAATATAATCACCCCTGGATTTTGCATCAAATTAACTGAAATGCGGGGATTGTCTGGAAGAAACATAATAATTTTCACCATGACATACCTGTTTGTACGCAGGGGGGCGACAGAAGTTCAAAAGAAGTATGAGTGTGTGTGGGTGGTGAATGTGTGGATGGTGGGTGCCACTGGGTGAGTGGCCGAGGGGGTGGGGGGGGGGGGGTGGTCACATTTCTTCTGGTCAACTTTGAGATGCATATACTATTTAAATGTTTAAACACCCCAAAGGCAGATTTAGACGGGGGCGCACATGGTGTTTTTCGCCATAAATATATTATGAAATTTAAATGTCAGCGGAGGCACAAAATCATGTTTTAAAAGTTTATATTTCATTTCATCGCTGACATTTTGTCCAATAAAATTAGAAATGTCAAACTCGGTTTCACTCTCAGTTGAACTATTGACAAAGTTTCACTATGAGCAGTATTAACGTCAAGTCACTTCCACAATCCCTTTCAGTTTTCTTTACTTTAAGTGTAGGCTTAGTACTATAAAACTCGAGTATTGAACACTGGTTTGTTAATTTTGACAACGCCTTATTTATTTCGAAAACATTGACCTCAAATACATTTGATCGGGAAGGGTTGTCTGCACTTGGGATAACTCCAGATGATATGAGGTAAAGCGTAGCGCTCCACACTCTTAAAAACTTATTTCTTTACACTCGAATCCTAAGCGAGTCGCAGTGTGAGTAGTGAGTAAGCGTGTGCGTGTGTGTGTGTGGGGGGGGGGGGGGTGCTTGAGCACCCAGAGCACCCCCCCCCCTGGATCCGCCCCTGCTTACTCAAAATAATCGAGCACTGTATCCATTAATCCCTCACCTAACGTAACGGCAAAAACGAGGAGCATATTCACAAAAATTACCATTCAGTTTTCATTATTGTTTCATTTGTTGTCTCCAAACCATAGCTTATGGACCCTCAATCAGCTCGTTCCAATGAGGAGTCATAAGGTATGTTTTAGGCGCAGAAAATAAAAAACAAATAACTGCACAAAAAGTTTGTTTGCAAGTGACGCCTGCCTTTCGTGCTGGTTAAGGGTTAAATTGAGTCCATCACGAACAATCCAATATGATCTGTTTCTCCGATTTTCTTTCAGACAACCAATATGAGTTTTTCTCCAAAGAGCAATTCTGAAAACAGACTTGTCACTCGATTGTCTTGGAGATGAGTTTGGTTTACTTGATTTCCGATTGATGAAAAGATTTGGAGGATATTATTCCGCGCAGGTATGAATATAACAAGTGTTCTTATTTTTATTTGTGTAGAGGATAGATATAGATATTTGAGTAAACAAAACTATAAGATGACCGAATTCAATTAAAAATGTATTTTATGTCATCTTTATGAGATGTGTTCATCATATTGGAGGCCTACATTCTTGAACTCTACATTCTTGATTTCTCCCTAGAATGCTCTCTTAGACATCTATCTAATAAACATAGCAAAAAAACAGAGGGGATTTTTTGGGGCTTAATTCGATTGGGATTCGGCCTGTCTCGGGAAAAACTTCTGTCTATAGGCGAAACAAAACAAACGATTTTATTCTCAGACCCCGAAGTATTAAATAAAATGGGACGCGTTGCCTGTTTTTTTAACCAGTATCCGTGTTTTGCAGCTGTTAGATACCACAAAGTTTTGAAGTAAAAAATAAAAAAATAAAATAAAAAGATGAACGTCCATAGACATCTTTGCTCTAAAATACTACAGGGAAGCTCTCATAATTGCACCCGAAATATAATGAATAGCATTAGAAGCCAGAAATGGAAGAGCAGTTTTTTGTGATTGAACAGAACTGAACATTTTACTTGCATCATGTGTTGCACCCTCGAATATTTTCCAGCGTCAACTCGCCCCTGGCTTGGGGCGAGTTGATGCAGGAAAATATTCGAGGGTTCACCACTTTGACTCGGGGCAATTTGCTCGGAATTAATTGTGTTCAATTTAGAAAAGGTTGGTTAAGAAAAGGAAAGATACAATTCCGTATCTAAATTTTATTATACTATTCAAAAATAAATAAAAATAAATAAAACCTTTCCCCCTTACTGGTCTGAAAAAATGCCCCAAAATCAGTCAGTTGTTTTGTGTGGTCTTAAACAATATTGTCTGTCAAGAATGTTTTTTTCTTTCTTGAATATAATTTCATCCACCAACGTTATTTCGTAAAAATTCTCTTTGATAGAGTTCGGGGTCATTTGCCAAGGACTGGAATTATAAAGAGGGGGATGAAGCTCACAAGAAAATACGCGGTTCTGCGATTCAAAAACACTTACTGGTAATATACTAACTTACTAAGAAAGGCTTCTTGTTACTGTGACCGCCAGGCCGCGTAGCCAGTATATCAAAGTTAAGGGGGCAACAGTAATATCTAAGGGGGGCTAGTTCAGCGATCTGAACGTAGCGGCTACCCCCCCCCCCCCCCCCCACACACACACACACGAAGAGAGGTAGCCGCTACGTTCAGATCGCTGAATTACTGGGGGCACACAGAATAGGATGTGCAGCATCATTCGAGCCACGTAACGGCGAGATGGGGGCGAGCACAAGAGGGGGATACCCCTTCTTGCTGTAAGGGGCCCCGGAAAAAAAAATTATATTCGAGACAAAAAAACGCAGTTACCTTGACTCTTTGTCCGTTTGTGTCCATAATTAATAAGTTGTGAAATGCGTCAATAATTAGAGGGGGGGGGGTAACTAAAATTTGGGGGGTGCAAGGGCCACCTCAGCCCCCCCCCCCCCCCCCCCCCCCCCCCAAACACACACACACACATCGCTACGCCACTGGCGACCGCTAATACGACTCTGCACTCTGGGCTAAAGTTTTCTCTTAAAAATGTACGACATTATGTATAAGATCTATCAGTGATGAATGTGGTAGTTTCTTCTAATAAAATTGGCAAAAATGAATGTCAAGAAATTCCTGATTCCCGCAGTGGTTTGAAGAATATTTTAAGTATGTCAGTTTCAATTTATCGAACACATGCCGGTCCTCATGAAATGTACACTGTATACCAAGGTCCAAGGTATTGTCCCAAAGTTCCCTAGTATCAGTGGTATGCCGGGATATTTTGAGACAATACGATATGGTGTACAGTGACGTTTTTGGAAAAAAGACCTACACAGCGACAACTTCCTGTTTGTTGGCTGAAAACGTTTTAGAGTTAAATGATTTTCTTATTACATGCAATTAGTCGAGAACAGACGTTAATTTGAGAAAACTGGTTACCATGACAGAAACATTTTCGAATTTGCAAATGTTGTTGGTTTAACTTCTTGCATGCTGCTGGCGGATATTTCTGCCCAGGGCAAGATTTCTCTTGCCACTAAAATAAGTATAATTTGGTCACCTTTAACCAAATTTCCCACCTGTAAATTAAATGGAGTTTTTACCATTGATTTCCCGTGGCAATCTCGACAAGTGAGGCATTGCTTGTTTACTGTGGTAAACAAGCTCCGTTTTACTTGTAAGACTGGACCCAGTCACCAGTGCTTGGGGTGAAAGTCCTCTAAAATGGGCAACATGGGTATAAATGATCAACTAAACTTGAAGTTATCCCCATGTTACGGTCACGATTAACCACTGTGCAGCACAAAATGCTGGAGTGGCGATGGGGGAGGGCAGGGGCTACACCCATACCCCTCGGGGTTGTATTTTATTTATCTCCGACAAGCCCACAACTGCCTCCTTTATTGTGCGCTTATCTGGGATTACCCTAGCTCCCGCGTTGGGAGCACAAACCCTCTTTGTCATTGAAATCCTGCGCCACCAATGGAAATATATGCTCTTAAACGCCAATAAATAAATACCATTGATTCTTGAATTAAATTTCGTATGAATTTTTCATCAAATCTAGTCATGGCTGCTTTACAGCAGCCATGACTAGATTTGATAAAAAATATCTTGAAAATACTCAGCGGGTTGAGAGTTACATGATTTCGGATACTCCTTCCTGATAGCCCATTGTTGAACATCATTCGTTTTCTGTTTCATTCTGGACAGAAACGTTCGAAAACTGGTAAACGGAAGAAAAAAAAAGGATTTTAAATAAAATACTTCAACGTCAAGTAATAAGCAGATCCCATATAAAAGTGGAAACATATTAAGCGTTCAAAAGTGGTGATGTATCTGGACGAAAAACCGTCTTTTCTTCTAACAATGAGAGACATCGGACTCACGGGTCTACATTTTGTATCTACAGATAAAGTAGGCCCATTTTCACGTGAAAGCATTTCAAAACAGACTTCTGTTTAAAGGTCAATTTACAGGATACAGCTTTTGTTCAAAAACTCCATCCAACATTTATATGATGATGTTCAAATCGACTTGACAACCACTGGAAACTCCACCCCATGAGGTATGACTTTCAGGACGATTCTCCCGCTTATAAAATTTTTAACCAGGGAAACGTACAAACATGCGCACACCAGAACCACGACCAAACAGATTTTGATTGTACCAAGGAGCTGAATATAGAGGCGACAGCCTGCGTTCAGAATCAACATAAGGTAACATAAGGTAAGGTATATTTTATGGTGTATATTGGAATTTGAACATCTGCGAACTAGCGCGAACAGGTTGGACGATGTTCGAGCATGCATATTAATTTGAACAATGTTTTATGCATTATGTTTTACAAATGTTGGATGGAGTTTTTGAACAAAAGTTGTATAGTGTAAATTGACCTTTACGCTTCAGATTTCCTTACTGGTTAAATGCTGGAAGCCTTATTTTGGCTTTGTTCGGACGTGCAGATATCGCAACATAACCCTTTACCTCACGAATCCGCATCCACCCGCGTAATTTACAAATTAAGCAATAAGGTAAGATAAGATAAGATAAATTTAACCCTTTACCCAACGCCGACATCAAAATTTATTATTTTAAATGTCATTTTTTGAAATTTTTCAAAAAATTTCATCAAAACCATATCATGTAACCCCTCGTTGGAACGAGCTCGGCGAGCTCGTTCCAACGAGGGGTCACATGATATGGTTTTGTTGAAATTTTTTGAAAAATAATATTTTTTCAACTGCTGAATTTGCATATTACGCTGGCGGATGCGGCCGACTCGTTGGGTAAAGGGTTAATAGCACGTTCAGCACAACAATATCGTGTGATCCCTCACTGGAACGAAGTTGTTCCAATGGAGGTGGACAATTGACGAAGTTATGTTGAAATTTTTTGAAAAACAAAATATTAAAAAATAATATTTAAAATAATAATTTTGATTTCGTCTGCGTTGGGTAAAGGGTTAAAGGCCACACAATAATTCTGTGGACGTGAATCAGAGATATTATTTTTGAAGAGAATTTATTTCATCTGTATGGATTTGCCACGTTACAATTTATGGGAGAGTGCCGATATCTCTACCCAATAAACTTAAGGCAAAGACAAATGAACAAATTTTGATGATTTTCCCCAAAATTTAAAACTCTACCAGTTTACATTATTTCCTTACTGCAAAAGACAGAGAAGGGTTCAGGTCGACTATCTGTTTTTGTGAACCAACTCTAAGCACAGCGACTCAATTTTTTTTTCTTTCTTTTACAGAGGGGAAGGAGGAGAAAGAAATGTAAACCAAAACCTAAACGGAAGAAAAAGCCTAGAAAGATCCCACGTTTCCACAGGGAGAATGTCCCGGAGTGCAACTTCGCTCTCAATGACAGGGACTGGACACCATGGAAATTGGCAATGGATTCTGATTCTCAGATTTGTGGTTCGACGGCATGGACAGAACGTCGCCTCGGGCCAGGCTTCAAAATCCGAACGTTATTTGAAGAATCGCGCGTATCAGCTTTATACGAAGTAGCTGTCCAGTGTAAGAAATTTCAGAAGAAGATTGTCATCCACTATAAAATTGCAAACATTGGTTGCAAATCTTTGCTCTGGGAAGCCCAGTTATTCAGACACAGTGACATCATACGTGAGATTAATCACATAATTCAGAGTGGCTGTAGATTGTATATAAGGCGGCTTCCTCTTCGGAAGAAGAATGCAACCACAAAAGTGGTTGTGAAGGCTTTGAAGCGATACGATTATGTATGGAACAAAATCAAGGGTCAAAGGGTATCGCACAGATTTCTTGAGAAGGGTGGGATGAAAGTCTCAGATCCCAGTTTATCAGAAACAGTTTGCAAAGGTAGTCACGGACACAAATAGATTGTCTGCATACTCGGAAACGTGAAAATTGCCTGGGATAATATTTACAAACACAAATACACAGTTCAGATACTGAATACTGCTGTTTGAGATTGTAGCTTCAAGTTGATTGACAAGTATGCAAAGGAAAAACACACGTGCGAAAACGCTTCATGGGGTGTTTGGTGTCAGTTAAAATGTCGAAACCTTAAATTTTAACTTTTCGGAAACTGTAACAGGAACCAATCAATGAAAACCATCAGCGACGTTTACCCGAGGGCTTTGCAAGTTGCCATTTTTTTTAATGGACTCCAACCCAATTGGGTTCATATTCACTCAACCCTGTTGGTTAGACTTAATTTTCAAGCCAAGTGATTGCAGAGTGTGTGAGAAATGATCAGCATGATCGTCGCCTGGATGCTAGAATGTTCTATGTCCCCTATGGGGCATAGAACATTCTAGCACTTAGCCGAGGAGATGAGAATTCAAGTAATGGGTAAAGGATATCACGCGAGCCTCAGTGTATTGGGCCAGGCAATGATTGAGAGCGAAACCCGAGAATCTGGCCCAATATCCTGCGCCGAGTGTATTATCTGACTAAAAACCACCTTCAAATTATTTTTTACTGCGAAAAGGGTGAAATAATTTGATCATATTGGGGAGAATTATAATTGAAAATGTGAACAGTTTTTGTTGGGGATAACTCATCATGACAACAGCACAAAGCTGAGTATTATTTAATTTATTTAATGCCCGGTTATTGTTCTGATAATACCCAACTATTGTTAAAATAATGCACACTGACTGTTCATCGTGACCAACGATAACAACGAAGGTAAAGGAAGTTGAGATCACTCGCTTTTAATATTAATAAATATCAAATGCACTTTACATTAGCTTGTCATGAGGTTGTCATTAGCTTGTCAGTTTACTTCCGAAACAGAAACTATTCCACTGTGTTTATATCGTTTTCTGAAGTTTAGAAATAAATAATAAATATTGTTTAAACTAAATGCACTTCACATCTGTTATATATCTGGGCACTGTGTGTCTGTGTCCGCTCAGTCCAGCAAAAAAAAATAAAGCTTTTTTGTGTCGTGGGCGGGGCTACTACGCCAGTATTATGTTTATTGTTAGACGTTTTGGTTCGTGTTATGACAGTGATGGTTTTCCCGTCAGAGTTTTGTACTCTATTCGTGTTCCAATCAGGAGGTGAAACACCGGTAACCGTAATTTTCGATGGGTATGACATAAGCCCTAAAGCTTGGAAATGTACATAATCAAATACAGTGGTGGATTATTCAACAGGTTTTCAATCTATGAGGCCCGAGTTCAAAGGGTTTGTTCAAGTAAGGCTTTTCTTTACAATGCGACACCCGAGAAAAATTAAACTATGCATCCCGGGGTATTTTATCCGCTGATGATCAAATGTCCACCAGTGCTAAAAACTGTTCAGGGATGGGTACACAAGGCTTGACATTTATTGAGACCGACGTATATATACTACTCAAAGTTTGCTAAGCACCACATATTTGACACATCATTGTGAAATTTACTTGTGACATATTTACGATATTTTTGGTGGATATGATTGAGGGGTGTATTGAGATGGTCCCCAGTGTTTACATTAGCTCTCTTGACAGACAGACGTTTCGTGACAGTCATGCAAGGCATGTACCCCTTGATTTTCATGATGTTTTCGTGTACTGTCTACATGTACATAACATGTGTAGGGTATTCAATCTTCATTTCAACACAAACCCTTGTTATTTAATGATTGAATGTGGCGAATGCAAATGTAAGAAGACATTTGTCTGAAGCAGAAACGTGGCTGGCTGTAGGGATGATGGAGCAAGGGGCTACCCGTCGTCAGAGTGATGAGCCCTTGGTGTGCACCATATGGTGATCACTAGAGCCTGAGCAAGATTTCGGCAGTGTGGTACACCAGTAATATCGCATGTTGGTGGCAGAGACAGGGGAATATCTGCAGTCGAAGACCGGTTTTTGATCATTTAGGCCCGTAGGAACCGCTTTGCCACAGCAACCCAGCTTCGCAGTGACCTTCAGAGTGCATCCGGGGTAAATGATTCGACGCAGACTATCTGGGCAAGGTTGCACGAAGGTGGTCTCCGATCGAGAACACAATGTATTCGCATTCCGCTGTCCCAGAACCACCGCTAGGCACGATATGAATGGGCCATGGACCATGTTGGATGGGCCAGAGAAGATTGGCGACCTGTCCTTTTTACAGATGAGTTAACGTACTGCCTAGACTACACGGATGGTGTTCTAGGGTATGGAGAAGACCAGGAAAGCTATTCCATGCAGCCAACATTGCTGAGCATCACTGCAATGGTGGAGAGTCAAAAATGGTCTGGTGCGGCATCTGCTGGGATGGACGTACAGAGCTCTATGGCCTTGAACGTGGTACATTGACTGCACAGCGGTATATTGATGAGATTCTGGATGCCCACGTCAGATTGTATGCAGGTGCAGTGGGTGATATATTCATTCTGACGATAATGCCCGTCCTCATGTTGCCCATGCTGTCCGGGAGTACCGACAGAGGGAGGGGATTGAGAGTATGGACTGACCAGCAAGATCCCATGACCTCAATCCAATCGAACATGTCTGGAATGAGTTGCAGCTTGCAATTTCAGCCCGTCCAGTCCAGCCAAGAAGTGTCCAGGAGCTTGATGCCATGCTGGTCCAAGAATGGAACAACATCCCACATAGAACCACCCGGAACCTGACGGGGAGCATAAGAAGGCGTTATCAAGCTGCATTTAACCGTAATGGATCTCAAACTCGATACTGAACCCATACCAGTTCGCTCCGTCAACATTTTGGCAAATTTGAAAAATTTCCTCTTTTACCAATAATATCCATTTTCCATGGTTATTGTATTCAAAAGCTAAAAAATAATGTCAAACACAAACAAAATCTTAATTTCTGTACTTAAATCATTAAAGATATAATTAAATAACAAATATAAACACTTTTCATAACAATATTTCAACTAAAACGTAAAACAGGTACCGGTAGTTAGATATATTTGGTGCCTAGCAAACTTTGAGTAGTATATATATATATATATATTTGTGGACTTAGAGTGTAATGTATAGTGAATAAAGTAAGGGGGTTCTAGAAATGATGTATATCATGTTCATTCTTTTTAATATCAACCAGGTTAATTGCTGGCCTACCACTTTAACTACAGTAGTAGTATATATCGTATGTTTCACCCCTCATTGGCCGGACCTCGGAAGTGACATCATGTCACGTAACCCAGGGGAGCCATATTGTGTTGTCATGGTAACCCGCGTGGGCGGCCATGTTGTGATGTCATCCACATAGTGATACGTGGCGTTAGTGCGCATGCGCAGCGCGTGTTGTTAGGTGAAACGTGTTTCCGTCGTCCATTTTGTATACTGGAGGCCGCCATCTTGGTTTCTACGATAGCACGTGGTTGCTATGTGACCAAACTTCTTATAGGACAGGGGTATGTTCGGAGGTATGTGTCTTTGTACAGAAGTAATTCCCCGATTCGTAGAATTACCACAAACAACCCAACAAGTAGTACTATTTCAAATTCTTTCAGAATCCTCCGCTTCTATATATCTATGCAATAGTTTTCGTCTACCCGACCGTGTTCGTTTGTCCTGTAGTATACTCCAGTGAAGTAGAAGAGTCTATCAGCCGGAACAGTCTTGCTTATTTTTACTATATTTAGCTTTTCTGGTCTGTTCTTGTTAGTTCTGACCCTATTCCGAGTACTCTTGTTGTTTCATTTATCTAGATCACTCAATCAGTTCACTTTACTGGCGCTAACTAACCAATCAGATTGCATGATTTCCCATAATCTGTATGCAGAGTTGTCTCCCTTGCTATAGAATTTAAATTGGGGATAACAGGAAGACAGCCAATCTGGCTATTTTATTCCCCACAATAAACATATGTGCTTTCGTGCAATTTTATCATTGTCATTATTGTTTATTATTGTGTATATGTTTTATTGTGAAATAACGAATCCATCAATCAATCAATCAAAAGCCTATATCATTCCCAAAGCCAATAAATTATCGAGCAGTTACTGAAAAGTCATTGCTCGAATGACTCGAAGCCAGCGAGCCAGTCGATCGAGTGACTCCACATATTGCTCGAACAATTCGAATCCCATCGAGCAAATGAGCTTTAGAGCAATTGCTCGTTCGAGTGACTCGCACATAACATTCTTAGTCTCATTTCGGAAAAAAATGGATTCTGCTAACCCCCCACGTTTCCCAAAAAGGGATTCTGTAAGTAAGGTACCTAGAAACAGGGTTGATGATTTTCCCCAATAAGCTAAAGAGCCAAGAGAGTAATTGCTCCGTGAGCAATTGCTCGAACGACTCGAAACCCATCGAGCAAATAGGCTTTTGAGCAATTGTTTGATCGAGTGACTCCACATACTGCTCGAATGACTCGAAGTCCATCGAGCAAATGAGCTAACGAGTAGTTGCTCGTTCAAGTGACTTGCACATACGACTCATTTAAAAAAAAATGGGTGATTAGTCCCTTTTGCACTGGAGCCGACAATAGGTCTTCTCGTGTCTTCTGGCATTATCCGATCTCGAAAATAACTTGGAACAGTATCTGCACCGATCTGGTAACATGTCTTCACTTGACGACGGTCAGGACACAAATTAGGTTTAAGCCGAGCTTGCACCCTTTTATACCTTTCCCAACAGAAGTACCCGGATGTAAGGTTTCTACAACAAGTGTCCGCCAATACTCCAATACCATAGGTATCCTAGAATACCCAGATGAGTCGTAGAACAGTATGTGGAGTCACTCGGAGCGTCACACTTATCTCGCAAAGTGAATTAAACCCTGTAATGAAATCGAATTGTCCCAA
The DNA here is from genome assembly GCA_031216915.1 of Pictodentalium vernedei. Classification (NCBI taxonomy): domain Eukaryota; kingdom Metazoa; phylum Mollusca; class Scaphopoda; order Dentaliida; family Dentaliidae; genus Pictodentalium; species Pictodentalium vernedei. The sequence continues at coordinate 82,597,715 of CM062291.1, forward strand.
TGAGTCATAGGAAACCTTTCAAAGCATCTATATGAACGCTTACTAGTATGAAATAGCATTCCCGCTCAAACGCGTTCACCAAAACAAAAAAAAATTATTAAAAAATAACCCTGGATGACAAGGGGGCTTGTAATATCCTCCAACAATAAAGACAAATTCTACAAGAAAAAACTCAAATCTCCCACCTAAAGGAACTCACAAAACTATAAAAACTTCTGTAGAATTTTCAGCAAGGTTAAGAAACCAATGTAAAGCTACCTATTATAGAGATATCCTAAACAAAAACAAAAACAATATGCGAAGAACGTGGCAGATTTTAAACGAAGCTATCAATAAAGGAAAACGTGAAGCCAGATTACCCTCGTTCTTCATTCAGGACAACATCAAGTTAAGCGAGCCCCATGACATCGCAGAAGAATCCAACAATTTCTTTATTAACATTGGAAAAACACATACGAACAGATTCAGAAACCTAATAAGTCCTACTCAGACTACATGGACAACAATGTCTCCAACAATCTTTATTTAATACCCACAAATCCTACAGAAGTCAACCGAGTGATAAATAAAATGAAGCCAAAATTATCTAAAGACTGTGTTGATATCAAAACTTGTCTTCTTAAGCATGTGATAAATGAAGTACGGTATTGGATCCTCTAACACATATAATTAACAGCTCTTTCTTAAATGGCAATGTACCATACAGGATGAAGATCGCAAAGGTGATACCCATATTTAAAGCGGGTGACGGGCACAGCTTTACAAGTTACAGACCTTTCAGTATACTTCTGGTATTCTCAAAAGTAATGGAAAAACTCACGGCAGTGAGACTAACTAGTTTCCTCAATAGGTTTAATATTTTATATTTTCACCAATACGGGTTCCAAAAACGATATAGCACCATTCATCCAGTTCTTCAGCTCCTTAAAGCATCGCAATAGAAAATAATAAACAGGAAAAAAACCTTAGCACTGTTCCTGGATTTGTCAAAGGCCTTTGACACCTTAAATCACGAAATACTATTAGGTAAACTGGAAAAATATGGCATCCAAGATGTCGCCAACAATTGGTTTAGAAGTTACTTGTCCAACAGGTCTCAATATGTTGTGTATGGAGAACACAAACCGACAAACCGGACTCAGCTAACCAGAGTGTGGTGTACCACAGGGCTCGATTTTAGGCCCTGTTGTTTTTCTTTTATATATAAATGATATAAGTAACTCAACATAATTCAATCTTTTATCATTTGCCGATGACACCGCTGCACACTACCCGACAATAATCCCATTACACTGTTTTTCAATGTCGAGCTTCAGAATCTATTCGAATGGTGCTCTGTGAACCAGTTAATGCTGAATGCTAAGAAAACCTCGTATATCATACTTAATCCGAATAGAGGTAGGAACAATAATCTCTGTCAAGAGATAAAAATAAATAACCAAAACATTAACAAGGTTGGGGTCACTGAAACAGAAAAATCTGAGAAATTCTTAGGAATTAGCATTGATGAACACTTATCCCACAAGGCTCACATATCCCGATTATGCTTGAAAATAGCACGTGCAAACTATAGTCTCAACAAAGTTAAAAATATCCTCCCTCACAGAGCTCTGAAAACATTGTATTACGCCCTCATACATAGCCATTCGGTATACGGAATCCAGGGGCATGGGACAACTCAAGAGCTATAAAAAAACTAGCTGTCATGCAAAAGCGATCACTGCGAATAATTAATAACAAAAAGTAGAATTCTCATACAGATCCCCTGTTTAAAGAAAACCAAATACTCAAGGCCGATGATTTGTTCAAGCTACATGTACTACAGTTCGTGTTTGACTGGCAGAACGGCAGATTACCGGTTTCTTTCAGTCATATATTTAAAATTATTGACAATCCATCTGGTAGGACAACCAGACAGTTTGGCCTCCTATACATAGAAAAAACATGGACCAAAACTCTGGATAAACTTCCTTTATACTCCTTCTCGAAACAATGGAATGCGCTGGACGACACAACTCGTAATATTAGTGACAGAACCATGCTTAAGAACAACATAACTTTCACAGTATTTCCTCATATTCCAGTTATGTCCTCTGCAATAATCCTACTGCCCTGATTGCACTTCGTAAACTTGGAAACTGTCAAAGTCTTGCTCTGCGTCTTCATCTTGAATCCTCGTCTTGTGAAACCTGATGCACTTCCTCCTTACAGTTGTGCTATGTAAAATACTATATGTACACAATTAAAAATTTGCAAACAATAATCTAAACAAATAAATCATAACATTCGTCATCCAACGATAATGATGCAGCTAACGTAGACTCCACGCCCAAACATCATGATCTACCTCCTTGTCGCAGTCTAAACGATACGAACTTCACGATGGGACTTGTTACCGGCCTCAGGTGTTATGATGAGTAGTGGGGGGAGACCTATAAGCTGGTTGCTTCTTGCCAACCTTGAAGCACCATCTTTCCGCTGGCGTATATGAAGCACCAATCCTCCAATACCAGAAAAGAAATGATTCGATCGCCATTCTCCATCATGTGTCACATAACTGGTTCTAAGTTCATTCATTTAGTCACAGTCTGTTTACAATCACCCTATCTTCCAGGGGGGTGACAGGTAGACAGCCAATCTGGCTATGCCACTTCCCATGGTATACTACTCATTACATTTGTGCAATATGTTTATTTGTAACCATTTTACATATATGTGTAACGTGAAAAGAATCTTGATCGAGCAATTGCTCTATAGCTCATTTACTCGATGGACTTCGAGTCGTTCGAGCAATTGCTCATGGTGCAATTACTCTCCTGGCTCTTTAGCTTATTAGGGAAAATCAACCGTTTCTAGGTATTCTACTTACGGAATCTCTTTTTTGAGAATGACTGGTCTTAGGTACCCCTTTTTCTTAAAAAAAGTCGAAGAGTCGTATGTGCGAGTCACTCGAGAGAGCAATTACTCGTTAGCTCATTTGCTCGATTGCTCTAAAGCTCATTTGTATCCTCCAATAGTCCAATACAATAGGTATCCTAAAATACCCAGATGAGGCTAAGAGCAGTAGGTGGAGTCACTCGATCCAGCAATTACTCTATAGCTCATTTGCTCGATGGGCTTCGAGTTGTTCGTGCAATTGCTCATGGAGCAATTACTCTCTTGGCTCTTTGGCTTATTTTGGAAAAAATCCTACTTACGGAATCCCTCTTTTTGAAAATGACTGGGCTTAGGCACCCCTTTTCTGACATGAGTTGAAGAGTCGTTCGAGGAGTCACTCGAAAGAGCAATTATTCGTTAGTTCATTTGTTCGATCGACTTTGAGTCGTTCGAGTCGTTCGAGTAGTATGTGGAGTCACTCAATTGAGCAATTGCTCTAAGGCTGATTTGCTCATGGAGCAATTACTCTCTTTAGCTTGTAATTGGAATTTGGGATAGGTATGTCCTGGGATGAACCAGAAGGCTGGGCCAAACAAGTAATAGTATCCTCAGATAAGTATCCTCAAATAATACAATACCATGCCATAGGTATCCTCAAATACCGAAATGAGTCAAAGAGTCGTTCGAGGAGGCACTTGAATGAGCAATTACTCATTAGCTCATTTGCTCGATGGACTTCGAGTCATTCGAGCAATGACTTTTCAATAACTGCTCGATAGCTTATTGGGTTTGGGAATCATATAGGCTTTTGATATACAGAAGGGAGATAACTCTGCATACAGATTATGGGAAATGAAGAAATCTGATTGGTTGCTTAGCGCAAGTAAAGTGAACTGCTTGGGTGATCTAGATAAATGAAACAACAAGAGTACACGGAATATGGTCAGAACTAACAAGAACACACCAGAAAAGCTAAAATAGTGGCCAAAAGCTAAAACTTTTCCAACGGAAGGGGCTCTTCTACGCTACTGGAGTATACTCCAGGGAAAAGGAACATAGTCAGATAGACGAAAACTGTTGCATAGGTTAAACATATTTTTATTTGCCAAAAAATAAGTTGCAAATTGGGATTGGAGGACAAGTGCTTTCCACGTAGTAGAAACTATTGCATATATAGATAGAAGCAGAGGTTTATTTAGGTAATTTGTGATATCCCGATTCAATCGAACATACCCTCCGAACATACCCCTGTCCTATTATAAGCCTTTGGGTAACATAGCAACCACGTGCTACCATAAAAAACCAAGATGGCGGCCTCCAGTATACAAAATGGACGACGGAAAACGTATCACCCTAACAACACGCCTTGCGCATGCGCACTAACACCACGCATCACTATGGAGATGGCGTCACAAGATGTCCGCTCGCGCGGGTTATCATGTCAACCAAAAATGGCATCACCAGGTCACGTTACATGACGTCACTTCCTAGGTCCACCACTAGGTCCCCCCCCCCCCCCCCACCCCCAATGTGGCCCGATCCATCGCTCTCCTACTGCTGGCCCGGAAACAACGCCCGGGGGTGGGATCCTCTAAAGTGTGCGGCATAGGTATAAACAGTTGCCTAAACTTGACTTCATACCTATGTTTTGGTCAGGATACAGACAAATCTGCAGAAAGAAACATTAAACACCGGTGCTTCGAGGTATGGGTCGAACCTGACCTTTGTTAATAATATGGTACGGAAGGTTGGGTGAACTGTTCTCGAACAGCAAATCGAATGCATTGTGCAATGTCGGCATCCGCTATGAAAGCGTGTATGTGACAGTGAAAGTTCAAAGGCATATGTGACCTCAGATTTAGACAGCAGATACAGAATGAAATCTGCTTATTTCATTTGTGTGTTGATAGCTGTGTTGATAAGATGGTGCATCTCACAGAACAAGTACTCTGGTGTGTAATGCGTCTGGCGAATTACCCCAAACATATTCCCAAAGTTGCATCAAACAAACCAAAACGTTCCCAAAATTTCACCAAAGATACTCCAAACGGAAAACTTTAAAAATAGGTGACCTCAGAGACTTTGCAAAAGTACATGTTCTGTGTTGATCCAAGTCCAAACATGGCCCACAGGCGTCTGGGGACCTGATCTAGAGCGATAAAAAGCGCCTAGAAGGTCTAAAATCACCCAACATCAAAATACCCCTACTGTATTATAAATATACACAAGGCTGGAAACTTCCAACGCTCGAAATTTTATACCACGAAATTAGAAACCACTCGTTTCAAATCAACGAAACGCGTTGACAGCTCGCATAGCACGTTTATCGATGCATAAATGAATACACTTCAATTCTGCAGTGCACCCCTTAGCATTTTCTTGCAGAGAATGCCTTTATTTTCACTCCAATTCGACAAAACACACACAAAATTCAGCTAGACGAACTTCCATTCCACGAGAATCTCCGCACTGAATTTTCTCTCTAGCGGGGATATCGGCTCAGGACGTTCAAAATTCGCATTTTTGTGTATCTTGCACTGTTAAAAAATGTTAAAACACACATGGCTGTGGATAACATATTTGGGTCTCAAAATAATTAGTTTTGATTTCATGTTTGGTCGAAAATTGACAAGACTCAGAAAGAGGCGCTGGACGTTTCGTACACTGCCGTTTCGTACACAGCCATTTTGGACGTTTCGTACACAAGATTCTGGGACGTTTCGTACACAAGGTGGGACGTTTCGTACACGGGATTTAAATGGGATATATGAGTACATATACGATGAAAGACAACAACGCTCTTATTAAAATAATATATTTTATTGAACAATAAATATCTAAACTTAAAAAAATGACGTTTTCAGACATAAATATATATATACCAAATGATAAAATACTTTGTACATAAATGGTAAACAGTTTTAACCAGGTGGGGGCATGACATTTTGAAAGGGAAATACATGTAATGGTTTATCGCTCCGCCCACAGCAGTCATTGGTTATTACATGTACATTCAAATTGACATTTGACAAGCGTTTTCATTAAATTGGAAGAACATTTAAATTTCCGATTTTTCCCGTAATTTAAAGGAGAATTTGTTCAAGTTTTATTGCGTTACTGGGAAAAATTCAGAAATATAAGCAGAAAATCCTACCAGTACTCTATCAGTATTAACAAAGGAATACAAATTAATTTTTTCAGTAAAATTGAAGAAGATTTAAGTTGCGCTAAAATGCTTTAAATTCTATGTCGCCATGACTGACTAAAGATGAAATGTGAATCAAGTAAGTTTTGGGCCTGTTTTTATACAAATTTCAATTCTAGAAAAACACCGAAGATGAAATGGTTTAGTTTTAATACTAGAAATAACAAATCAATTAACAATGTTCACGTGTTGTTTGGAATAACAACACTGTTCAAGAGGTGATTGGTCCTCATTATACTGGCATCAAAGCATTGAGCATCTCATCAAAATAACTCCTCAACAGAGCTTCCCGCAAGTTTTAACACGTAAGACCTCGTACCGGATTTTGCAAAGCGCCGTTTTTTCGCGTTTGAAATGCTATTTTTCAACTGCGCATGTGAGACAGTTTTTTTTAAAAATTTGAAACACGTCATAAATTTAAACTGCGCATGCTCCCCGCGTTCAATTTGAATTTGTAACTTATTCAAAAACAGTATTACCCGCGATAACCTAAATCGCGAGACGCGATTTTTTGGGCAGTTTTCGCTTTGTCATAGTAAAAATTGAAAGTTGAAAAAATGCAGGCCCTTACGAAGACACTCACGATTTTAGAAGAAAATCTTCATGTTTCATTGTGGTAAGTGAATATATTTATTGAACATTAATTGTCCGTAAGTGCCAACTTAGTGTTATGTGGCAGCGGGTCGGTGGATCCCTCATGAAAATGTACCATGGTACACCATGGTATGTCCCAAAATACCGTGGTATTACCATGGTATACCATGGTAATACTATGGTATTTTGGGACATACCATGGTGTACTAGGAGTGTAAGCTTATTACCATGGTATACCATGGTAATACTATGGTATTTTGGGACATACCATGGTGTACTAGGAGTGTAAGCTTCGGGGGGGGGGGGGAGCACTGTGAAAAGAAAGCTAAAGAACCACGGGTTGTTTGGGGAGCCAAAGAAAGTGGAACCAGGAATCGGAGGCACGAGTGAAATTGTGGAGAGGGCGGGGGGAGGGGAAGGGGGGCAGAGCAAGATTATGGAAGGGTCAGAACTATGTTGGCTAGTAACCTGTGAGCCTTCTACGCCCCGATCCAGGTATCCCTTGGCTCACGAGTTGAGGGGATACCTGACTCGGGACGTAGAAGGCTCACAGAGTGGAGCTTCCGCCTACTTGGATATCCAAACCTACATGTATAAGGTTAGTAGGGAAGACTGTCCCTTCTATATGTGGGTGTATATGGGGTGCGACCCGGGAAAAGTTTGGAAAAAATTAATTTCTCTAAAAAGGTATCTGTAATGATTTGACATTACTGGGTGGACATTGCGAAAAATGACTTAGAAATTAAAAATTTTTGGGAGCGTGTGGAAAATTGGGGGGGGGGGGGGCATATGCCCTTTGTAGTGTAGCCCCCCCCCCCCCCCCCCCCTCTGGTGGCTAAGCGACTGCAAACCAAAGAGAAAACATTAATTTTATGTTCAGCTATCAAAACATAGCCCGCGAGTTTTCACCAGAAAGCAGTGAGACTGCCTGTTCGGGGGGGTGGGGGGGGGGGGGATTGATTAACCATTTGGAAAAAAAAAGAATAAAATACTGAACGTCCGGCAAAAAAGTATCGAACATTAACGAATGCCAAGACAATACCACAGACACAGCCTCGCCTAAATATCATTTTGTCCTAATTGCATTCTGTCTTAGAATGCACTTAGGGCAAAATAGTTCAGACACATACACATAGCCCCCCCCCCCCCCCCCCCCCCCCCACTCCCCACCACACACACAAATAAACTCTAATGTATAGAAGAAGATTACATTTTCCACTAACAACAATCTTTTAGCGCTGCACTGGTTGTTTTTAATGTGTACCAATCAACAAATTACAAGCTGTTTTAGTATGACGGTCGTGAGAGACTTTGGTAGTTATTCTGTATGGTCCTTTCCTGTGTAGCGCGCGAATTTTGAATGTCCTGAGCCGATATCCCCGCTGGAGAGAAAATTCAGTGCGGAGATTCCCGTGGAATGGAAGTTCGTCTAGCTGAATTTTGTGTGTGTTTTGTCGAGTTGGAGTGAAAATAAAGGCATTCTCTGCAAGAAAATGCTAAGGGGTGCACTGCAGAATTGAAGTGTATTCATTTATGCAGCGATAAACGTGCTATGCGAGCTGTCAACGCGTTTCGTTGATTTGAAACGAGTGGTTTCTAATTTCGTGGTATAAAATTTCGAGCGTTGGAAGTTTCCAGCCTTGTGTATATTTATAATACAGTAGGGGTATTTTGATGTTGGGTGATTTTAGACCTTCTAGGCGCTTTTTATCGCTCTAGATCAGGTCCCCAGACGCCTGTGCATGGCCTGAATTTCCGTAATTTCATTTTTTGGTTTGGTACAGTTGATGCGGCGGTATCGGATCATTGGCAGTAAGGGATCACATTGAAATTTTATTTTGAATAACAATAAAGTTATCGTTTTTCTGTGAACTAGGAGGCCATATTTTTGAAGGCAATTTATTTCTTGCACCAAATACCAAATATTAGCTTCTCACTCAATATAGGGGTACTCATAAACAACAAATAACTTTTGTGCTAGTTCAGCGATCTGAACGTAGTGGCTACCCCTCTACGTTCAGATTCTTCCCATTCAATCCTATAGAAAAAGTTCCCATCAAGTTTTTATGGGAACTCAAAACTCGAAATTAGGAATATATATCAAGCTTTCGCCCTTATTACCGGCTGCAATCGATAGTACACATATTTCCTTACATTTGGGAAGAGTTTATTAATCCAAACTAGGTTTATTCCTTTGAATGTCATCATTTGTGTACTCGTGAGGCGGCGACGGAGATTTCAAAATCGGCCATGTTGTTGTTTAAATATAAAACAGTAAAAACGATAACCCGGTAATGGCGCCGAAACGAATAGACCTTTTCATCGATGCGGAATAGGAAATTCGATCGCAATTGTGCAGAATGGGTTTGATAATCTGCTCTGTGCGAATGCGACTGAGTTTGATGGCCTCCTCGGCGCGAATGAGATCGAATTTCCTATTCCGCATCGATGAAAAGGTCTATTCATTTCGGCGCCATTACCGGGTTATCGTTTTTACTGTTTTATATTTAAACAACAACATGGCCGATTTCGAAATCTCCGTCGCCGCCTCACGAGTACAGAAATGACGACATTCAAAGGATAAAACCTAGTTTGGAATAATAAACTCTTCCCAAATGTAAGGAAATACGTGTACCATCGATTGCAGCCGGTAATAAGGGCGAAAGCTTGATATATATTCCTAATTTCGAGTTTTGAGTTCCCATAAAAACTTGATGGGAACTTTTCTATAGGATTGAATGGGAAGAATCTGAACGTAGAGGGGTAGCCACTACGTTCAGATCGCTGAACTACTTTTGTGCATGCGCCGTGAGCACCTAAGTTGCAGAAAATGCGAAAATACAAGGACGGCAAAAAGTTGTTTGTTTTCTGGTAATGACATATCAAAGGATAGTCTTTGTAAGACTGTGACCCGGGGCCCTCCTGGCCCTCACAGTCTTTGAGCAACCCGTTCAAATTTCATCTGACTAAAACTGAAAGAAACTGGCCGCATTTGGGTTGACTCAGTTCACGCTTCATATCGAAGACAAAAATCACATAATCAACATACTACTTGTCGTACTCAGCTCAAATATTATTTATTTACGTGTCTGCATCATTATTTAACGCAAACACAGCATCAAAGATAAACAAATTCTGTGCGCATGCGTAGTACATTTGTTTATCTTTGAAATCAATGTTTTTTAACGTGGTGAAGTCAGATATTTTTAAACATTTCTTGAATTTGATGTCACAGTCTTACAAAGACTAAACAAAGGAACAAATTTCTATTATGAGTTACTTCATATGAATACATGTGTGATTTCCTAAATCAGAAAAAATGCTGTGTTTCCATTTTAAGTTATAACAGTAACTTTTCTTAAGGCTCCCCTTTTCCTTGTGTAGCGGATCACCCATTTCCGCGCTGTTCATCAATATGCACACACGTGGTCGCACAAAATGTTAACGAGAATAAAACCGCTTCCCACCCCACAAATGATATCAACTGCAAAGATGGCGGGGATGGCTGCGATGTCATATTAAATCCAGTAGCAGGGTGTTAACCCCATCGTTACTGTCCTTAAAATAGTAATGTTGGGCCAAGTCGTATTCAGGGGGGGGGGGGGGGGAGGGGGAGGAGCAATCCCTGGTAGTTTAGAACGGCGGTATTGTATGGGTGGGCTATATCCCTGAAAGTCCTTTGATAATAATAGCTTATCGACTGCGACAATGCGTGGTATTATTCTATAACTGGTATAGGTAATTGGTAATGTAAGGGTGTATTGTGGAGTGGTGGTAATGCCTGGTAGTTTAGTACGGTGGTGTAGCATGGGTCGACTGTACCGTGTAAGGCCCATCTAGCCCTTGGTACTATTAACCTACCGGCGACAATGTATTATCCTATAACTGGTATACGTAGTGTAAAGCCAAACAGTATTGTGAAGTTGTGTATAATGCGTAATAGATTAGAAAGGTGGTATAGGCTATAGCGCGTTTGTTGTCCTCTCGACTCCCTCGTTTCACTTCATCCTGGCCTCTGGCTAGCCATCTCCTGTCTGCCTGCCCCATGAGTCCTGACTGCCTGCTTGGCCTCTGGCCAGGCCTAACCTTCCTGTCTGCCCCGGGGGTCCTGCCTGCAGGGCCCGTCT